>CM062804.1:263917201-264517201 GCA_031772625.1 Pinus tabuliformis
AAAAAAATTGATAAAAAATATATTTTTGAAAATTTTTTATTAATTTCATTTTTAATTAAATGAGTAAATCAGCTCCTTTTATGTTAGTATTATTAAATTTGTGTTTGTTTCTTTGATTAAAAATTCATAATATTTAATAATATTTATATTATGTGTGGGGGGTTGTATATGTTTTATACGTGGATTTTTTTTTATATATTTAGTGTTTGTAATTTTTATGATGGAATTGATGCATATTTGTCATGGTTTAGATGCAGCCATGTAGTAAATTTCGTAGGGGTAATTTTGATGGAGAGGTTTTACAATATCTATTTTTTATGATTTATTTAATAAAACTTTGAAATAATTTAAAAAAATAAAAAATATAATAATGATTTTTAGAAAGACATCGTTAATATATTAATTTTTATGAGGGAAAAAATTATATTTTATAAATTATTATTATTATTATTAATGTGTTGTTGTTGTTTTTTTTATATTTGTGAAGTTAAAATTTGTAATGTGTATTCATATAAAACTACAATTACTATTCATATAATATAATCCACTGTTAGACAATCTCAATACAAAATTCAAACTTTTCAAAAGAAAAATTGGTCCACAAACTAACTTTATCAGCTATATCTCAATGTCCAGAGATAATAACTGGATAATAACTAGCCCTCGAAACTTTTCAAAAGAAAAATGGTCCACAAACTAACTTTATCAGCTATATCTCAATGTCCAGAGATAATAACTGGATAATAACTAGCCCTCGAGAGCTTGTAATAAACTAATACATACAAACATGATGCATGAAGAATAACAAACCAGTAAGAATGGTCAAATCTAGTGGTTTTTCTAATCATTTTTTATTGATACCTCTTAGTTATTTATTGTGGTATCTCATTATAAGATATAAAATAAGATAAATAAATGATCTTACGATTTATGCCTACATAAATGGCTCAAAACCATTATCATATCATTTATTTTTAAACACAATCAGTGGAAGAATATGAAGAAATATTTTGCGTTAGGAACAACTTTGCAACCATCCAAATCTAGCACCTCTAAGTTAATCCAATCATTCCATGTAATAAAATCTTGATTAAGAGGCCATTGGACCATTTTGTATTTCTCCACTTAACATATGAATCATTGGTGCAATTTTAAATATAATAAATTATAACCCAAAAATATTAATATTATATAATCATATATATATAGTCATGTGATGAATCACGAATGGTTTTGATGATGTGATTTTTATTTAAAATTTCTTTACTTTTCATAATAAAGATCACATGAATCTAGATTTAATTATTATTTATTATTATTATTTTTTTTATCATTTAAAATAAAATAGGTAATATTAAAAATTAACAAATCATTTATGGTATTTAATATAGTTAATATTAAAAATTTAACAAATTATATATTATATTAAATTTGGAAATGGAATTTTTTAAACAAAATATATTTCAGGCTTTTTAATTAGAAAGTTTTAAATAACTTATATTATTAAAACTTAAAAATAAATTATATCATGGTGAATACCTATATGTGGGTTTAATTCTTCTATTAAATACGCTACAATCCAGGTGAATACAATGGATCAACACTATTGGCCATTATTGGCTCGACAAGCATAAACCTCTTTAAAGACTAAAAGTTTAAGCATCTTCTTCATTTGTTTTATTTAATATATAGAGATTTTCTTACTTTATCTCTATACACATCTCCTTCATTTTAAACAAAAGAGAAATAACATTTTTACCGTAATTTTTTTTTTTTCAATCACGTGTGTGTGTGTATATATATATTATATTTATTTATAATATATATATATATATATATATATATATATATACTATCTCTCTAATGTGCTCTCTCTAAAATACACAGATATTTACATTAAATAAGTTTTTGTTGTTGTTGTGTGACACCTCGAGAGTGTTAATTTATTTTTACTTTCATGTTTTACTTTTAAAGTGAGAAATGGATTCTTGTTTTCACTTTTGAGAAATGGATAATAAGTTGATTTAGTGGTATTAGTAGTTTAAATTTAATAAAGAAAAAATTATAATACATATGATATGGGTTTCTATGGAAGTTCTAAAGAATTACTATGAACCTCAGTAACTCTCTCTCTCTTTTACCCAACAGTTATCAATTATTAGTTAAGAAGCAGTTACTCCTTCTCTACCTTCCTCTTACATATGAGAAAGGAGGAGGAAAAGGGGATTTTTTTTCTTGGAAAAAGAAAAGAAGGAAATTCCTTGAGCTGAAGAGAGTTTCAGTGGGAACAACTCTTGAAAGAGACTTCCCTCGAGGAAGTAATATCCTTTGCTGGTTGGACCTGAGTCCTGAGACCAAAGCAATAGAAACTGTTATATTACAGATAAATGTTTTGTTGGGAAAAGAGGAGATTCGCGGGAGAAGAATTGGATGTGATTGTCAGAATCTCATTGGAAGGGTGGAGAGGTTTATTGATCTCAATTTAGACTTGCAATGGGAGATAAGTGCAAATGGTTAAGTATGTTATGATTACTTTTGATGGAATGCTAATATGCTAATATTGTGCAAGTAGATAATAAACTTTATGGTATTGGGTTTGCATGTTCTCTAACTTCATCGTAGTTAGAAAGAGAATGTAGTGAAGAAGTAAATATGGGAATTGAGATTTCGCTCATAATATAAATGTTTAGGAATAATTAGCCTAGGTATACAGGTAATATTATGTTAAGCAAAGTATATAATACTTTATGTGCAGACCAAATATATAGACCTTGTACCTTGCTACCTGACTACACCTACATGTAAAATGCTGCTAGGGAAGTATATATTACATCATGATCGCTGAGAATATAAATGTTTAGGAATAATTAGCATAGGTATACATGTAATATGCTGTTAGGCAAAGGATATAATACTTTATGTGCAGACCAAATGTATAGACCTTGTACCTTGCTACCTGACTACACCTACAGGTAATATGTTGTTAGGGAAGTATGTATTACATCTTGTGTAGGCTAAATGTACAGACCCTGTACCTTGTTGCCTGAACACAATAGTCTGTTTTCCTAAATTCAAGAATCTGGGCAAGGCTAGACTGTGCACCCATTCTCTATGATAGAGTCTTTTCATATTAATCTAGCCCAAAATATAACAGTATATGAAAAAACAGTTACACAAGCGATTACGATGAAGAATGAAAGCTCTCAAACATGAAATAGAATATTTATTACTATATATGGTTCAAAATAACTAGATTAGAAATTTAAAGCTTATACAAGATTAATATCATTAAGTGGACCAGTTAACTATATTAATGATAAACTCAAAGCATGGTTCTCTTGATTATGAAAATAACCCATTCGTTACCAATAACCATGAGAACGAAATGCATGTAGAGACAAATGCGTTAATTATCACAATGTGTATATATATATATATACACCTAGAAACAACTCGGAAAGGACTTTCAACTGTTAATCGAAAAAAATTAAGGCAGATTAACAACTATAGCTCCCATCTAGGAAATGAATTAGGTGCAATAATTATAACTCAGATACATAAAATGCAACGAGAAAGTTAATGTCTAAAGACAGAATAACACCTTTAACATTTAAGTAACCCTCTCAGATTTGTTTAGATGGCAGTCCTGGGAAGGACACCAAAAATGATGTTTTGAAGGTCGAGCAACTCTGGTTGGGGAAAACAAATTGATATTCCATTAACATAGACTATAATTGTTCATAGAAGGATTAGGAACAAATTAAATAACATACAAATGATTATATCGGAAGAAAAATTGTTCAACAACCTTACTATTGATTAATTTACATTTGATAATCTTACAAAACGAGAACCCGATGTTGGGAATTTCTAGTTATTCCAAACAAAATACAGTTGAGAAATCCTCTATTTCCACTGTTGAGAATTTTCTGATAAATTCCGAAACAACAAAAATGTGAACAGAGAGTAATACTCTATTTTGTGATAATTCAAAAACACAAGAACAGAGCATAAAATAATACTCTACTTTTCCTCAGGATCAAAAACTCATCAAAATAATACTATGTTTTTGATACAGAAAAATACTCTGTTTTTAACTCAAAAAAACAGAAAAATTCGTTCTCTGGAAACGGTGTTGCAGCAACACAGTTTTTTTTCCAGTTGCTATAACTTGTGTTGCAGCAACGCTGTTCATGGTGTTGCAGCAACGTAAATTTTTTACGTCAAGTATTTTGAGTTACGGTGTAACAACAATAGGGATTTTTGACGTCAAGTATTTTTCGACTTACGGTGTAACAAAAATAGGCAAAAAGAAACTTCTATTTATGAATGATAAAATAACTGATAAAATAAGTCTTCCTCACGTAGAGGGATCTTCACAAAATATTATGCTAAAGAGCATCTTCCTCTTGACAGAGGGATTACAACAGGAACGCTTCAGTTCCACAAAACAACTACCTCAGAAAATTTCAGCACTGCTGTGCAATACAAAAAAAAACTCTCTTGTTCTACATTGTTGTGTGTTACAAAAGGACTTTCAATCTATCTATATTTTTCTACACTGCCGTGTCTGCATTTTATAGTGCGGGAAAGGGTCTTCACCGCTTTAATTTGCTAATGAAGTCTCTGCTGCTCATGATTAACAGATTTGATCTTTTGTTGTATTTCTTTGAGTCGGTGGTGATGAAATCTATGGCTGATAAATGCTGCTACGTCTCGAGAACGGTTCTTTTTCTATTTCAGCCGTTCTTCTCATTAATAAGGTTGTTGAAAAGTAATGGTGTAGCATTAGATCTGATCTTCTTCTTTTTGAAACACAAAAATAATTAAAGAGTGAAAAGATGGTAATGGCGGTGATTTAAAAGATCAGGAAAAAATGTGGGGTGCCGGATCACGACAAATGAATAAAGTAGCTGTTGCTGTTCTGTTCACTGCAGTTGAAATTATAATTTCAACACTCCCCTTTAATTTCAACTGCTGGGTTATCAGTCATACCCAGAAGTTTCCTTAAAAACTCAAAACTTTTATGATCCAATGGCTTTGTCAGAATATCCGCAACCTGTTCCTGAGTCCTGCAATGTTGTAAAATGATTTTTCCATTGTTCACCAATTCTCTGATGTAGTGAAACTTTGTGTCTATGTGTTTCGTTCTCTTGTGGAATACAGAGTTCTTGGATAATGCAATAGCTGAGCTATTATCACAAAAAATAACTGTTGCTATTGCCTGCTCCTGGCATAGACTTCTCAACATTCTCCTCATCCAAACCGCTTGACATGTTGTTGTTGTAGCTGCCACTTCCTTGAACGTTTGTTGGACTGTTTCTTCCGCCTCTGTATTGGGTTCTGCCTCTTCCTCTCTTGTTTCCTCTGCCTTGACCTCTTCCTCTTCCAAATGACATCTGGGTCTTGAAGGCTTGCTCTAGAGATGAGTTTCCATTTCTACTCAACCTCTGCTCATGTGTTATCAGTGATGCATGAAGTTCATCAACTGAAAAATTTGAGAGATCCTTTGTCTCTTCTATGGTGGTGACAATCACATCAAACTTTGAGGGGAGGCACCTCAATAGTTTCTCCACAATCCTCCTTTCTTCAAGAGTTTCTCCATGAGACCTTATCTGTGTGACCAAGCCAATTGCTTGTGTGAAGAATGAGTCAATATTGTCTGACTCCTTCATACGCAGGTTCTCAAAATCTTTCCTCAGCAACTGTAGTTTTGTTGTCTTCACTTTCTCCATGCCTTGATAGGCTGTCTTGAGAGTTTGCCATGCTTCTCTGGATGTCTTGGCTGCTGCTATCCTCGGAAACACAATCTCATGCACTGCTTGATATAAAAGTACAAAGGCTTTTGAGTCCTTCTTCTTATTGCTCTCCAACAGCTCTTTCTATGCCCGAGTTAATCCAATAAACTCTTCTTCATTTGCTGGTTCTTCAAATCCATATTCAACAAGTTCCCATAAATTTTGCAAGGCAAACAGGGCTCTCATGGTTATTGCCCAGTAGTCCTAATTTTTCCCATTGAATTGTGGGAGCTGGGTATTAAACATACCCACACTGGTGCTAGCCATTCTCGCAATACTTGACTGTAAAAAAGATAACTTAATTGTCTTCAGCAGCTACACAAAAAACTAATCTGAAAAATACCTTGACAGCATTTTCGCTCTGCTGGATAATTTGCTACAACAACAAATCTTTTTTCAGCTTCTTTGATGTCCTCAAAGAGCCTGGACAAGCTCTGATACCATGTCGAGAATTTCTGGTTATTCCAAACAAAATACAGTGGAAAAATCCTCTGTTTCCACTGTTGAGAATTTTCTGATAAATTCCGAAACAACAAAAATATGAACAGAGAGTAATACTCTGTTTTCTGATAATTCAAAAACACAAGAACAGAGCATAAAATAATACTCTACTTTGCCTCAAGATCAAAAAATGATCAAAATAATACTTTGTTTTTTATATAGAAAAATACTCTGTTTTTAACTCAGAAAAACAGAAAAATTCATTCTCTGGAAACGGTGTTGCAGCAACACAGTTTTTTTTTTCAGTTGCTGTAACTTGTGTTGTAGCAACGCTGTTCGTGGTGTTGCAACAACGTAAATTTTTTACGTCAAGTATTTTTTGAGTTACGGTGTAACAGCAACAGAGATTTTTTACGTCAAGTATTTTTCGACTTACGGTGTAACATCAATAGGCAAAAATAAACTTCTATTTATGAACGACAAACTAAATGATAAAATAAGTCTTCCTCACGTAGAGGGATCTTCACAAAATATTATTCTAAAGAGCATCTTCCTCTTGACAGAGGGATTACAACAGGACCGCTTCAGTTCCACAAAACAACTATCTCAGAAAATTTCAGCACTGCTGTGCAATACAAAAAAAAACTCTCTTGTTCTACACTGCTGTGTGTTACAAAAGACTTTCAATCTATCTATATTTTTCTACACTGCTGTGTCTGCATTTTATAGTGCGGGAAAGGGTCTTCATCGCTTTAACTTGCTGATGAAGTCTCTGTTGCTCATGATTAACAGATTTGATCTTTTGTTGTATTTCTTTGAGTCGGTGGTGATGAAATCTATGGCTGATAAATGCTGCTACGGCTCGAGAATGGTTCTTTCTCTGTTTTAGCTGTTCTGCTCATTAATACGGTTGTTGAAAAGTAATGGTGTAGCGTTGGATCTGGATCTTCTTCTTTTTGAAACACAAAAATAATTAAAGAGTGAAAACATGGTAATGGTGGTGATTTAAAAGATCAGGAAAAAATGCGGGGCGCCGGATCACGACAAATGAATAAAGTAGTTGCTATTGTTCTGTTCACTGCAGTTGAAATTATAATTTCAACACCTAAAATATAGATAGTATTGTGCCAAATTTCTTATTGGGAAGTGGCTCAAGGAGCCGTAATAAGAAGCAACACCAACCCCATGTCCAAATTAAATACAACATTAGTAGTTAACCAAAATGAGGAAAATCCTGAAAGGAAGAAACCCTCATGCAATGGGTAAATAAATCCAACAACATTTGTCAGAGGGAAGGTCTACATAGCACCCACCGTCCAGTCGTTCAAACCCTACAAAAAATCATGGAGGTTAGGCTTACCATAATTAATAAGCCAAGAAAAAAAATAAAACAAATGCATTCACGAGACAATTTCCGCAGGAGAAAAACGTGGCCACTCATTCACTTACCGAGGGAAGGGTAGGTGTAACAGACGCTCTTTGTGGCACAAGCTCCGGGTACCATTGTGGATCTAATGCCTGTAGGAAAAAGCTAATAATAACACCCTTAACCGTGGCTAGCATGTTAAACCGTTGATACAAAGGCTGATGTAAAATGAAGGGCAAAAGCAGCAATGCAATTCCTAATTAATATGTACCTAATAAGAGTGAATGATCTCGAAACGGAAGTGCGCAGTCCATAGGCGAACTTGTCTGGAAGTGGGGACTCCTGGCAAGCTCTCCACGATGCTTAGCAGATGGGGAAGAGATAGATTGCAAGAGGGTTTCACCGAAGAGATCAAGGTTTTTCCAAGTCGCAGCTCCCAGAGCCACAACAAGCGAAATGAACTCAGAAACGAGAAAAATACCAAGTTGTAAGGGTTTACCCTCGAGATCCGGCGAAGCATCAAGCTCATCACCTCCATCGAACAGTATTCCCGACAACATATGGCACGCGATGAGAATGAGCTCTGGCAGTTGGCGGCCATCCAACCATGGACCGACCAGATAAGGCCAAGAAATGTCAATACAATACGGTGTGTGATCCAAATTAATAACCATAGAATATTTTTATGTACAATCCTGTCAAGACATTAAATCAAGCAGGTATTATAACTTTAATAAGTATGGTTGTAATCCGAGGCAATGATGTTTACTGTACTTTGTAATAATGTTTACACTTTAATGTATTTCATATTGATGCTCATTCTTGGTAAGTAAAGTTTTTTTTTTTTATGGATACGATGTTTGTATGGTTTCTACTATTTAGGTGTTACATGTTGATATTGAGTAAATAAACTACACATTTCCCTTACAATGAACGGTGAAAATATAATAATTTTTTAAATTTCAATTAGTTTATCTCTTTTTATAAATTCCATGTAAAATTATGTTACATTGAAATATTTTATTTATGCCTAACACTATTTTTTTTTATTCATATAATATTTCTAAACACCATATGTCGCCCCAATATAAGATAAATTATACATCTAGTTCACACTAAATTGTAATATCAATATTATTTTTAAATGCTACGTGTTAATTACATATTGAGTAATAAAATAATTACACATCTTCTTATACTAAATGGTATAAAAGTAATTAGAGATTAAGATGAAACTTTATTTCATTTTATTATTTTAAAAGATTTTTTTATTAATATTCTTTAATTTGTTAATTTAAATATCATTTTAAAATGAAAGTAAGAAGATTTCCCACTAGTTCTCAACACAATAAAAATAGGAATTGTCTTTAGTGTGATTTTTTGGAGTTTTTGGTGCCAGAATCTAGTGGAAAAAATTGTGGTGAAATCTTGATTTGTGTTATTTAAACTAGTTTTTTGACTATATATATGGATTCATCACCCTAAAAACTCCTAGGGCACTTCTATTGTACAGGGGTTACCCATGAAACTTGTGATTTCAATGAATTCCTACAAGATTTTAGAGAAATTAAACCCAAAGAATCCAAAAAAAGCTTCCAAAAAGCAAAACTAAAGACAACTCTATAGATATATACTATTTTATATTAAAAAATCAATTAACCAATAAACTAAATAATAATAAATTTATACTTAAATTTTCTTAAACCAATCCTAAAAATAATGAACTATCTAAATCATATCAAATAATTACATTAAATAATTACACTAATTAAAACCTATTTCAAATAAACCTATTCTTAAAAATAGTAAACGAGTAAGCTAGCTAAATCGGATTCAGTAATAGCACAATCTTACTGTAGCATTAATAAAAATACAAACAAATACAATCATATAAAATAATCATTGAAACTAATATTTTGGTTGATTAATTACCTAATAATTTTTGGTAAAAGTTTTTACCAAACTAATATAATTCATCTTTGTTTTATAATTTATTTTTATCTTAATTAATCTAGAAAAACAATTCCAACAACGATACAAAAACAAAAAGCTTGAAACCAGAGATTTTAGAGAATTACGACAAATCCAATAACATGATAGACGGCATTTCCATATTCCATTCAATCACCTTCTACTTTTCTAACATCGATTATTTTCGGCAATCGTTGGCCGAAAACAATCTAATAACTAATTGTACACCACACAAACTTTTGAAAATGCGATTGGATTGGAAATTCACTGATTGTGATTGCAGAACGCTAAGTAAATACATATTCAAAAGTGACTCCATTGGAAATAAAAACACATTTTAAACTATCATGCATTGGGATTCACTTAGGAAGGCACAACAATCAGAAATGTCAGTATATACAGGAAATCCGATAAATATGGCCCACTTCACATGTAAACTTTCAAAAGTAGAATTGGATACAAAAGTAAGCGCAGATTATAACTATCCCTACATTTGGATTCACTTGCACAGGCATAACAACCAGAATTGGTTGACTGTATACAGGACATCCAATGAACATGGCTTAACTGTACATTTCAACCCTAAATTTTTTCTCTCAGTAGTGTTATCCTGGTCGCCAGCACGGTTGTGAACTGAAGTTACCGTCTGGATGTAAGGGAAATAGCTCCAGAAGTTCACTTTTGTTTTTATTTTCTTTGCCCTCCTAACCTATTACAACATTATCCCTTCGAGGGTCTGTACGATTTCCCTCACTAAATTCTGCGCTTCTTTGTCTCCTTATGTCCTGGTCAGGATGTAGTGGAAACAGTTCTTTGTTTTCAGTTTTTTGGGTCTATGAACCTATCATAATATCACATTCAGAAGGTCTAAACCCTATACTTTGCAAAACCGCATGTTGTACCTCTGAGAGAGTAGTAGGTCAGCTACCAATGCCACGGCATCTAAAATAATTGTTTTGGGGGCTTTTGGTTTTAATTTTGGAAGACCAATGAATGAATACAAATGTAGATTTGAAGTAATTAATCCTTTGGGTTATATTAATACTTCAGCAAAGGGGTGCTACTTAATGCTTACACAAGATGATGATGATTTATTGATTAGAAGGAATTAGCTACACAAACAGTTGCATTAATCCATTATCTTAATAGATGATCACTTCAGGAGCTTATAAGAATTAATTGAAACATAAATTTTTTCTACCTAGATATCTCTATAAGTCATAAGCATATGAAGAAAAACATAATGATTGAAAACTGGAAAACTTATAGGATAATACAAAACTGTGTAAAACTAGATTCATAATCCTCTGTTTTGTATTAAGGTTCGAGAAAGGCTGAATACATCAACTCTCTTCAAAAGCTTCCTTCAAAAGTGACTTCTAGGTTCAAAGTAGTATTAACAATGAAAACTTTACAAGCAATGAACTATGAATCTTGAATTCTGAACACATAACATCTCGAGAAGAGAGTTATTTATACAATAATAAACTTAAGATATATCCTAAAACCGATTAACATTTATTTTAGGAAAAGAAAAGAAATGAACTCCTTTTTGTTGTTCCCTTTTATTCAGGTTATGCTGGCTTTGTTTGTCTGATATTTTTCCCTTTTCGCTGATCGATTGTTGGTATCCTTCATGCTCGCAGATTGCTTCATTTAACCTTTTTCCATCATACTGGTTTAACCTCTGATTAATATGTTTTGACCTAGCTGAGTGACCTTTACTGTGATCCTTTCTACTTTTACTGCACGCTTGAGGCTTTTACTGTGTTTTTCACAGTAAATAGCTCATATTTGTCTTCAAACTGTTATGTAGGCTTTTTGTTTGTAAACCTGGAACAACAACCTTTACTTGGAAAAGCACAAAAATCATTAAGAAAAACAAGGTGACAGAGGAGGTCTTCAATGGCTTTATTAAGCTTTTAAAGGACATCGAAAAGAATCTGGGGCATATTGGAAAGTAAAGAATGGCTTTAATGGCCGTAGAGACTTATTAGGGCTTCGTTGTGTAAAACAGGAAACATTGCAAAAATGGTCATTTTAGCGTTTAAATGAGAAAAACAATTTCCCTTTGAAATATGGCACAATAGTGAAGAGTAACCATTTGTCATATTGTGGAAGGCAATTTTCATCGCACTACTTATGAAGCACGGGCGGTTTTGGCGAGGAGTCACCCGAAATAACCAAAACGTGACATGTATCAATGGAGGACGGTGGAAAAACCGCTTTTAGGGTGGGTACTACCCATACCGAGAGCTAACGTGAAATTGCCAAGGGTCATTGGATCTAAAGGCTTTAGCTCGGATGGTGCTAGAGTGAAGAAGGAGTACAGAGGGTACGAATGATAAAAATTTGCGGAAATGGCTGTATTACGGTTAAAACTGAGATTTGTGGTTTAAATGAAGGTTAAGGTTAATTCTTTGTTAAAATTATAAAAATGATTTAGCAAAGAAAATCTTCGCAAAAAAAATATGATGGACTTGAAACTTTATAAATTTGGGTGAATATCAGCATCGGATCCGAGTCCATCAGTTATCGGATATCGCAAAGGGTGGAGGGTGTATACATCGGAGCGATGAGGGCGGATGTGAAATGGAGATATTTTATGATATATACTGCGTCGAGTCCGGACTTATCATGCATCGCATTTCACAATGGCGAAGGGGAATGCTTATTAGCAGGACTTGTGAAGAGGGGAAGATGCGATATGGGATTAGGTTACGATATATATAGCGTCGGGTCCACGCTTCCCATCGCATATCGCAATTAGAGTTTCGCAATGTGGGGAGTAATGAATGTAAAAAGGATTGAGATCCCGCCGATGCGGTATTTGATTGAATATATAGTTTTATTATAAAACCAAAGGTTTTTTGGGATATTTTAATAAGGAATTAATATATACGAGAAAGGGAAAATATTAAGGGTTTAATACTATAAGTTAGTATTAATATGAAATATGAGCGGAAGGGGAAATAACACTAAGTATAATGCTTTTATAAATGATTAATACTTAGGCTAAAACATATTTTGTGGGTTTTTTTTGGGGTAAAAAGAGATTTTACATGTAAAAAGGAATTTTACATGGTAAAAAGGGATTTTCCATTGTAAAAAGGGATTTTAACCATAAGAAAAGGGATTTTTATGGAAAATGAATGAATATGGAGTATGAAGGTAGAAAGGGGAAATTAGTGAATATAGGGATGAATGGGAAGTTAATTAATTAATCTAGTGGACCTTCATTTGGCTTTTGTAATTGCCTCATGGACTTAGAAACATATGGTAAAACATGATAATGTATATTTCTCCAATGAACTATCAAGCATTCTGCAACCTTCTTCTAATTACCCTTTGCTTATCATATCATTTTTTCTTCACTTAATGGGGCATTTAATCTAGCAAACCCTTTTCCTTTATTACCTCCAAGGGCTCAGATTAAACTGATGAGCACCTTATTAGTTTCTCCCTAACTACTTATCTGCCAAGATTAAACAGTTTGGCCAGATTTTTATTCTCTAACTATAACATCAAATTTAAAGCATGAAGCAGTCAAGATTAAACTATTTTATTGTCATGGGTTGTGGCATTTAAGACAAGCTGAATACAACCATTATTTTTCAGAAAGAACAGTAGTGGCATTTAGACTTTCTCAATTTCAGAGTTTATTTGCTTTATTTTTTTTCTAACCTAACATTTTATTTTTACGTTGATTTTTTAGAGCATCTTCCTAACAATTTGTTTGATATGGACATCATTATCAAGATATTTTCTTTTACTAACATTTTATTCACTATTATTATGTCCATATCCTAACTTAACATTTTTTTCAAATATTCTATATTATCAAAACTAAAAAATACTTCAACATTGGCTCCAACTGGGGACTGCTTTCTCCTGTAGAATGCAGAGAACTTGCAGATCCATGTGCCTTCTCCTCGGGCTATTTACAAAATCACACTAACATCTGGAAAATTAAAGAAAACTGGAGTATTTACAATAAAAGCTATATCAACGGCTTAGTACTAAATGTAATGTTTGAGAAACCTTCCATTTACACGATAAGTGGAATATAGCCCCTCAAGATTCTATAACAAAAAGGTGTTGTTACCCTTTACATCAACAATTGCTAAAGGTCCAAACCATACATTTTCAAATTTTCCATGCTTTCTTTTCTGTTCTCTCCTGGCATCCCATCTTAGAACTAGATCTCCTTCCTTAAAGTCCCTCTCCCTGGCTCTTCTGTCAAATAGGGTCTTCATCTTATTATGTTATTTCATCAACTTGTATTGAACTTTATCTTTGTTCTCATTAAGTTCAATAATCTGATTTATCCTTCTTGAGAAATCATCAGGTTCATCTGTTGAATCCTGCAGGAATTTTAAAATAGGGAAGGCCAAATTGGTAGGGAAAATCACATCTTTCCCATAGAGTAACTGAAATGGAGATTTTCCAGTTGATCTCTTTGGAGTAATTGTGTTTGCCCATACTGCATAAATCAAATGTAAATCCCAGCTCTTCTTATGATCAACTAGAGTCCTTTTTATTACCTTTACCAAACTCTTGTTTGATGATTCTGCATGGCCATTACCCTGAGGGTAATATGGAGTTGATTGATGTGATAGAATCTGATATTTCTGGCGAAGGTTAATCATTTTAACACTAGAGAAGGTAGTTGCATTATCAGTTATAATTTTAGTAGGGCAACCAAATCTAGCTAAGATATTCTCCTCAATAAACTTAATTACTACTGAATTAGTAGTATTTCTAACTGGAATTTCTTCCACCCATTTAGCAAAGTAATCCGTTGCAGTGACAATCCATCCATGTTGATGACTTGAAGTGCGGTGAATTTCTCCAATAAAATCTAATCCCCATTGAGAAAAAGGTTCTTAAACTATTGATGGAACGAGTGGAAGAGCTGCTAATTTTTGTTTACTAGCAAACATTTGGCATGGAACACAACCTCTAACCTTCCCCTACTTGTAAGAACAATGTGGGCCAATAAAATCCTCCCCTCAGAATCTTGTATGTTGTTGCTCTCCAAGCATAATGTCCCCCACAAAATCCTGTATGAAACTGATCAATGATTCCTTCAGTTTCTGATTTTGTTAAACATAATAACAAAATATTTAGTGGATCTTTCCAGTATAAATTTGCATTTATAATGCAATACTTGACTGATTTCAACTTAAGGGTTTTACATTGGGTTTTGGAGAATGATGTTGGACACTCAAAATGAATCAAGAAATTTACAATATCTTGATACCAGTTTGACAACAAGAATTTTTCATCAATGTGTATAGGACTGATCTGCTCTGAAGGTAGAGGTTCTTGTGGATTCTCCCCTTTAAGAGGAAATGAAGGTTCTTGTGGATTCTCCCCTTCTACAAGGAGAGAAGGTTCTTATGTATTCTTCCCTTGAGGATGAAGGGAAGGTTCTTGTGTATTCTTCCCATGTATTTGTAAAACAAAATTGATTCCAAGTACTTTGCAATTGGATTCAGCTAGAAGGTTGTCTAATCCTTGACCTTTTACTAGCTCGATAGTCTTAATAGTTAGATTAAACTCTAGAATTTGAGTGATCCATCTACCTCCTTTCCCATCAGTGTCTCATTGAGTTAGGAAAATTTTCACAGCACTATTAGGAACATAAGCAGTAATAGGTGACTGTAGAACATACATCCTGAATGACTTCAGGGCTTGAATGAGGGCATAGGCTTGCTTCTCAATGATGTCATACTTAAGCTCAACATATCTCATAACCTTGCTAAAAAGGCTATGGGTTGGTCATGGGAATATTTATTTTTCTATAATATAATAGTAGCAAGGGTTGTTTCAGAGGCAAAAGAGAAAATACTAAATGGCTTAGTATAATCAAGGTTGGCTAAGGTGGGAGGTTCAGAGATAGCCTTTTTTATATTTGTTCAAATGCATACCTAGAAGTGGGAATCCATTTGACTTGATGGTCCTTTCGGAGCATGTCAATTGTGTCTTTTGCAATCTCTGCATAATTTGGAATAACCCTCCTTAAAAAATTAATCTTGCCTAGAAAAGCTTGAATCTCCTTCTTGTTTCTAGGCAAGGTCAATGATTCAATGACATATACTGTTTGGGGTCAATTACTACTCCCTCCTTTGAAATGATATGGCCCAACAGTTTTCCTTGTTTGACAGCAAATAAGAACTTCTTGGGATTCAATGATATTGCAAATTTTCTACACCTGTCAAAAACCCTCATCAAGTTCTTTTAGATATTTCTGATCAGATTTAGAAAAAACAGTTATGTCATCAAGATAAATGACCAGAAATTTATTTACCTGACCCACGAAAGCTATGTCCATGGCTCTCTGAAATGTTGCTCCAGCCTTTGTTAAGCCAAATGGCATCCTTGCGTACATGAATGTACCCCAAGGTGTAGTAAAATTTGTCTTCTCTCTGTCTATTGTATCAACATTTACCTAGTTGTAACTTAAAAAACCATCGAGCATAGAAAGTCTTTGTGATCCTGAAACCATTTGAAGTAACTGGTCCATTTTGGGAAAAGGATAATTTTAATGATGCCTTATTCAGATTTCTAAAATCCATGCAGAGTCTTATTTCTCCATTTTTCTTTCTAACAGGAACTAGATTTGCAATCCAATTAGAATATCTAAGAGAGAGGATGCTCTGAGCATCTAGCATTTTCTTAATCTCCCTTTCTACAGTTGGTAGAAGGGCTGGATTTATCCTTCTAATTTTTTGTTGATAAGGTTTTGCTTCTGGCTTTAAAGGAATCTTATGTTGTATTAACAAGGTATCATAGGTATTTAAATCAGCGTAAGTCCAAGCAAAAACATCCTTATAATTTTGCAGCAATTTAAGATATTGAGCTTTGATTTCAAGGTCTAGCGATGCACATATTTTGACGTTTTTAATATATTCACTAGTTCCAGCGTTAATCTCTTCTATGTCATCTTCTAAAGAAATGGACTGTGGGTTTCGAAAAACATCATTTTGATCAAATAATTTTTCTAAAGGAATGAGTCCTTTTGGAACAAAATTATTAGATAATTGTATAATGTTGTGATTGGAAATTTGGGTTTTAAAATCTGAAGTGTCACTTCCATCTGCGTTTTCATTTATTTCATCTCTTTCTTCATCAATTTCCAGAAATGAAAAATCATCTATTACCTGTAAAAATTATTTCAGTTGTTCATCATCTTCAAATATTTGCCAATGCTTGAAATTATCTGGGATAGATGGCCTATATTTGACTTCTATCTCATAGAGTACATCAGTATGATCAGGAATTTTAAAAGAGCCAACTGAAATAGCTACGACATTTGCATAAATATTTTGATCTCTAGGAATATGAGTCAAATTAAAAGCATTAAAGAAGTTTTCAATTAAATCCCATACTTTGTTTCGGTAGGACCTAAGTCTAGTGTGCTTGGTCTGGCAAACATTTTTTACTTACCTAACAATAAGTTTTGAATCAGTAAACACACTTAAGTTTTGAACTTTTAGGCTTTTGGCTAGTTGTAATCCTAAAAGGAAAGCTTCATATTCAACATCATTATTGGTAACTTCGACGTCTAATTTACATGATTGGGTTATATTTTCTTTTTCAGGTGAAATTAAAACTACTCCAACTCCTGCCCCATCTTTTGTGCAAGAGCCACCAAAGAATAGTTTCCAAATATTAATTTGGTTTGGTTCAAGACTTTCAACTACCTCTTCAATTTTAGCTTGAGTTTTATGTGAGTTGAAAACAACCAAAGTCTTGATCTATTACATAAATTGGATGGTTCCTTGGCTAGTCAGTATTACAAATAGTATGTGTAAATATTACCTCTCTATATAATCCTAATTCTCTCCTCCATAAACATGAATAGTAATATGACATATCCATCTGTAGAGTTCTCCCTAATTTGGCACAACAAGACCTAGAAAGGAGCATTCCAAACTTGGGAGGGATATCTATGAAAACAATATCAAGTACTACACTTTTAACTGGAATTTGGGCAAGGGTAACCACCAGATCCTTAATCAATCCTAAACATGGCACCTTTTTAGAATCAAAGGTGTATAGGTCATGGTAGGATCTAGTTATGTCGAGTTTTAAATGGTCCATGATAGATTTTGGCACAAGATTGTGTGATCCTCCTGAATCAAGCATACAATCATACAACATGGAGTCATTTGTTTTAAGTTACATAAAAAGAGGCACTATCTCATCTATCATGTTTGAACTAGGGTCAAAAACTACTGCTGATTTTTCATCTTGTACACTTATGACATCACCTCCAACATCAACCGAGGTATTTTGAATCCATTTTGTCACCTGGCTTTTGTAACTAGGGTTTTTAGAAAGTTCTAACAGTGGAATGGTAATCTTAACCCTCTCTAATTCTTTTTCAACATTAAATGTAGTCAAAAACATTTTACCAGCTTGGGTAGTATCAATTGACTGATCTAAGGGCTGAATAAGAGTTGTTTGAGCTTTAGCAGTTTTGGTACGGTGTTCAATTACCGAAGTTTCCTTTGGAGGTCTCCCAGGATGATGCCTAGGCCTAATATCATACCTCTTTTTTAATTCTGCAATTAAAAATTCAGAGAAAGCATGATATTTAGAGACCTGTGAAGTTTCCTGATCTTCGTGTACCTAATTCTGTTGTGAGACACGAATGATGGCAGTTTGATTGGAAGATGAATCCATACTATTAATATATTTAGTGATTGTCATAGTATTATCATCAAGTTGTTGGTCATCTATCGGTATAAGAGTAGGAACCTGTTGATCATTGCTATGTCTCTGAAGAATTTGTAGTGGTGGATTTCTTTTATACTGACCTTGATTTTCATTTTGGGGCCTAGTAACTATTTTTTGTATTGTTCTAGGTTGGGTCTCAATCTTCGAAATCCTATTTGATAGGTTTCTAAGAAGAGATGTTATTTCATCTATTTTTGAATCTTCTGATTTAGTCTTAGAAGAACTAGAGGCTTCTTGAACAGTTTTGAGTTTTCTTTGGTCCTTTTCTTCCTTAAGTTTTAAAGAAGTTGAGGCTACCCTATTTGCTTCTACTTCTATAGAATTTGTTTGCATAGCTTCAAGAATTCTTGAAGTTCTCTCTCCTAGAATAATAGCAAAGTCATCATCGAAAGCTTTAGAAAATCTAGAATTATCTGCTACTATAAGAGGCTTACAATCATCAAGCATTTTTTGATAGAATTTATTAAATATTTTGATAAAATATGATATTGGTTCACCGAAGTTCCTTTTAATCTCTTCAAATTCTATGAGGAAGTAAAGAGGATCCTTTTTCACACCCCATTGATTGTTAAATATGGTTGTAAGCTCTTCCTAATTTCTAATGTTAGCTGCCGGTAACTGCCTAAACCAAATCCTCACATTTCCTTCAAGTGACTGTACAAACAATCTCATATAAACATTTTCTTGTTAAATATTCATGTTGTCTACAAAATATAGGAAATCTTGAAGATGGTACTCAGCTGAGGGACCAGTTTCTCCATTGCACTTGGGAAGGTATTTTAAATATCTAGCTGGGAATGCATCAAGGTTATTAGGTAAGCGAAGGCAGCATATCTAGCGTGTACAATAGATTGGAAAGCCATGACAACAGGTGGTGTATGAGGTGCTTGAGGTATATGAGGTTGTTGAGGTGTTTGTGTGGATGTAGAGGATATAGAAGAACTAAAGGAAGAAGATGGTGATTCAGGGGTTGATGTACTAGTTGGAGGTGAAAGAGGAGATCTCGTGAAAGACTTAAAAGGAGTCCTAAGAACTAACTTTGGGACCTGTAAAGGAATACATTCTTTTGTTTTAAAGAGAGGATTGGAATATATACAAAAGGTCTCCTCAGATTGTTTGAAAGAAGAAGCTTCAAGTTGGTCAAAAATGGAAGGAAAATGATAGGTGGTAGGGGATATAAAATATGTGGGTTTATATTCTGGTAGGTTGATACCCAAATCAGATTCAGTTTTAAGTGACCCTGATGGTAGTGTGGGTATTTGATGAGATTCTAATTAATGGATAAGGTAGGATGACTTAAAATCAACTCCTTTATCTATAAGTTCAGCAACCCTAGGTGATAAATGGGAGTAATCAGGACCAGTTGGGATATTAATATAGGGGTCAAATGATTGTAATTCTTCATACTGTAGGATTGAAGAGGAAAAAGAATATGGTTGGTGTCCCCTTTTAAAACTTGCTTTTCTCAGAAGCCTTTCAGGATCTGACAGAGGTTTAACTATGTCAGCTTCTAAACGAGATCTGGTATGTTTATAAGGTGCCAACTTGGGAGTGTTGAGTCACCTAGGTGAATGATTTTAACCTTTCTAAACCTCTAATCACCTTTAAAGAAAAGAATGAAAGAATATCGTTGTTCCAAGGGAAACTTAAATGAAATTCGAATCCCTGGGAATGGTGCCAGTCTGATGTAGATAGTAGTAGGTCATCTACCAATGCCAGAGCATCTAAAATGATTGTTTTGGGGGTTTTTGGTTTTAATTTTGGAAGAGAAATGAATGAATACACATGTAAAATTCATGTCATTAATCCTTTGGGTTATATTAATACTTCAGCAAAGGGGTGCTATAAAGCATTACACAATGATATAGATCAAAAATAGTGGTGAGTAGAGGACAACAAAAAATATGATTATCGCAGTTTCTAGACTATAAAACAAAATAATCATAAGCTGGAAAACCTTTTAAACTATGTTCCAAAGGTTCAAGGCAGTATACTTAATGCTTACACAAGACACTGATGATTTATTGATTAGAGGGGATTAGCTATTCAGACAGTTGCATTAATCCATTCTCTTAATAGATGATCACTTCAGGAGCTTATAGGAATCAATTGAAACACAAAT
The DNA here is from genome assembly GCA_031772625.1 of Pinus tabuliformis. Classification (NCBI taxonomy): domain Eukaryota; kingdom Viridiplantae; phylum Streptophyta; class Pinopsida; order Pinales; family Pinaceae; genus Pinus; species Pinus tabuliformis. The sequence goes on from CM062804.1 coordinate 263,937,648, forward strand.
TGTTCCTACGTAGATATCTCCATAAATCATAAGCATATGAAGAAAAACATAATGATTGAAAACTCAAAAACTTACATGATAACACAAAACTGTGTAAAACCAGATTCAGAATCCTATGCTTTGTATTAAGGTTCCAAAAAGTTTGAGTGCATCAAGTGTCTAGAAAAGCTTCCTTCAAAGGTGACTTCCAGGTTCAAAGTAGTACTAATAGTCAAAACCTTACAAACAATGAACTATGAATCTTGAACTCCGAACCCATAACATCTTGAGAAGAGAGTTATTTATACAATAATAAACTTAAGAAATATGCTAAAACTAATTAAGATTTATTCTAGGAAAGGAAAAAAAATTCATCCAATAAGATAGGGGAAACTATTGAACTCCTTCTTGATGTTCCCTTTTATTCAGGTTATGCTGGCTTTGTTTATCTGATATTTTGCCCTTTTGGCTAATTGATTGTTGGTATCCTTCACGCTGGCAGATTGCTTCATTTAATATTTTTACCTAATACTGCTTTAAACTCTATTTAATATGCTTTGACCTGGCTCAGTGGCCTTTACTCTGCTCCTTTCTAACCTTACTACGTGCTTGAGGCTTTTACTATGTTTTTCACAATAAATCGTTCATATTTTTCTTCAAACTATTATGCAATTTTTTTGTTTGTAAACATGGAACAACAGTCTTTACCTACAAAAATACAGAAATCATTAAGAAAAACAAGGTGACAGAGGAGGTCTTCAATGACTTTATTGAGCTTTTAAAGGATATCGGAAAGAGTCTGGGGCATATTGGAAGGTAAACAATGGCTTTAATGGCCGCAGAGGCTTATTGGGGCTTCGTTGTGTAAAACAGGCAAACAGAGCAAAAATGGTCATTTTGGCATTTAAACGGGAAAAACAGTTTTCCTTTGAAATATGGTGCGATATTGAATAGTAACCATTTGTCGTTTTGCGGAAGGTGGTTTTCATCGCACTGCTTATGAGGCATGGGCGGTTTTGGGGAGGAGTCACCCGAAATAATCTGAACCTAACACATGGCAATGGAGGACGGTGAAAAAACCGCTTTTCAGGTGGGTAATGCATGTACCGAGAGCTAACCCAAAATTGCCGAGGGTCGTTGGATCTGAAGGCTTTAGATTGGACGGTGGTGGAGTGAAGAAGGAGTACGGAGGGTACGAATGATAAAAATTGGTAGAAATTGTTGTATTATGGTTAAAACTGAGATTTGCGGTTTAAATGAAGGTTAAGGTTAATTCTTTGTTAAAATCATAAAAATGATTTAACAAAGAGAACCTTTGCAAAAATATACATGACAGACTTGAAACTTTATAAATTCGGGCGAATATTGGCATTGGGTCCGGGTCCATCGGATATCGGATATCGCAAAGGGCAGAGGGTGTATACATTAGAGCGATGAAGGCGGATGCAAAATGGTGATAGTTTATGATATATACTACGTCGGGTCTGAACTTATCGCACATCGCATTTTGCAATGGCGATAGTTTATGATATATACTGCGTTGGGTCTGGACTTATTAGCGGGACTTCCGATGAGGGGCAGATGTGATATGGGATTAGATTGTGATATATATAGTGTCAGTTCCGGGCTTCCTATCACATATCGCAATCGGAGTTTCGCAATGTGGGGAGTAATTCATGTAAAAAGAATTGCGATCTCGCTGATGTGATATTTGATTGAATATATAGTTTTATTATAAAACTAAAGGTTTTTCGGGATATTTTAATAAGGAATTAATATATACGGGAAAGGGAAAATATTAAGGATTTAATACTATAAGTTAGTATTAATATGAAATATGAGTAGAAGGGGAAATAACACTAAGTATAATGTTTTTATAAGTGATTAATATTTAGGCTAAAACATATTTTTTGTTTTTTTTTTTGGTAAAAAGGGATTTTACATGGTAAAAAGGGATTTTAACCATAGGAAAAGGGATTTTTATGTAAAATGAATGAATATGAAGTATGAAGGTAGGAAGGGGAAATTAGTGAATATAGGGATGAATGGGGATGAATGGGAAGTTAATTAATTAATCTAGTAGACCTTCATTTGCCTTGTGTAATTGCCTCATGGACTTAGAAACATATGGTAAAACATGATAATGTACCTTTGTCCAATGAACTATCAAGCATTTTGCAACCTTCTTCTACTTACCCTTTGCTTATCCTATCATTTTTTCTTCACTTAATGGGTTCATTTAAGCTAGCAAACCCTTTTCCTTTCTTCTTATTTTACAAAAACAAACTATCTAAATCTACCCTTATAACCTCCAAGGACCCATATTAAACTCATAAGCACCTTATTATTTTCTACCTAAGTACTGATTTGCCAAGATTAAAGAGTTTGGCTAGATCTTTATTCTCTAACTATAACTTCAAATTTAAAAAATGAAGCAATCAATATTAAACTATTTGACTGTCATGGGTTGTGGCATTTAAGACAGACTGCACACAACCATTATTTTGTAGAAACAACAGCAGTGGCATTTAGACTTGCTCACTTTTCAGAGTTTATTTGTTTTATTTTCTTTGTAACCTAACATTTTCTTTTTGCCTTGATTTTTTAGAACATCTATCTAACATTTTCTTTGATACGGACACATATTTTATTTTATTAACATTTTATTCACTATTATTATGTCTATGTCCTAACTTAACATTTTTTCAAATATTCTGTCTTATAAAAACCAAAAAATGATATTAACTATTATTATGTCCATATCCGTCCCTTCTAACCCTATTTTTAGAAAATGTGTCACCCATATTTTTAGAAAAGGTGTCACCCTCGGAAGAAACACATATATATTACAACATCATTAGTTGCAATATCAATATATCATGATTGTGTCAGTAGACCACTACAACATATCATGTATATCTCTATTCGAATGGAATGAGGAGATCATTAATGAACCCTCCCAACAACCAGATATAATGCCCGCTTAAATCCTTCTAACCATATTATGCCTGTAATTTTTGAAATTAATGTCATAGACGGCTTGGCAGAGAGGTTGTTTCACACGAGAACGTAAATCTGGTTGGACTGACAAATTAAACGGCAGCAGCATCTGAATCTTTGTGGGAGGCTGAATCTGTAGGTTTGTGTTCATAAGGAAAAACATATTAAAATTTTTATTTTCCATCTAATCTAGCAATAAGAAAATGTAGTTGTTCATATTGTTAAAAACTTTTAAAAGCTGCATATAAATTCTTTTCTAGTCTAAAGTTTCCACACTGTACATTTCACCCCTCATTAGAGACTAGAAATCTCATCATACGCCTCATCAAAGACTAGAAAGCTCATCATGATAAGTCTGGCAAGAAAAACTTCATACACAATCTTCTTCCAAAAAGTTTTAACAATTCCAGCAATATTGAAATTATAATGAACTGGGTATATGAAATTGGTCGTACCGGTGAAGAAGAAGACGCCATTGTCATTGCAAGGTCACATCCAATGCTAGACGCTGGAACATACACAAAGCAACAAAATAAAAAACCAATATGAAAACATTTAAGAGTATTTACAAACAAGGCTAAAATAAATGCAGTTTACCATTAGTTGCGTAGGAGCAGCTTGGGTTCTTAGAGCTTCCCGTGATATCTTTTTGATTGATATCATTGTTCTTAGAGCTAGGGTTCTCAGGGAACTCCTGGTTAGAGTTATTCTTAGTTGACTGTAAATGATTTCTCATGAACAAATTCATGGGCGGTATGTTCTCCATGCCTAAGCTGGAGGGAGATTCTGCTGAATTTAACAACTCCTAATAATAGTCAAATATAAGCATTTAATATCTCAAATTTAATGGACAAAACAATTGAACATGAAAACACAATACAATTTTTTTTTTTTATATTCTAATAGTTCGAATTTTAATTTGGATTAAAATTCAATAGGGCATGATAAAATTTTGGATAAAAAAATTTCAATTAGGAAAAATTCGATAGTATACAACTTAAAGAGTGGGATATGTATATTTTTTTTAGCTAACAGTAATAGGTTTTGTTAATTTTTTCCTAAATTATTTTAGATTTTGAATAATTTTTAATAACTATAAATAATATAATAGCTTTAGATATATAATTTTCCAAAAAAAAATTCACTTTCCTTTTGAGAAAGGTTTTTTTTTTCAAAACTTAAATTTAACATGATTATTTAATTCAAAACTTGTTTATCCAAAATTTTTATATAATAAATTAGTGTATATTCTAAACATATTTAAAAATGAACCTTACTCCACTTTACAATTTTTTTCATTTTTCTAATTTTTAGGGTTTTCCAACCCTCAAACAACAATAAAATTGAAAAATAAAATTTCTTTTTAAATACTTATTTTTAATTTCCTTTTTCTATAGATATATTCATTATTGCTATTTTTTTTTTTTTTACTTATTTTCAACCATTATCTATATATTTATAAAGGTTGAACTAAAGTACTAGACAAAACTATATCTATATATATTTCATCCCGAATCGAAAAGTCCAAAACAACACTGTTAAAACACTTGTACATTACCACATATTGCTCATATTGCTCATATTGCTTTTTTGACGAGATGCCCGTATGAACAAATGATTACACTAACTGAACCTAATCGAATTTTATTAGCTATTCGAATTTCAAAACTTTTGTCCCTAATTCTAGCGAATTTGGTAACTATGCTTCAGAGCATATATCTTTCATGTAGAATGAGGGTTATTTTTCTTATCTAGTCACATCCAAATTCCTGATAATAATATGATTCACCTAAATATTTTAATAAATATTGTCTTAATGGTTTAGTTATGGGTTTAGAATCCGTGTCAGGTTGAATTAATTTTGATTTCCCTCCATTTGCATTTAATTAATTTTTAATTGATTTGAATTTTCTTACTAAAAATCACAAATTTAGTTTAAATTTCCCTCAACGGACCTTTAATTAATTTTTAATTTATTCGAATTTCCTTACTAAAATCGCGCATCAAAGAACATTTTTTCAAGTAAAAACGAAATTTCCAAAGTACCTAAAAGGAGGGATCACACACATGTTTGCCTATGTTGGGCTAGAAATATTACAAAAGTTTGGATCGCATACAAGATAATCCAATACCCAAGCAGATAATCCAACACCCAAGCTTCAATTGCATACAAGACTACCAGAGATAATCGAAGCCTCAATAAAAGAATTAATAAAAATTGAGGACAACGGTGTCTTTGCCACAATTTAGTCTAAAACCTTATCAAATTTAATTAATTTTAATTTCATCAATTAGATTTTAATTAAATTTTAATTAATTTTAATTTCCTTGTTAAAATTATAGACCACTTTTCCTATGAAAATAAAAGTTCTCTAAGTACCTAAAATGAGGGATCTCGCACATGTTTGCTCTATGTTGCAGTATACTATTACAAAAGCTTTAATTGGTAAAATTGACATACAAATTATGTTTCGGCATATTGTGCTGTAACTTATATAATTTATCTATATCAAAAGCTTTAATTGGTAAAAGTGACATACAAATTATGTTTTGGCATAATGTTGTGTAACTTATATAGTTTATCTATATAACAATAGATTAAAAAATAATAAGTTATTTATTAGGTTAAGAATTGTTAATTAGAATAATTTTGAGTAAATATTTTGTAATGTTTAATATATTATATTTGCATATATAGTTTATTTCAATTTTTTTTTTTCAAGAGAAAAAACTATTTCAATCCCTCATTCTTTATGGCTTGTAATATGTAAAAAATAAAGATGTGATGCATCATATGTGACTTCGCATATATAACAAGTGATAGATATGTATTTATATCTCAGCACTATAGTTAGATAATTTTAGCCTCACATTATTAGTCAAGTTATTTTGTAACCTTAATAATGATTTAATAGACCATAGCAAAACTTATAGGAGTTACATAATAAGAATTTAGATTAAAAACCAAGTCACTCATAATGAAATTAGATTGATCAATTGTATGTATTGAAGGACTCGTGTTATGGTGTGAGGTATTTGATGTGGCACTAATAAAAAATAATTCACATTGAATGCTATTATGCAATGTTAAAATTGAATGAAACATATGACTAGAATTTTTTTTAGCATGATAGTGTGGCAAGAGATGTTGTTCAACTTTGGTATTTCATATGTAAACATAGGAGTATATTCGCATGGAAGTATCATATAGGGAACTTTAGTCATTGTAACATTTGATAAGGCCATTTTTGCTAAAATGTAATGGTATAAGTTTGACTTAGTCATATTTGATCCATCATATAGGGAACTTTAGTCATTGTAACATTTGATCATGTCATGTTTAACTTTTATCATTTCACATGATTCATGGATGACATAGTTAACATTTATATCATGTGATTTCAATTATCAATCGTCCAATTATGTGTGCGTGTGTGTGTGTGTTTTGATATACAAAAAAGTTATCTCCAAGGTAATTGAAAATTCATCACATTTAAACATCCCTAATGTGCATGTTAATTCATTCAAATTACATGGTTATATATGTTAAATTTAAAAATGTTATCGCACACTATATATTGAAGAATAATATACACAATCCCCTTTACTTACTCATATTAGGATACTATTAAAGGTAGGATAGAAACATATGATGATCCTTTTATAGAATTGGTTTCAATCTATTCACTTGCATATCAAGCCAATTCAAACTAGTAATGACCTAAAATAAAATAATATATACTCCAAAGCCCATCCATAAGGAAGGATTCCTCTTTATTTATATCTAACTAGATAACACTAATCATATCCTCCTACTAACTACCTAGTAAAACTTCTTTAATGAGGCCACATTACAATTGTTTCATTCTAACTAACTATTGGGCCTTAATTAATAATAATAACCATAGTGGAATCAATCCATTTTAAATTGAAAGCCCACCATAGCTCTATCAATGCTACTTAGTGGGTCTTTCATCCCCCTTCCCCCATTACACCCTTAGGGAGGATCCCAACATTCCACCACCCTTTGAAATGTGTTTTCCTTGATACTTTTACTGAGTATACATAACCACAAAATAGGGTCACATGTATGAGTGGTGACCAAAAATTCTCAACTAGTTGAGATAACCGAGGTCCTACATACAATGGATGGTTTCTACAAATTTGTATTCCAATAATCTCGTTCTGTTGGACAATTGGAATTACTTGGATGGCTGGGGGCAATAAGTATGTTGGCATTGATGTCAACTCGTTTAGCATTGAGGAGCATGTTGTTCAGGAGGAGTCCCATGGTTGTTCTAGTCTCTAGTAGAGAATCACCATAGTAGCAGGCATATTGGAGAAGTCTTAAAATGATGACTCTAGTGGTTAGGAGTCCCAGGCTTTGAAGTAAAGTCTGCCTCTCGAGTTGAACTTAGATGCTACTAGAAGTTGTGTAGTTGGTTAGTGTTAAGAAAGAGCTTAGCAATGGTATGTGTAAGTCTGAAAATTACCTCTAGGATCAGGAGTTATTGCCAGTTAAAGTTGAGGTGCCCAAAGTCCAAGTGGCAGAGCTAAAGGTGGTTGGTGAGCCTTTGGCATGCAACAAAAGTTGGGTTAAATTCAAAACTGAGTGGGAAGTCTAGTAGAGCCTTTAAGTGAGAGAATTGGGTAGACATGGCAGCAACGGATTGGGTCGAAGGAGCTCACATTATAGGATGCGACGATGAGGTTACCCTGGAAGGATCACTAGAGCCGAATTATTTCAATGCTAAAGTCTAAGTGACTGGGAAGAGGAGGGTCGAGATGACATCATCCTAGCGGGTGCACCTCGGTGATTTCAAATAAGGCACAATTTGTAAGCATTGAGAAGGAGCAGAGCAAGTGGGGCCCATGTAGCAGTGATAGTGTGGAGGTGAATCCTCGAAGGGAAAACAAAGAGGAAGCATAGTAGAACACTGGACGAGGGAGAAGATTGCAAATGGCTAAGCATTGAGAGGAAAGCATTGGGCCACGTGGTGGATTTTCGATGGCACTGCAGATAGTACAATAGATGTGCTTTGTGGTCCCAGAAGTGGTCTCCCACAAAGTTGATTTTTCAGATTAACAGTGGAGAGATACTCTGGGTGCACCCCTCCCAAAACCACAATCCTCTTAGGAGTGGTGTTGGAGACAGATTTTGGAATCTGGTGGTTTTTTACTATAATGAAGGTTGGTCGCAAAATAAGGCCTTGGAGGATCCTTTCTCTCTCCTCAAAGATGACAAGTGGAAAAAATTGATTCGCTCAGATGATGTAAAAGGATAATGTCAGCATAGACAAGTGGCAGACAAATTCAACATTTTTGGGCACTTGACTGGCCCCTTTCTGGGTGACACATCATACCACTCATAGGTTGACACATGGTGGTAGTGACGTCATCCTGGAGATATGACCCCAATGGTTATTAAACAGGCACAAAGAAAATGTGCCGAGTTGCACGGTGTTGAGACACAATGGCAGTGAACAAAGTGGAAACCAATGAAAAAGGCATCGAGTGGACCCCATAGTACATCACATCGCATAGGTATTTTCCCAGTAGGATTGTGAAAAGAATTTAGTGGAGGCATCGGGCCATGGTGGCACAATGAAAATTAATCAGGAGAAGTGTTGGGTGGCTCCCATGGGACATGTCAACCCATAGGTTGGAAATCCCATAATTTCTTTATAATTGTATTTTGAGAAAGTGTCAAGAACAAGAGCTTCAAGCATTAGATTGACATTTCATCATGTAATCTTAAGAACTGAGGGCATAAATCGTTTACACATGGAGATAGGCCCTCTACAAGACCATGAAGGGCTAAGAACCTGTGTTACACCACCGGTCATAGGAACTAGTCTTATGGTGGAAAATCAATGGGAGGGAAATCAAAAGATGTTATAGGCTAAGCTAGGAATCCTATGAGCCTGTACAAACTTGAGAATCACTATTAGTAAAAGTTACGGGACTGCAGGCATCCAAAACTTCAACAATAAATTGGGACTTCAACAACTGATAGTAAATACACACATAAGCGTTGGTGTTGCTAGAGTAATGGATATGGCAGAGATCGTGACTCAAGGCAGCAATGATCACAATTGTGAATAATAATTTGATGGTCTTATGTTGAGTTTAAGTCAGCCAACTTTAATCTCTCGTGCATGCTTCATTGAAATAAAAGAAGAAGAAAGCATCAGGGACAACTGTAGATCTAATCAGAGTTCAGAGAATTCATGTCGTAGTACATATCAAACTCTATGAGAAATTAAGAAGAATGAAAGAACCTCCTTAGGTGTACATGCTAATTGAGATTTAATTCTCAGCATGGAGAATCACACATGTACCCATTATCAAAATTTATTGCGCTGCAGCTAGAGTTGTTGAGTAGTTGAGTAGGAGAAAAATGCCAACAAGCTCATGCTCTCCTTTTAATATGATCGTAGTAGCATGTACCAATATGGTGTAGCAATATGGAGAGCCATTCATAGAGTACACACTCAAGCTACATGAATGGAAGGTCGATGGTTGAGAGGGATTCATCGTTCATTGTGTGACATTGGAACAAAACTTGTGATTGCAGTTGAGCAAGGTGGTGAATTGAGGATTGTTGAGGTAGCTGAAGGGAGCAATGTTGTTTATGTGAAAGTAGAGCGAGTGGGCCAAGTGGTCAACTAAGATATAGTGTTGTAGAGGGATATAATTAGAGCTCTAGGAGAAGTGAGGAGCACAAATCAAAGGAGATTTGCAGAGCTAAAGGGAAGAGGTTGGTATTGCAGTGAATCAGATTTATGTTTTTGTGTATTTGTATTTTCCTCTATTTTGAGTTTGAAAATTTTATGAAAAGTAGAACAATGGCTACAACGAGTAATGGCCTGCATTTATAAGAGATTGGTGCCTTTTGGCAGGTTTCTTCGTGTTATCTAAAGGGGCTTGGGCCTCTTTAGAGTGGTTTCTCACAAATAAATTGATGTAATTAAGTGGGTTCTTGAATTACATCATAATAAAAAAACAGATCGGTGGTTTTATCACCTTTGGTTTCGACGTAAAATACATGTGTCAATATGTGTGTGTTCCTGATGAAGGAGAATTCAACTCAACAATATCATTGGATCTTAGTAGACATAGGGAGGTCTTATGTTTTAAGGAAGTTGGTTTCCTAAGTGTTGAATTAATGTAATTATTTAGGCTTTTGACTGATTTTAATGAGAATAGGATTTAATTAAATATAGTGAGGCATATTTGTGAATGTTCTCGAATATAGGAGAATATGAGTGATTTAGGATAGTTGAGAGATTGAAGGATTTGAGAACTAATTGTAAATATTAGATTAGGAGTTAGTTCATGATTTTGTGGATTAGAGGGGATCCTTAGAGATAAGGAAGAGATTTCAGGATTTTATTGATAATTTTATGGATCTATATCAGGAATTGGTTGTAGAATCATTTTGTATAAATGTAAGCCAAAAAGGCAGAGAAAGGAGTTAGATAGTTAGCTAGTTGGTCAAGTGAGTCAACTTGTAATTAGAGGTTTGATTGTAAGCCTACGGGCAGGTAGGAAGATAGAGGCCACTGATTAGAAGATCGGGCCAAAGAGGGAGAGAGACTCTTATGTGAATACTTGTTTATTATTGCAAACAACTCGATTTTGAGTTCATATGTGTGTATTGAGTAATTGAGATATAGACTATGTATGACCTTGAGTATTCTGTGTAACATAGGTTGCAGGGGCAGAATTCGAAGGCGAAATACAGAGAAGAGTAACAGAGAGGTGTTATGGCTTTACACATACCGACAGTACAGGAGTGACAGTGATTAAAGAGCACACAGATTTAAGCTTAGAAGAGAGTTGTGCAGTAGAACAACGAAAGGACCAAAACCCTGAAGCAACGTGAAACCACAGAAAACATTGAAGAAATGGTTAAAAACCTCAAGTAAAGAGAAGAACAAGAAGTGAAGCAATAATGCACAGGAGTCGTTGGATCTAGACGATCAAACAGACGAGATTGTCGTGATGGGCGGCCAGGATTAAGTCACATGGAATGGAGCCTATTTGAATCACATCACATATATCAGGAGTGTGTGAACCCTAGTATTAACTGATTGCGATTTCCGACGTGCGATATCACTGCAAACTGTTGGATCAAGTGCGCTTGATCAACGGTAGAGGATCACCAATTATTCTCACATCGCAATATTTTGTTGTGAGCGAATGCACCTTGGGCCTTAAGAAATACGATGTGTGATGTCCGATGTGATCAGCGATTAGTTCACATCGCAATATTTCGAGGTGGATGTAACTTGGCCCTAAGAAATTGCAACTTGCAATGTGCGATGTGTATCATCAACCGTTGGATTAAAGGTAAGTTTGGTGGTGGATATTAAGGCCGATAATGTTTGGGATTGAGAGGACCGCAGAAGGTTATGCGAGATTGTAACAGTTATTGATGTTGATGGATGAAATCAATGATGGGGAATTAATGGAATAAGGTGGAGCATCAAACTATGTACAAAGTCTGTAGTACAGTGGAAAGAGAAATCGCATCCCACAAATCGGGAGTTCTGAATGCCAGATTCTTATGAGTGCTTAAATCCCATGATTGTGATAAAGGTATGATTTATGTATGCTTGTGGAATATTTCTATTATAAAAGAATTATAATAGAAATAAAGCGGTAAGGGGTTTTATGGGATAAGTTCAAGTGTAACCCAAGTTAAAGTGTGGACTTTGGTTTATATGTGCGGGCATATAAAATTACTCAAAGGTGTTATAAAGCTTATAAGGATTGAGTTATAAAGTCCCGAGAAAGGATTGATTAAGGGTCGACTGAGGTTTAACAAATCATTCTGCATGAGAGTTAATGAAGGGGGGCTTAAACCTTAATTGAGGAAGGTTTGACTTGAAGGAATTATTGAAATTCCTGGTACTTAATGAGACTATGCATTTTATATTCATACTATGGGTATCGCACGTTTTCCCCTTGTCATTTTGGTGTGTGAGCATAATTGTGGTTGAAGCATTTGATATTAAGGAAGAAGAAAGACATTATGTGTGAAAGTTTCTTTGAGAAAAAATTAAAACAGAGTTATGTGTTAAGACATGTATGCAGGCAAGAGGAGATTAGATTCTAATCTGACAAATAGTAGGCTCACAAAGATAAAGTACAGTAGAATATTGGAAGAATTACATATGTAAGGGAACAGAGGACAATCCATTCAAAGTGCAGGTGAATGGTAGAACAAGATCATGCAGAGATCTTGAAGGTGAGATGGTATGTTTTTATTTTAATTTGATTTGATGATTAGAGAGTGTGTAGTTCTTATAATGATGCACAGGTAGCAACATAAGAAGGTGAGAAGATTGCAGTAACCTAGAGAAAGGAGTGCTCAAGCGAAGCTGAGAACAACTTCCAACTACAGTTGTGTAGAAGTTGTGGAGGCAGCTCCACAGTTGCGATTGTGGGTAGAGTTGTCTTAGAGATAACAATTCTAGCAAAAGAAGTGTTGGGTAAAATTGTTAGTCAATAATAGGTTCCAAAGGAAAGAACTAGAGAGATGCTAAAAGACTAAGCTCAGAGGAAAGAAGCTTAATGAGGCATATGTAGCAAGAAGGAGACTTGTTACTGCAAAGGTATTGTTGTAGCTCACAAAGGCAATTCCACAGAGGATGTGGGTAGAATTGCTAAGTAATGAAGGAAGATGGTAAGACTTTCTAAGTGAAAGAAGAGGTGGTCAGAACCAAGTATTTCATTGTGATTGAAATATAAGAGGACAATTGTGTTCTTAAAAAGTGCATATGAATTGAAGCCGAGAGGGAGCAGAGAAGAGTTCTCAAAGGAGGTTCCAGAGATAGAGAACAAAGGGATTGCTAAAAGACCAAGTACATAGGAAATCTTGGTGAGGTAACTAGCAACAGGGAGGACTTGTTGTTGCAGAGGCTTTAATGCAGTTCATAGTGAATGAGTGAGGAGCTCATGAAGATGGAGATGGAGAAGAAGATGACTACTAATAGTCATAGTGGAGGTTCTCAGGAAGATCACAACAAAAGAAAGGTGAAGAAGGAGGACGCCAAGGCAAATGGAAAAAGGATGAGGCAAGAGGAAATTGACAAGGACATTGCAGAGATGAAAGAACAACTCGATGTGTTAACAATGCTGCTAGAGGAAAACCAGAGATTAGGTTGGGTATTAAAGAAGAAGTCAGTGAAGTGGCATAAGTTACCGAGAAGGCTACAATAGAGGCAAGTAAAGTGGATGATGGAAAAACTTAGAGATGTTGAGTTGGAAATGGATCCATTTGTGAACCAAAGCAGGGTGAAGTTCTGGGTGAATATGAAGACTTGAATACTGAAACTTCGAGTGAGACCAAAGAGTCACATGATTTTAAATTTTTCAATTTGTGTATGTTTACAGGTGAAACAAGTGAAGGACGATAATTTGCTGATATTAACATAAAGAAGGAAGAAGACAGGAAGAATCTAAATTATGTTCTAAAAGAAGTAGAGAAGGATATCAAGCAATCAAGTAAAGGACTTGATGAGATTGAGGAGAAGACCATCGAAATATTTCCGAGTCATATAAAGAACTTGGAACGACAGGAGGAATTGATGATTGAATCACCAAATGAGATCATGAGGTCTTGTGGTTTTACAACTGACAAGTTGTGCGTGAATGCAGGTATTGCAGAAGACAAACCATTTTATGGAACTGCCTTGAATGAAACTAAAAGTTGCCAAGTAAAGTCTGATGGTGACTTCCTTTCAAATGAATATCGAATTGAGTTATTACAGTAGAAGGAGTTCTCAAATTCCACACTTAGTGGAGGAAATATCTTTAGTAGAGATGAGACAATTATGTCTTAGGATAAGAAATTTTCTATTGGAAATAACAACGAGGAATTGATTTTCTTAAACGATCAAAGGGAGAGTGATGAACATACATCTAAAACTATCACAGAGATGTAGGATCGGAATTTTATTCTAATCAAGAAGGAAGAAGTAGTGTCAACAAGAAGTTTTACTTGTGACAAAGAATAAGATAGTGAGGATTGTAAAGGGATTTTAGGAGAAATTTCAAGTGAGATGGTAAATTTGTGGCAAGAGTTAAGTCTTTTGGAGAAAAGGCTAGAAAACCAAAAAGTAAGTGTTAAGGTTGTAAAATCAGAATTAAATGAGAATGGAGAAGTTTACTACAGTCGACAAGGGTAGAAGGACATCATTGAAATGGATGGTGTGGAGGAGAGACTAGCTGACAGTCTCGTGAATTCTGCTGAGAATTCAAAATAGAATATTGATGTACTGACAAAGGAGGAAGAATTAGAGCAGCAAGCTGAATTGTTGGCAAAGGAAGAAAACATGTAAAATCCTTATGATTTTTATTTTAACAATCGTTTTATGATTACAGGTTTTGTTGCAGACAATGAGCAGAAATTAGATGTTACAAAGGAAGATATCTTCAAAGATATTCAGGAAGCTTGGGTGGAAGCAATATCTACAGCAGTACCTGAAGTAATATCAAGAGTAATGATAGAAGCTGAAGTAGAAAATACTAAGGAAAGTAATCAATAATTTAAATATGAATGGACAATGTGCAGTGAGATGCAGAATGTGAAGGTGTCAAAGTTAGTGTGCAACAACAACAACCTAAAACAAAGAGAAAGAGGTAGAAGTAAGTGCAGAGTACGGACTAGTCCAAGGACAACGAACTAGGAGAGAGTTGCACAACAGAACAACGGAAGGACCAGAACCCTGGAGCAACCTGAAACCATAGAAAACATTGAAGAAATGGCGAAAAAACCCAACTAAAGAGAAGAAAAAGAAGCGAAGTGTTAATGCACAGGAGTCGTTGGATCTAGACGATCAATGGATGAGGTTGTCGTGATGGGCTGCCAAGATTAAGTTGCATGGAATGGAGCCTGTTTGAATCACATCGCATATATCAGAAGTGTGTGAACCCCGACCTTAGGAAATTGTGATTTGCGATGTGCGATATCACTGCTAACTGTTGGATCAAGTGTACTTTATCAATGGTAGAGGATCACTGATTATTCCCACATCACAATATTTCGTTGTGAGCAAATGCACCTTGGGACTTAAGAAATACGATGTGAAATGTCTAATGTGATCAGAAATTAGTTCGCATCGCAATATTCCACGGTGGATGTACCTTGGCCCTAAGCACTTACGACTTGCGATGTGCGATGTGTATCATCAATCGTCGGATTAAAGGTAAGATCGATGACGGAGATTGAGGCCGATAATGCTTGGGACTGAGCGGACCTGAGAAGGTTATGCGAGATTGTGACAACTGTTGATGCTGATGGATGAAATCAATGGTGGGGAATGAATGGAATAAGGTGGAGTGTTAGAGTATGTACAATGGGCGTAGTACAGTGGAAAGAGAAATCGCATCACACAGATCAGAAGTTCCGAATGCCAGATTCTTATGAGTCCTTAAATCCCACGATTGTGATAAAGTATGATTTATGTATGCTTTTGGAATATTTCTATTATAAAAGAATTATAATAGAAATAAAGTGGTAAGGGGTTTTGTGGGATGACTTTGAGTATAACCCAAGTTAAAGTGTGTACCTTGGTTTATATGTGCAGGCATATAGAATTAATCAAAGGTGTTATAAGGTTTATAAGGGTTGAGTTATAAAGTCCTGAGAAAGGATTGATTAAGGGTCAACTAAGGTTTAATAAATCATTCTGCATGAGAGTTAATGAAGGAGGCCTTAAACCTTAATTGAGGAAAGTTTAACTTGATGGAATTATTGAAATTCTTAGGACTTAATGAGACTGTGCATTTTATATGCATACTATGGGTATCGCAGGTTTTTCCTGTGTCACTTTTGCGAAGCTAATGTATATGAATATATTATCTTGCTTTTCATGTATACTATAGTATTAATACTCTCTCAAATAACTGACAATAATGAAAAGAGTTGAACATGTGCACTTAAAGTATTAAGAACCCCAGTAACGAACTGATTCACCCCCCACCTCTTAGTAATTCCTTATTGCAACAATTGGTATCAAAGCCAAGTTCCTTCAGGGACAATTGGACCACTGGAATGTAGATCCATAAGAAATTATGTCTACGTAAGAGAGTCAATATGCCTACTAGAGTAAGATACCTGTCTTTGATGGGACAAGCTATTCCTTTTGAAAATTTACGATGGAAGCCTATCTTTTGAAAAGTTAGAGTAAGATACTAGTAAATTATGTTGTCCCTGATGTCCCTCCCATGGATTCAAACAGTAACAAGTTGTATGGAAATAATGTTAAAGAAAATAATGCCATTCTATTTGTCGTTAGTGAATCCGAGCTTGTAAAATTTATGCATTGTAAGTCTGTTAAGGAAGTATGGGTCAAGCTCAATTAGAGTCATGTAGGAGATGATAAAGTCAAGAAGCCTAAAATTCAAACCTTCAGAATGATATTTGAAAGCTTAAAAACGAGTGAAGAAGAAATAATAGCATATTAATTCCACAGAGATGATGAAGTGACCTATATGATTAGATTACTTGGTGAAGAAGTTAAAGAAGAAATAATTGTTCAAAAGGTCTTAAGATTTCTACCCATGAGATTTAATGCCAAAGTATCTACCATAGAAGAGATGGCTGATTCAAAGAATCTCATGATGGGTTAGCTACTTGGTACTCTTACAACCTACGACATGGGAGTAGGAAAACAAAATTTTGAACCCAAGGAGGTAGCATTCAAAGTGTCCAAGAAGACCAAGGAGCACAAAGATCATCAATATTTATCTAGCCACGAATATGATCAGGAGTTAGCTCGATTTGCTAGCAAACTAAAGCATGGTTTAGGAAAGTATAAAGGGAAGTTTCCTTTTAAATTATTTGACTATGGAAGAGTTGGAGATTTTTATTCCAAGTTCCCTTACAAGTCAAGGTAAAAAAAGAAGATGATAAAAATTTAGATACAAATATCAAAAACATTGGAAGAAGTTCTTTAAGAAAAAGGGACTCTAGTCCAAAGATGATACCCCTACAGTAGAGTCAGACAGTGAAAAATCTTCAGAATATTATTGAAATGATTATTTACTCATATCATTTGAAACAAACTCCAACAAACAAAATATTACTGACTCTGAAGAGAGAAGGAAGAAGAAGGAGTAGTGGACTTTGAAGGGGAACTCATCAGTGCTCTAGATGAGTTAAAAAATGTCAGGGAAAATAACATGTAGCTAAAAGAACAATTGTAGTGTGTTGAAGAAGGTATGTACAAATCAAACAATGAAGAATTTGTTTACCAAAAGTTTTGTAGTTATTTCTATTCTAATTTTTGGACCATAGCTCCAATGGTTCAACTACTACCCGATAGTAGGAATGAAATTAATTTGATTTAGGACGAAAAGGAAATTTGATTTCTCCAAGATTGCAGTGATGCCCAGGAGGAAGGAACAGAGGCAGCTTCGCCTTCTTCAACAAAATTTGAATTCAATCAAGCTACAGACGGTTTCACCGAGAATGCAGCCATGTCGAGGAGGAAGGAACATACGCTTTCACTGCTATCATACAACGTACGCATTCTTGATCGATTTTGGAATGATTTGGGAGATCTGACGATAGACAGGCGAAAATTTCCACGTGTAAAATTTTGATGGGATGGAAAATCACGAAAAAGAAGCATGATAATTAGTTGGACAAACAGTGTTTGCCCTGCGAACTCCATATAAGGACAATGTCCAAGCATAACGTCCCCCACAAAATCCTGTATGAAATTGATCAATGTTTCCTTGAGTTTCTGATTCTGTTAAACATAATAACAAAATATTCAGTGGACCTTTCCAGTATAAATTTGCATTTATAATTCAATACTTGACTGATTTCAACTTAAGGGTTTTACACTGGGTTTTGGAGAATGATGTTGGACACTCAAAATGAGTCAAGAAATTTACAATATCTTGATACCAGTTTGACAAGAAGAATTTTTCATCAATGTGTATAGGACTGATCTGCTCTGAAGGTAGAGGTTCTTGTGGATTCTCCTCTTTAAGAGGAAAGGAAGGTTCTTATGGATTCTCCCTTTCTACAAGGAGAGAAGGTTCTTATGTATTATTCCCTTGAGGATGAAGGGAAGGTTCTTATGTATTCTTCCATTTTATTTCTAAAACAGAATTGATTCCAAGTACTTTACAGTTGGATTCAGCTAGAAGTTTGTCTAATCCTTAACCTTTTACTAGCTTGGTGGTCTTGATAGTTAGATTAAACAACAAAATTCGAGTGATCCATCTACCTCTTTTCCCATCAATGTCTGGTTGAGTTAGGACAATTTCCAAAACATTATTAGGAACATAAGAAGTAATAGGTGAATGTAAGACATACATCCTGAATGACTTCAGGGCTTGAATGAGGGCTTAGGCTTGCTTCTCAATGATGTCATACTTAAGCTCAACATCTCTCATAACCTTGCTGAAAAAGGCTATGGGTTGGTCATGGGAATGTTTATTTTTCTGTAAGAGAACAACAACAAGGGTTGTTTCAGAGGCAAAAGAGAAAATACTAAATGGCTTAGTATAATCAGGGCTGGCTAAGGTAGGAGCTTCAAAGATAACCTTTTTTTTATTTGTTCAAATGCATGCCTAAAGGTGGGAGTCCATTTGACTTCATGGTCCTTTCAGAGCATGTCAATTATGTCTTTTACAATCTCCACATAATTTGGAATAACCCTCCTTAAAAAATTAATCTTGCCTAGAAACGCTTGAATCTCCTTCTTGTTTCTAGGCAACGTCAATGATTCAATGACAGATACTTGTTTGGGGTCAATTACTACTCCCTCCTTTGAAATGATATGGCCCAACAGTTTTCCTTGTTTGAGAGAAAATAATCACTTCTTGGGGTTCAAAGATATTCCAAATTTTCTACACCTGTAAAAAACCATCATTCAGTGCTTTTAGATATTTTTGATTAGATTTAGAAAAAAGTAGTTCTGTCATCAAGATAAATGACCACAAATTTATTCACCTGACCCATGAAAGCTATGTCCATAGCTCTCTGAAATATTTCTCCAGCCTTTGTTAAGCCAAATGGAATCCTTGTGTACATGAATGTACCCCAAGGTGTAGTAAAATTTGTCTTCCCTCTATCTGTTGTATCAATATTTACCTAGTTGTAACTTGAAAAACCATCAAGAATAGAAAGTCTTTGTGCCCCTGAAACCGTTTGAAGTAACTGGTCCATTTTGGGCAAATGATAATTATCTTTTAATCATGCCTTATTCATATTTCTAAAATCCACGCAGAGTCTTATTTCTCCATTTTTCTTTCTAACAAGATCTAGATTTGCAACCCAATTAGAATATCTAAGGGGGAGGATGATCTGAGCATCTATCATTTTCTTAATCTCCCTTTCTACAGTTGGTAGAAGGGTTGGATTTATCCTTCTAATTTTCTGTTTATAAGGTTTTGCTTCTAGCTTTAAAGGAATCTTATCCTGTATTAACAAGGTATCATAGGTCTTTAACTCAGCGTAAGTCCAAGAAAAAACATCCTTAAAATTTTGCAGCAATTTGAGATATTGAGCATTGATTTCAGGGTCTAGCGATGCACATATTTTGACGTTTTTAATATATTCGCCAGTTCCAATGTTAATCTCTTCTATGTCATCTTCTGAAGAAATGGACTGTGGGTTTCCAAAAACATCATTTGATCAAATAATTTTTCTAAAGGAATGAGTCCTTTTGGAACAAAAATATTAGATAATTGTATAATGTTGTGATTGGAAATTTCGGTTTTAAAATCTGATGTGTCACATCCATCTATGTTCTCATTTATTTCGTCTCTTTCTTCATTAATTTGAAGAAACGGAAAATCATCTATTACCTGTAAATATTATTTTAGTTGTTCATTATCTTCAAATATTTGCCAATGTTTCAGATTATCTGGGATAGATGGCCTATATTTGACTTGTATCTGATAGAGTACATTAGTATGATCATGAATTTTAAAATAGCTAGTTGAAGCAGCTAGGGCATTTGCATAAATATTCTGATCTCTGGGAATATGAGTCAAATTAAAAGTATCAAAGAAGTTTTCAATTGAATCCCATACTTCATTTCGGTAGGACCTAAGTCTAGGGTGCTTGGTTTGGCAAACATTTTTTACTTGCCTAACAATAAGTTCTGAATAAGTAAACACAATTAAGTTTTGAACTTTTAGGCTTTTGGCTAGTTGTAATCCTAAAAGGAAAGCTTCATATTCAAAAACATTATTGGTAACTTTGAAGTCTAATTTACATGATTGGGCTATATTTTATTTTTCAGGTGAAATTAAAACTACTCCAGCTCCTGCACCATCTTTTGTGCAAGAGCCATCAAAGAATATTTTCCAAATATTAGTTTGGTTTGGTTCAAGACTTTCAACTACCTCTTCAATTTCGGCTTGAGTTTTATGTGAGTTGAAAATAACCAAAGTCTTGATATATTGCATAAACTGGATGGTTCCTTCGCTGGTTAGTCTTACAAACAGTATGTGCAAATCTTACCTCTCTATATAATCTTTATTTCTCTCCTCCATAAACCTGAATATTAGCATATGACATATCCATCTTTAGAGTTCCCCCTAATTTGGCACAACAAGACCTAGAAAGGAGCATTCCAAACTTGGGAGGGATATCTATGAAAACAATATCAAGTACTACACTTTTCACTCGAATTTGGGCAAGGGTAACCACCAGATCCTTAATCAATCCTAAACATGGCACCTTTTTAGAATCAAAGGTGTACAGGTCATGGTAGGATCTAGTTATGCTAAGTTCCAAATGGTCCATGATAGATTTTGGCATAAGATTGTGTGATCCTCCTGAATCAAGCATACAATTATACAACAAGGAGTCATTTGTTTTAAGTTGCATAGAAAGGAAGCACTATCTCATATATCATGTCTGAACTAGGGCCAAAAACTACTGCTGGGTTTTCATCTTGTACACTTATGACATCACCTTCTGCATCAACCGAGGTATTTTGAATCCATTTTGTGATTGGGATTTTGTAACCAGGGTTTTTAGAAAGTTCTAACAGTGGAATGGGGATCTTAACCCTCTTTAATTCTTTTTCAACATTAAATGTAGTCAAAATGGTTTTACCAGCTTGGGTAGTATCAATTCACTGATTTAAGGGATGAATAAGCGTTGTCTGAGCTTCAACAATTTTGGTACGCGGTTCAATTACTCGAGTTTCCTTTGGAGGTCTCCCAGGACGAGGCCTAGGCCTAATATCACACCTCTTGTTTAATTCTGCAATTAAAAATTCAGAGAAAGCATGGTATTTAGAGACCTGTGAAGTTTCCTGATCTTCTTGTACCTGATTCTGTTGTGAGATAAGAATGATGGCAGTTTGATTCGAAGATGAATCCATACTATTAATATATTCAGTATTTGTCATAGTATTATCATCAAGTTGTTGGTCATCTATCAGTAGAGGAGTAGGAACCTGTTGATCATTGCTAGGTCTCTGAAGAATTTGTAGTGGTTGATTTCTTTTATACTGACCTTGATTTTGATTTTGGGGCCTAGTAACTGTTTGTTGTATTGTTCTAGGTTGGGTCTCAATCTTTGAAATCCTATTTGATAGGTTTCTAAGAAGATATATTATTTCATCTATTTTTGAATCTTGTGATTTAGTCTTAGAAGAACTAGAGGCTTCTTGAACAGTTTTGAGTTTTCTTTGGGCCTTTTCTTCCTTAAGTTTTAAAGAAGTTGACGCTGCCCTATTTGCTTCTACTTCTATAGTATTTGTTTACATAGCTTCAAGAGTTCTTGAAGTTCTCTCTCGTAGCATACCAACAAAGTCATCATTGAAAGCTTTAGAAAATCTAGACTTATTTGCTACTATAATAGGCTTACAATCATCAGGAATTTTTAGATAGAGTTTATTAAATATTTTGATAAAATATGATATTGGTTCACCAAAGTTCCTTTTAAGCTCTTAAAATTCTATGAGTAAGTAAAGGCGACCCTTTTTCACACCCCATTTATTTTTAAATATGGTTGTAAGCTCTTCCCAATTTCTAATGGTAGTTTCTGGTAACTGCCTAAACCAAATCCTCACATTTCCTTCAATTGATTGTACAAACAATCTCATATAAACATTTTCTTGTTTAGTATTCATGTTGTCTGCAAAATCTTGGAAATGTTGAAGATGGTCCTCAACTGAGGGACCAGTTTCTCCATTGTACTTGGGAAGGTATTTTAAATATCTGGCTGGGAATGCATCAAGGTTATTAGGTAAGAGTCAGGCAGCATATCTAGCTTGTACAATAGGTCAGAAATCCATGACAATAGGTGGTGTATGAGGTGCTTGAGGTATATGAGGTTGTCCAAGTGGAGTATGAGGTGTTTGTGTGGATGTAGAGGATATAGAAGAAGTAAAGCAAGAAGATGGTGATTCAGGGGTTGATGTACTAGTTGGAGGTGAAGGAGGAGATCTCATGAAAGACTTAAAAGGAGTCCTAAGAACTAACTTTGGGACCTATAAAGGAATACCTTCTTTTGTTTCAAAGAGAGGATTGGAATATATAGAAAAGTTCTCCTCAGATTGTTTGGAAGAAGAAGCTTCAGGTTGGCCAAAAATGGAAGGAAAATGATAGCTGGTAGGGGATATAAAATCTGTGGGTTTATATTCTTGTAGATTGATACCCAAATCAGATTCAGTTTTAGGTGACCCTAATGGTACTGTGGGTATTGGATGAGATTCTAATTAATGGATAAGGTAGGATGACTTAAAATCAACCCCTTTATCTATAAGTTCAGCAACCCTAGGTGATAAATGGGAGTAATCAGGATCAGTTGGAATATTAATATAGGGTTCAAATGATTCTAATTCTTCAGAATGTAGGATTGAAGAGGAAGAAGAATATGTTTGGTTTCCCCTTTTAAAACTGCCTTTTCTCAGAAGCCTTCTAGGATCTGACAAAGGCTTAACTATGTCAGCTTCTGAACGAGATCTGGTATGTTTATAAGGTGCCAGCTTGGGAGTGTGGAGTTTCCTAGGTGAATGATTTTAACCTTTCTAAACATTTAATTACATTTAAAGGAAAGAATTAAAGAATATCGTTGTCCCAAGGGAAACTTAAATGAAATTCGAATCTCCGGTAATGGTGCCAGTCTGACGTTGAACCTCTGAGATAGTAGTAGGTCATCTACCAATGCCAGAGCATCTAAAATAATTGTTTCCAGGTTTTTTGGTTTTAATTTTGGAAAACCAATGAATGAATACACATGTAAAATTGAAGTCATTAATCCTTTGGGTTATGTTAATACTTCAGCAAAGGGGTGTTATAAAGCATTACATAGTGATATAGATAAAAAGTAGTGGTGAGTAGAGGACAATAAAAAATATGATTGTCATAGTTTCTAGACTGTAAAACAAAATAATCATAAGTTGGAAAAACTTTTAAACTACGTTCCAAAGGTTCAAGGCAATATACTTAATGCTTACACAAGATGCTGATGATTTATTAATTAGAGGGGATTAGCTACACAGACAGTTGCATTAATCCATTCCCTTAATAGATGATCACTTCAGGAGCTTATAGGAATCAATTGAAACACAAATTGTTTCTACCTAGATATCTTCATAAGTCATAAGCATATGAAGAAAAACATAATGATTGAAAACTCGAAAACTTACAGGATAACACAAAACTGTGTAAAACCAGATTCATAATCCTATGCTTTGTATTAAGGTTCCAGAAAGACTCAGTACATCAAGTGTCTGGAAAAGCTTCCTTGAAAGGTGACTTTCAGGTTCAAAGTAGTATTAACAGTCAAAACCTTACAAGCAATGAAATATGAATATTGAACTTCGAACCCATAACATCTCAACAAGAGAGTTATTTATACAATAATAAAATTAAGGAATATGCTAAAACTAATTAAGATTCATTCTAGGAAAGGAAAAAAACTTCATGCAAGAAGATCGGGGCAACTATTGAACTGCTTCTTGCTATTCCCTTTTATTCAGGTTATGCTGGATTTGTTTATTTGATATTTTTCCATTTTGGCTGATCGATTGTTGGTATCCTTCACGCTGACAGATTCCTTCATTTATCATTTTTACGTGATACAGCTTTAAAATTTGTTTAATATGCTTTGACCTAGCTCAGTGACCTTTACTCTGCTCCTTTCTACCTTTACTGCGCGCTTGAGGTTTTTACTATGTTTTTCATAGTAAATCATTCATATTTGTCTTAAAACTATTATGCAGGTTTTTGTTTGTAAACCTGGAACAACAATCTTTACCTACAAAAACAAAGAAATCTTTAAGAAAAGCAAGGTGATAGAGGAGGTCTTCGATGACTTTATTGAGGTTTTAAAGCACATCGGAAGGAGTCTGGGGCATATTGGAAGGCAAACAATGGCTTTAATGGCCGCAGAGGCTTATTGGGGCTTCTCTGTGTAAAACAAGCAAATAGGGCAAAAATGGTCATTTTGGCGTTTAAAAGGCAAAAACAGTTTTCCTTTCAAATATGGTGTGATAATGAACATTAACCATTTGTCATTTTTCGTAAGACGGTTTTCGTCGCACTGCTTGTGAGGCACGGGAGGTTTTGGGGAGGATTCACCCGAAATAACCTGAACCTGACACATAGCAATGGAGGATGGTGAAAAAACCGCTTTTCAGGTGGGTAATGCCTATACCGAGAGCTAGCTCGAAATCGCCGAGGGCCGTTGGATCTGAAGGCTTTATATTGGACGGTGGTGGAGTGAAGAAGGACTACGATGGGTACGAATGATAAAAATTGGCAGAAATGGCTGTATTATGGTTAAAACTGAGATTTGCGGTTTAAATGAAGGTTAAAGTTAATTCTTTGTTAAAATCATAAAAATGATTTAACAAAGAAAACCTTCGCAAAAACATACATGACAGACTTGAAACTTTATAAATTCGGGCAGATATCGGCATCGGGTTTGGGTCCATCGGATATCGTTTATCACAAAGGGTGAAGGGTGTATACATGAGAGTGATGAGGGCGGATGTGAAATGGCGATAGTTTATGATATATACTGTGTTGGTTTCAAACTTATCGCACATCGCATTTTGCAATGGCAATAGTTTATGACATATACTACGTCGGGTCTGGACTTATTAGCGGGACTTGCGATGAGAGGCGAATGCAATATGGGATTAGATTGTGATATATATAGCGTCGGGTCTGGGCTTCCCATCACATATCGCAATTGCAGTTTCGCAATGTGGGGAGTAATGCATGTAAAGAGGATTGCGATCTCACCGATGTGATATTTGATTGAATATATAGTTTTATTATAAAACTAAAGGTTTATCAGGATATTTTAATAAGGAATTAATGTATATGGGAAAGGGAAATATTAAAGATTTAATATTATAAGTTAGTATTAATACGAAATATGAGTATAAGGGGAAATAACACTAAGTATAATGCTTTTATAAGTGATTAATACTTAGGGTAAAACATATTTTGTGGGTTTTTTTGGTAAAAAGGGATTTTACATGGTAAAAAGGGATTTTAACCATAGGAAAAGGGATTTTTATGGAAAATGAATGAATATGAAGTATGAAGGTAGGAAGGGGAAATTAGTGAATATAGGGATGAATGGGGATGAATGGGAAGTTAATTAATTAATCTAGTAGACCTTCATTTGCCTTGTGTAATTGCCTCATGGACTTAGAAACATATGGTAAAACATGATAATGTACCTTTGTCCAATGAACTATCAAGCATTCTGCAACCTTCTTCTACTTACCCTTTGCTTATCCTATCATTTTTTCTTCACTTAATGGGTGCATTTAAGCTAGAAAACCCTTTTCCTTTCTTCTTATTTTACAAAAGCAAACTATCTAAATCTACCCTTATAACCTCCAAGGGCTCAGATTAAACTGATGAGCATCTTATTATTTTCTACCTAACTACTGATTTGCCAAGATTAAAGAGTTTGGCTAGATCTTTATTCTTTAACTATAACTTCAAATTGAAAGCATGAAGTAGTCAAGATTAAACTATTTGACTGTCATAGGTTGTGGCATTTAAAACAGACTGCACACAACCATTATTTTGCAGAAACAACATTAGTGGCATTTAAACTTGCTCACTTTTCATAGTTTATTTGTTTTATTTTCTTTCTAACCTAACATTTTCTTTTTGTCTTGATTTTTTAGAGAATCTATCTAACATTTTCTTTGATATGGACACATATTTTATTTTACTAACATTTTGTTCACTATTATTATGTCCATATCCTAACTTAACATTTTTTCAAATATTCTATCTTATAAAAACCAAAAAATGCTATTAACTATTATTATGTCCATATCTGTCCCTTCTAACCATATTTTTAGAATATTTTTAGAAAGGGTGTCACCCCTGGGAAAAAATGCATATATATTACAACATCATTAGTTGCAATATCATTATATCATGGTTGTGTCAGTAGACTACTACAACATATCATGTATATCTCTATTCGAATGGAATGAGGAGATCATTAATGAACCCTCCCAACAACCAGATATAATGTCCGCTTACAAATCCTTCTAACCATATTATGCATGTTATTTTTTAAATTAATGTCACAGACGGCTTGGCAGAGAAGTTGTTTCACACCAGAACGTAAATCTGGTTGGACTGACAAATTAAACGGCAGCAACGTCTGAATCTTTGTGAGAGGGTGAATTTGTAGGTCTGTGTTCATAAGGAAAAGTATTTTAAAATTTTTATTTTCCATCTAATCCAGCAATAATAAAATGTAGTTGTTCATATTGTTAAAAACTTTTAAAAGTTGTATATAAATTTTTTCCTAGTCTAAAGTTTCCACACTGTACATTTCACCCCTCATTAGAGACTAGGAAGCTCATCATGATAAGTCTGGCAAGAAAAACTTCATACACAATTTTCTCCAAAAAGTTTTACATTTCCAGCAATATTGAAATTATAATGAACTGGGTATATGAAATTGGTCGTACCGGTGAAGAAGAAGACGCCATTGCCACTGCAGTGTCACAGCCAATGCTAGACGCAAAGCAACAAAATAAAAAACCAATATGAAAACATTTAAGAGTATTTACAAACAAAGCTAAAATAAATGCAGTTTGCCATTAGTTGTGTAGGAGCAGCTAGGGTTCTTAGAGTTTACCGTGATATCTTTTTGATTGATATCCTTGTTCTTAGAGGTAGGGTTCTCAGGGCACTCCTGGTTAGAGTTATTCTCAGTCGACTGTAAATGATTTCTCATGAACAAATTCATGGGCGGTATGTTCTCCATGCCTAAGCTGGAGGGAGATTCTACTGAATTTAACAGCTCCTAATAATAGTCAAATATAAGCATTTAATATCTCAAATTTAATGGACAAAACAATTGAACATGAAAACACAATACACAAATTTTTTTTATATTCTAATAGTTCGAATTTTAATTTCAATTAGGAAAAATTTGATAGTATACAACTTAAAGAGTGGGAAATGTATATTTTTTAGCTAATACTAGTAGGTTTTGTTAATTTTTTTCCTAAATTAATTTAGATTTTAAATAAGTTTTAATAACTATAAATAATATAATAGCTTTAAATATATAATTTTCCAAAAAAAACACTTTCCTTTTGAGAAAGGTTTTTTTGAAATCTTAAATTTAACATGATTATTTAATTTCAAAACATGTTTATCCAAAATTCTTATCTAATAAATCATTGTATATTTTAAACATATTTAAAAATGAACCTCACTTCATTTTACAATTTTTCTCATTTTCAATTTTTTGGGTTTTCTAACCGTCCAAACAACAATAAAAGTGAGAAATAAAATTTCTTTTTAAATATTTATTTTTAATTTCCTTTTTCAATATATATATATATTCATTATTTCTAATTTTCTTTGTTTTTTCTTACTTTCAACCATTATCTACATATTTATATAGATTGAACTAAAGTACTAGACAAAACTATATCTATATATTTATTTCATCCCGATTCGAAAAGTCCAAAACAACACTGTTAAAACACTTGTACAATACCACATATTGTTTTTTTTCCCTGATTCTAGCGAATTTGGTAACTATCTTTGAGAGCATATATCTTTCATGTACAATGAGGATTATTTTTCTTATCTAGTCACATCCAAATTCCTGATCATAATAAATATTGTCTTAATGGTTTAGTTATGGGTTTAGAATCCGTGTCAGGTTGAATTAATTTTGATTTCCATCCATTGGCATTTAATTAATTTTTAATTAATTTGAATTTACTTACTAAAAATCACTTATCAGAAAATAATTTAGTTTAAATTTCCCTCAACGGACCTTTAATTAATTTTTAATTTATTCGAATTTCCTTACTAAAATCGCGCATCAAAGAACATTTTTTCAAGTAAAAACGAAAGTTCCAATGTACCTAAAAGGAGGGATCTCACACATGTTTGCTCTATGTTGGGCTAGAAATATTACAATGTTTGGACTGCATACAAGGGATAATCGAAGCCTCAATAAAAGAGTTAATAAAAATTGAGGTCAACGGTGTCTTTGCCACAATTTAGTCTAAATCCTTATCAAATTTAATTAATTTTAATTTCATCAATTAGATTTTAATTAAATTTTAATTAATTTTAATTTCCTTGTTAAAATTATAGACCACTTTTCCTATGAAAGTAAAAGTTCCCTAAGTACCTAAAAAGAGGGATCTTGCACATGTTTGCCCTATGTTGCAGTAATACTATTACAAAAGCTTTAATGGGTAAAATTGACATACAAATTATGTTTCGGCATATTGTGATGTAACTTATATAGTATATCTATATCAAAAAGCTTTAATTGGTAAAAGTGACCTACAAATTATGTTGGGGCATGTTGTGCTGTAACTTATAAAATGTGTAACTTATATAGTTTATCTATATAACAATAGATTAAAAAATAATAAGTTATTTATTATGTCAAGAATTGCTCATTAGAATAATTTTGAGTAAATATTTTGTAATGTTTAATATATTATATTTGCATATATATAGTTTATTTCAATTTTTTTTATTTCGATGGGAAAAAATTATTTCAATTCCTCATTTTTTTAAGCTTGTAATATGTAAAAAATAAAGTTGTGGTGCATCATATGTGACTTTGCATATATAACAAGTGACGGATATGTATTTATATTTCAACATTATAGTTAGATAATTTTAGCCTCACATTATTAGTCAAGTTATTAGATAACCTTAATAATGATTTAATAGACCATAGCAAAACTTATAGGAGTTACATAATAAGAATTTAGATTAAAAACCAAGTCACTCATAATGAAATTAGATTGATCTATTGTATGTATTGAACGACTCGTGTCATGGTGTGAGGTAGTTGATGTGGCACTAATAAAAATTAGTGCACATTGAATGTTATTATGCAATGTTAAAATTGAATGAAACATATGACTAGAAATTTTTTTAGCATGATAGTGTGGCAAGAGATGTTGTTCAAATTTGGTATTTCATATGTAAACATAAGAGTATATTCACATGGAAGTATCATATAGGGAACTTTAGTCATTGTAACATTTGATCATGTCATGTTTAACTTTTATCATTTCACATGATTCATGGATGACATAGTTAACATTTATATCATGTGATTTCAATTATCAATCGTCCAATTATGTGTGTGTGTGTGTTTTGATATACAAAAAAGTTATCTCCATGGTAATTGGAAATTCATCACATTTAAACATCCCTAATGTGCATGTTAATTCATTCAAATTACATGGTTATATATGTTAAATTTAAAAATGTTATCACACACTATATATTAAAGAATAATATACACAATCCCCTTTACTTACTCATATTAGGATACCATTAAAGGTAGGATAGAAACATATGATGATCCTTTTATAGAATTGGTTTCAATCTATTCACTTGCATATCAAGCCAATTCAAACTAGTAATGACCTAAAATAAAATAAAATATACTCCAAAGCCCATCCATAATGAAGGATTCCTCTTTATTTATATCTAATTAGAGAACACTAATCATATCCTCCTACTAACTACCTAGTAAAACTTCTTTAATGAGGCCGCATTACAATTGTTTCCTTCTAACTAACTATTGGGCCTTATTTAATAATAATAACCATAGTGGAATCAATCCATTTTAAATTGAAAGCCCACCATAGCTCTATCAATGCTACTTAGTGGGCCTTTCATCCCCCTTCCCCCATTACACCCTTAGGGTGGATCCCAACATTCCACCCCCCTTTGAAATGTGTTTTCCTTGATACTTTTATTGAGTATACATAACCACAAGATAGGGTCACATGTTTAAGTGGTGACCAAAAATTCTCAACTAGCTGAGATAACCATGGTCCTACATACAATGGATGGTTTCTACAAGTTTGTATGTCAATAATCGCATTTTGTTGGACAATTGGAATTACTTGGATGGCTGGGGCAACAAGTATGTTGGCATTGATGTCAACTCATTTAGCATTGAGGAGCATGTTGTTCAGGAGGTGTCCCATGGTTGTTGTAGTCTCTAGTAGAGAATAACCATAGCAGCACGCGTATTGGAGAAGCCGTAAAATGATGACTCTAGTGGTTAAGAGTCCGAGGGTTTGAAGGAAAGTCTGCCTCTAAAGTTGAACTTAGATGCTACTAGAATTTGTGTAGTTGGTTAGTGTTCAAAAAGAGCTTAGCAATGGTATGTGCAAGTCTGAAAATTACCTCTAGGATCAGGAGTTATTGCCAGTTAAAGTTGAGGTGCGCAAAGTCCAAGTGGCAGAGCTAAAGGCGGTTGGTAAGCCTTTGGCATGCAACAAAAGTTGGGTTAAATTCAAAACTTAGTGGGAAGTCTAGTAGAGCCTTTAAGTGAGAGCACTAGGTAGACATGGCAGTAACAGATTGGGTTGAAGGAGCTTACATTATAGGATGGCCTCATGAGGTTACCCTGGAGGGATCACTAGAGCCGAATTATTTCAATACTAAAGTCTAAGCTACTGGGAAGAGGAGGGTCAGGATGATGTCATCCCAGTGGATGCACCTCGGTGATTTCAAATAAGGCACAATTTGTAAGCATTGAGAAGAAGCAGAGCAAGTGGGGCCCATCTAGTGATGATAATGTGGAGGTGAATCCTCGAAGGGAAAACAAAGAGGAAGCATAGTATAACACTGGACAAGGAAGAAGATTGAAAATGGCTAAGCACTGAGAGGAAAGCATTGGGCCGCGTGGTGGATTTTTGATGGCACCGCAGATAGCCCAATAGATGTGCTTTGTGGTCCCAGAAGTGGTCTCCCACAAAGTTGATTGTGCAAATTAACAACGGAGAGATACTCTGGGTGCACCCCTCCCAACACCACAATCCTCTTAGGGGTGGTGTCGGAGCCAAATTTTGGAATCTGATGTTTTTTTACTATAATGAAGGTTGGTCGCAAAATAAGGCCTTGGAGGATCCTTTCTCTCTCCTCAAAGATGACAAGTGGAAAAAATTGATTCACTCAGATTACGTAAAAGGATAATGTCAGCATAGACAAGTGGCAAGCAAATTCAACATTTTTGGGCACCTGACTGGCCCCTTTCTGGGTGACACATCATACCACTCACAAGTCGACACATGGTGGTAGTGACGTCATCTTGGAGATATGACCTCGATGATTATTAAACAAGAACAAAGAAAATGTGCTGAGTTGCACGGTGTCAAGACACAATGGCAGGGAACAAAGTGGAAATCAACGAAAAAGGCATCGAGTGGGCCTCATAGTACATCACATCGCATAGGTATTTTCCAAGTGGGATTGTGAAAAGAATTTATTGGAGGCATTGAGCCATGGTGGCACAACGACAACTAATCAGGAGAAGTGTTGGGTGGCTCGCATGGGACATGTTAACCCATAGGATGGAAATCCCATAACTTCTTTATAATTCGATTTTGAGAAAGTGTTGAGAACAATAGCTTCAAGCGTTATATTGACATTTCATCATGTAATCTTAATAACTGAGGGCATAAAGCATTTACACATGGATATAGGCCGTCTATAAGACCATGAAGGGCTTAGAACCTGTGTTACACCACCGGTCATAGCAACTAGTCCTATGGTGGAAAATCAATGGGAAGGAAATCAAGAGCAGTTACAGGCTAAGCTAGGAGTCCTGTGAGCCCGCACAAAGATGAGAATCACTATTAGTAAAAGTTACGAGACTGGAAGCATCCCGGACTTCAATAAGAAATTGGGACTTTAGCGAATGATAGTAAATAAGCATAGAAGCGTTGGTGTTGCTAGAGTAATGGATATGACAGAGATCATCACTCAAGGCAGCAATGATCACAATTGTGAAAAATAATTTGTTGGTCTTATGTTGAGTTTAAGTTAGCCACCTTTGATCTGTCATGCATGCTTCATTGAATTAAAATAAGGAAAAAGCATCAGGGACAACAGATCTCGTCAGAGTTTAGAGAATTCATGTCGTAGTACATATCAAACTCTATGAGAAATTAAGAAGAATGAAAGAACCTCCTTAGGTATACATGCTAATTGAGATTTAATTCTTAGCATGGAGAATCACACATGTACCCATTATCAAAATTGATTTCGCTAGAACTAGAGTTGTTGAGTAGTTGAGTAGGAGAAAATTGCCAAGAAGCTCATGCTCTCGTTTTAATATGATCATAGTATCATGTATCGATATGGTGTAGTAGTATGGAGAGCCATTCATAGAGTACACACTCAAGCTACATGAATGGAAGGTCGATGGTTGACAGGGACTGCATCGTCCATTATGTGACATTGGAACAAAACCTGTGATTGCAATTGAGCAAGGTGGTGAATTGAGAATTGTTGAGGTAGCTGAAGAGAGCAATGTTGTTTATGTGAAAGTAGAGCGAGTGGGCCAAGTGGTCAACTAAGCTATAGTGTTGTAGAGGGCTATGATTAGAGCTCTCAGAGAAGTAAGGAGCACAAATCAGAGGAGATTTGCAGAGCTAAAGGGAAGAGGTTGGTATTGTAGTGAATCAAATTTATATTTTGTGTATTTGTATTTTCCTCTGTTTTGAGTTTGAAAATTGCATGTAAAGTAGAACAATGGCTACAACAAGTAATGGCCTGCATTTATAAGAGATTGGTGCCTTTTCGCAGGTTTCTCCTTATTATATAAAGGGGATTGGGGCCTCTTTAGAGTGGTTTCTCACAAATAAATTGATGTAATTAAGTGGGTGCTTGAATTACATCATAATAAAAAAATAGATTGGTGGTTTTATCTCCTTCGGTTTTGACGTAAAAATATGTGTGTCAATATGTGTGCGTTCCTGATGCAGGAGCATTCAGCTCAACAATATCATTAGATCTTAGTAGACATAGGGGGGTCTTATGTTTTAAGGAAGTTGGTTTCCTAAGTGTTGAATTAATGTAATTATTTAGGTTTTTGAGTGATTTTAATGAGAATAGGATTTAATTAAATATAGTGAGGAATGTTTGTAAATGTTCTCAAATTTAGGAGAATATGAGTCATTTAGGATAGTTGAGAGATTTGAGAATTAATTGTAAATATTAGATTAGGAGTTAGTTCATGGTTTTGTGGATCAGAGAGGATCCTTAGAGATAAGGAAGAGATTTCAGGATTTTCTTGAGAAGTTTATGGATCTAAACCAGGAATTGGTTGTACAATCCTTTTGTATAAATGTAAGCCAAAAAAGTAGAGAAAATAGTTAGCTAGTTAGCTAGTTGGTCAAGTGAGTCAAATTGTAGTTAGAGGTTTGGTTGTAAGCCTATGGGCAGGTACGAAGACAGAGACCACCGATTAGAAGACTTGGCCAAAGAGGGGGAGAGACTCTTATGTAAATACTTGTTTATTATTACAAACAACTCGATTTTGAGTTCATATGTGTGTATTAAGTAATTGAGATATAGACTATGTATGACCCTAAGTATTCTGTGTAACATAGGTTGCAGGGGAAGAATCTGAAGGAAAAATATAGAGAAGAGTAATAGAGAGGTGTTATGGCTTTACACATACCGACAGTACAGGAGTGACAGTGATTAAGGAGCACACACATTTAAGCTCAAGAGAGAGTTTCGTAGTAGAACAGCGAAAGGACCAGAACCTTGAAGCAATCCGAAACCACATAAAACATTGAAGAAATGGCAAAAAACCCCAAGTAAAGAGAAGAAGAAGAAGTGAAGCGTTAATGCACGGGAGTCATTGGAACTAGATGATCAAATGGACGGATTGTTGCGATGGGTGGCCAGGATTAAGTCGCATGGAATGGAGCCTATTTGAATCACATCACATATATCAGGATTTTGTGAACCCCAGCCTTATTTTATTGCTATTTCGGACGTGCGATATCACTGCTACCTGTTAGATCAAGTGCGCTTGATCAACAGTAGAGGATTACCAATTATTCCCACATCGCAATATTTCATTGTGAGAGAATGCACCTTGGGCGTTAGGAAATGCGATCTGCGATGTCTGATGTGATCGACGATTAGTTCGCGTCGCAATATTTCGAGGTGGATGTACCTTGGCCCTAAGCACTTGCAACTTCCAATGTACGATGTTTGTCATCAACCGTTGCATCAAAGGTAAGTTTGATGGTGGATATTGAGGCTGATAATGTTTGGGATTGAGCAGACCAGAGAAGTTTATGCGAGACTGCCACAGTTATTGATGCTAATGGATGAAATCAATGATGGGAAATTAATGGAATAAGGTGAAGCATCAAAGTATGTACAAAGGTCATAGTACAATGGAAAGAGAAATCGCATCCCACAGATCGGGAGTTCTGAATGCCAGATTCTTATGAGTTCTTAAATCTCGCGATTGTGATAAAGGTATGATTTATGTGTGCTTGTGGAATATTTCTATTATAAAATAATTATAATAGAAATAAAGAGGTAAGGGGTTTTATGGGTAAGTTCAAGTATAACATAAGTTAAAGTGTGGACTTTGGTTTATTAAAAAAATATCATTGGTATATTAAGTTTTTTTGGTTAGTTTTATTCCAAGAAAAAAATTACATTTTACCCAAAAAAAATTTAATAATAATAATAATATTATTAGTGATTTTTTGTTTTGTATTTATGAAATTAAAAAATTTATTTATTTCTAACATAAAGTTACAATTAGTATTCATATGGTTTACCATTAAACAATCCCAATACAAAAATTCAAACTTCTCAAAAGAATTTTAATCTAAAAACTAACTTTATCAACTACATATAGAAGTCCAAAGATAATAACTAGCCCTTTAGAGCTTGTAATAAATTAATACATACAAACATGATGCATGAGGAATAACAAACCAAGAGAGAACCATCAATAAAAATTATCAAAGTTGTGGCATTCTTTTATCAACTTTTTATTGATGCCCCTTATTTACTGTGGTATGTCATGATAAGATATAACATAAGGTAAATACATGATAAGATAAATAAATGATCTCTTATATCTATATATATAGGTCAAAACCCACTATTATGTCATTAATTTTTTAACACAATTAGTGGAAGAATATGAAGAACTATTTTGCATTAGGAACAATTTTGCAACAATCCAAATCTAGCAGCTCTAAGTTAATCCAATGATTCCATGCAATATTCATATTTTTCTATTTTCATTCTAATTATTTCTTGATAAATCTTGGTTAGTACTCTATTGGACCATTTTGTATCTATCCACTTAATATATAAATTATTGGTTCAATTTTCAATATAACAAACTACAACTTAACAATTTTAATATTATAGATAAATGTCTTTCGGATTAATCACATCATTAGGATTTGGTAAATGTTTCGAATCAACTGATGTAGTTCATCCTGAGGACAAGGTGAAAAAAATCATACAATCTTTAATAATAAATTTATATTATCCAAATGTAATAAATAATTAAACAATTCAATTAATTACAACTATTTTTCAACTAATTAAGAGTTATTTTTTAATGGCTAACTCTGGGCAATGATGAATCCCTGCTATTTATTCACTCTAATTGATCACATTGATCGATTTCTCACCTTGTCCTCAGGATGAACGACATTAGTTGGTTTCAAACGTTTTTGATGACCAAACCCTAATGATTTGATTAATCTGAAAGACTGATATCTACATTATGAATCACAAAAAATTTAGATCTAGCATCTAATCATATAATCTCATTTTGTATTTATCTACTTAAAATATGAATTATTAGTCCAATTCCAAATATAACAAACTACAACCACAATTTTTTAATATTATATATATATATATATATATATATATATATATATATATATATATATATTATGTATGTATATTTATTTATTATAATAATTTATCCACTATTTAAAAATAAAAAGTAGTATTAAAAAGTTAATTGATCATATATCTTATTAAGTATGGTTAATTTAAAAAATTTACCAAACCATACATCATATCAAATTTGGAAATGAAAATTTTTAAAGAAAAAAAATATTTATGATTATTTTGGAAAATTTTGAATAACATATATTATTCAATATATATATATATATATACAACTTGAGTGGTTAAGAGCATGTGTTTCCTCCTAAAAAGTCGCACGTGACCTTAAAAATGAATATATATATATATATATATATATATATATATATATAATAAACTATTAAATTTTATAATTTGATATTTTATTTCTATTTTGATGTAAATTGACTTAGTCAAAATGTTAAATGTTACATTCCAACATCTCTCTAGCATACTGGCCCACCAAAGAGAAAAATCTCTTTTAAAGACTAAAATTTAAAGCATATTTTTCATTTTTTTATTACTTTTATATAAAATATAGATATTTTCTTAGTTTCTCTCTATACACATCTCTCTCATTTTAAACAAAAGATAAATAACATTTTAACCCTAAAAATAAATAAACTACACATTTCTCTTACAATGGAAAGTAAAAATATAATAATTTTTTTAATTTGAATGAGTTTGTCTCTCTTTATAAATTCTATATAAAATTATGTTACATTGAAATACTTTATTTATGCCTAGCACTAAAATACTTTTTTATTAATATAATATTTTTAAACACCAAATGTCACTCCAATATAAGATATATCAATATTATTTTTAAATACTACATTTTAATTACATATTAAATAATAAAATAATTACACATCTTCCTATACTTAAAAAACTATAAACAATAATTAAATATTAAAATGGAATATTATTTTATTTTATTTTATTATGTTAAAATATTTTTAAAATTTTTTAATTTAAATATTATTTTATAATATACTCTAATATTTTTCATTAAGTCTCAACCCAATAAATATATACTATTTTATATAAAAACATTAACTAACCAATAAATTTATACTGAATTTTCTTAAACCAAATCGTGAAAATAATACACTATCTAAATTATATAAAAAAATCCATTAAACAATTGCACTATTAAAACCACCTATTTCAAAATAAGCCCTTTCCTAAAAATAGTAAACCAGTGATCTCACTAAATAATAGCATAATTTTGGTGGAGCACTAATAAAAATACAGACTAATTCAATCATATAAAATAATCATAAAAAATAAGCCATATTTCAAAATATTTTGGTTGATTAGTTACCTGATAAGTTTGGTAAAAGTTTTAAACCAATAAATACGGTTCATCTTAGTTTTAAAACAAATTATCCTCATTAATCTAGAAAAACAATTCCAACAATGATATGATCACAAAAAGCTGCATTTTGAAATTAGAGATTTTAGAGGGTTACGACCAATCCAGATACAAATCTGATCAGATATTGATCCATGACCTAAATGATAAATCAAATTTTAAAGTGTTTGAAAGGGTGTCGAACCTGAGTGACTCGATAGATCTCGTCTTCTTGATTTGGACACCATGAACGGTTCGAAAAACCGACACCGTATGAAGGAGTTATCGCAATTTGAAAAGTCTAGTAAACTGAAATTTTTGGACATTTGACCAAGATTAATTTGGTTTTTGAAAATGTTTATATATATATATATATATATATATATATATATATATATATATATATATATATATATATATATATTCGAAGCAATATTCCTTGGAATATTCCCTGAAATATTCCCTTTTGGGGTAAGCGCTAAACCTTTCCTTAAACGTCTTTCTTTAAGTTTTGTATTGAGCATGTGGGTAGTATTCAGAAAGTGGGAAACGATATCTCGCGTGAACAAAAAGCTATAAATGGTATTCTACGATTTCACACAATTAACCTTAGCAGTCAACACGTAGCACGGGAAAACTACTTTTCTTGTGCACTCTCGACTTGATATTGGTCGTGCAAGAATCTGTGTGAGATTGCACAACATTCTTTCCATTGGACAGGTCACATCGATGGTGGCGATTGTCTGGGTTAGTTGGTGAGTGGATGACATGATATCCATTGGATCGAGGGAGATAGATCAATGGTTGACACGCGGTTGCATGACTGCCAACTCTACAGAGGATTATCACTAACCATCGGGATTATACTGGCTCATATGCGCACCCAAACAGTTATTGTAACGGCTCACCTCCGATGGTCAGCTTGGTGGAGTGGCTAAAATTAGGTGGATATGCCAAGTTTAACTAGAGTTAGGTGCAGTTCACCAAATTTGGTGGAGTATCCCTAGGGGATATTGATTAAATGCACTCCAGGAGCAATTTTCGACCAAAGGGAGTGAAACAAGAGGCTAGATAGGCTAATTGGAACCTTCTGAAGCCAATGGAATAGTCGAGAGAAGCTAAAGAAGTCATCTTCATAGATATTTTCATCCATGGAGATTTTGAAGCTTAAGGCCACCAAGGGTTGGAGGTAGTTGTAGGAGCTACCAATACTCATTCTCAGTAAACCAATAGTCATTCCTAACTATAATGAGCCTTTTGAATCCATTGAAAAGATTTTCAAAAGAATTTGAATACTTCTAAAGGCCGAGATGATACAGGGAAGTTTTACGCAGCCTAGTGCCAACTGTAGAGGAAGGCCTAGTTTGGGGATGCAGTGCTCATTTTGAGAAAATGATCAGTCTATTTTCAGTGTTTGATATGTGCTGGAGATAGAAGATGAGATTTTAGTGACAGTTGGAGAATTCTAAAGGAGTTAGTGCCATCAATAAGCGCAGGGTAGCTCAGAGCACTGATTGAAGGGATCAAGTCTAAGGGAGCTTAGATACGTTCGCAGAGTAATGACAACCATGACATGGATATAGATGGTATTCTAAGCCCATTGGTTCTTTTCAGTAACCTTTGGAGTTAAGTGTGGAATTTGTAAAATAAACTTTGCGATAATCCCAAAGAGCCAAGTCAAGATGACAAAAGCTCAAGGAGATGTAGCCCATGATATTCAGGTGAACTCCTAGATTAAATTTTTTGTTATGTGTGGATGTTTATTTGCTGCATTATATGGCTATTATATGTGTTTAACATCAACATAAACAAATGGACTTAAAGCACTTAAATATTTAAAAGAAGACACACACTTGCTACAAGTATTTAATTATGCAAATGTCATATATAAGCTAGATAATTTATTTTTTTAAATGAGTGGGAGCTTCTTGTAAGCATAACAAGTTATCAAACCCCCATTTCAGATCAGGTGGTACCAGAGCAGGTTTCTTGATTGACAGAGCAATAAGTTTCTTGATTGACATAGCAATAGGTTTCTTGTTTGACTTTAAGGGCGTTTAAACAGTACAAAGAATTTGACTGTTTGAGTGTTTGTAAACTAACTATTTCTTGAGTTTATGAAGGGATGAAGGAATTATCCTTACCCAGAGGACCTCAAGCAACCCTTGAAACACAAGAGGGTTTGTTTGGAAAATGCTGCTTAAATAAGATTTTGACTCTACAACCATTAGTTATTTGAAAGCTTTGTGAATTTTGTTGAAGTTCTTTTGTTCATTTCTATAATGACAACTTCTACAAGTGAGTTTTCAAAATCCTCCTCCTTCACAAGATTCTTTGATGAATACATGAAGTTTTTTTTCATCATGATGGATATGGTGAAACAAATGTATGAATATGAAAGGAAGAGCACCAAACTTCGAGAGTAGTTGAATTCCATGAAGGAAGAGAAGCAGTTGCTTTTTGACAAGTTGCAGGAAATTGAGAGCCAACTTCAGATTGTAAATATGAACCTATAAAGGGTGCATGAGTTGGATACATAGCTCCTCATTTCCAAACAATCCTTAGTCTAGCATCAACTTGAAGAAGAGGTAAAAAATCCTAGTTTGTCTTCAATTTCCTCTTAGAATGTTTATGTTGGTTCTTTTGAAAAACATACAAGATGTATAAGGTCCAAGTTGATGTAAAAAATGGGATATGAAGGAAAAGGATAGGGCAAACATGCACAAGGCATAGTTGAGCCAATAATGGTTGAGGAAAGGCCTAAGTATTTGGGTCTTGGCTATGGACAATCTTATGGAGAAAGTTCCAAAGCATCCATGAAGGAAATTGAAACAATTCCTAGAAGGAGTTTCATTTTAGGTTCTCTATCTCAAGTTTGTAAAGAATGTATTCATGGGGAATGAAATTGCTTGAAACATACTTTGTAAGAAGAAGGTGCTCATAAGCATTCACTTGAACGAGGGAGTTGTGAAAGCTCTAAAATCATTGAAGAGATTGATGGTGTTCCAAAGGGAGCCACTTCTTCATTCGATTCACCTTCTCATGAAGGCAATAAAGGTGAAAGAGGAAGGTATAAATCTGATTTTGATCACTTTTTTATTATTATGTAAAGCATGCTAGATTTCCACATAAGAATTGGAAAAAATTTGCATTTTTCTTTTGTTGTTTGGTTAACCATAGTGTTTCTAGATGTTGGAAGAAAATGGCCACATATGGGAACCACACTGGTTGGTTCAAAACGCGTCGACAAATGATATTCCTTGTGATTTTCGCCGAAGAATTCTTTCTAAATTGATACGGGAAACTTTTGAAGAAAAGGAGGCAAGAATCCAAAGGTCCATTGGACAAGGCAAATTATGCTATAAAGAGGATGAACATGTGTTGCAATTATTGCCATAAGCAAGGACATATTTCTGAAAAGTGTTGGATTTTGAATCCAACAATGCTTCCATGAAATTTGAAGAAGGTGGGAAAAGAGAATGGCAAGAATGGAAAGGAAGTTTCCATAATGGATGTGTTTCCAAATGATTCACATGTTGATGTCGATGTGCAGTTAAAGGAAACACCTTTGATGTGGATTGGTAAGAAATGGTTAGAGTTCTTATCCAATTAAAGTTGCATGTATTTTGATTTGATACATTTCTTTGCCAATGGAATGCAAGTTGCAAGGTTTTACCAAAAAGGTGAATGAAAAAGTTGAGTATGAGACTCGCTTTATTGCAGCAAAATTATGTTCATTTCAGCTTTGTAAGTACATTTACATATGATTGAGGATCTTGTACTTATGATTGTGCTTGAGAGAGTTTAAGAATGGAATACATCCATGAGAATGGTATGTATGAAGAAAGGAATGTTGATGATTTCATTGTATTTGAACATGTATGTGTAATTGACTTGATGGTTGATTGCTTTGTTTAAACATGCATGCAATGTCATATCGATTAGGAAAAGTTGATTTTGTATCCAAGATTGAAAAATGAGATAATGATGAAGTGTTTTCACAAGAGGTGGAATTCTTTCTACTTTGAAAAAGAATCGTCAAGTTGTTTTTGCACATGTTGGACTTGGAGAGTCAGTTGTTTGAAAAAGGTATGTTTGTTTCGGCTTGTGATTTAGTCGAAAATTTTTACACAAGATGAAAGAGACATGATGATGATTCACATGATGTGAATTTATGTCGTCAAGTTGTTTCTTGCATTATGTTGTTTTTGACAAGATGTTAGAAGAAGATTTGCAGCAGCAAAATTAGCCATAGAAGTGGCTTGGTAAGAAGTGGTTTGACTTCTTAACACAAAAAAACATACTTTCATTGGTACATATGCAAATTTAAGTTGAGTATGCATATAATCTCACATTTGTTTCAGCCACCTTGGGACGATGATCAAGGAAGTAATGTTCGGCTAGCTTCTGTAAACTTTTCAACAGAATTTCTGAATGAGTTTAAGGAAGACAGTTCTTAACAGGAGGACAAGTGCATCCCGGAAGGGAACTATCTGCTACCTCCAATTTTTCAGTTCAAAGGCACTAGCCATGCAAGGAGAGTGTATGGAGGCTGAAAGAAGAGGGTGTTGTACTCTCATCTACTGTACAGACGAGTATATCAATCTTTTGTGGTCCAAAAGATTTCTAATGGGGAGGAGTCATTATATATTGAACCATGACCTAAATGATAGCTCAAATTTCGAAGTGTTCAAAAGAGTGTTGAACGTGAGCGACCAAATAGATCTCGTCTTCCTGATTCTAGCGTCATCAACGGTTTGAAAACTTGACACCATATGAAGGAGTTATCGAAATTTGAAAAGTCCAGTAAACTGCAATTTTTGGACATTTGACGAAGAATAATTTGGTTTCTAAAAATATTAAAAAATATATATTTCAAGGAATATTCCCTTTTTGGGTATGCGTTAAACCTTTCCTTAAATGTCTTTCATTAAGTTTTGTATTGAGCACATTGGTAGTATTCAGAAAGTGGGAAACGATATCTCACATAGACAAAAAGTTGTAAATGGTATTATACAATTTCATGTGATTAACCTTAGTGGTCAACACGTA
This sequence comes from Pinus tabuliformis, assembly GCA_031772625.1. NCBI lineage: Eukaryota > Viridiplantae > Streptophyta > Pinopsida > Pinales > Pinaceae > Pinus > Pinus tabuliformis. The sequence continues at coordinate 263,980,252 of CM062804.1, forward strand.
GCACTGGAAAACTATTTTTCTCATGTTCTCTCAACCTGATATCAGTCGTACGCAAGATTGCACGACAGTCGTTTGATTGGATGGATAACATCGACGATGGATATTGTCCAGGTTAGTTTGTGAGTGGATGATGCGATATCCGTTAGATCGAGCGGGATAGATCAACAGTTGACAGGCGGTTGCATGACCGCTGGCTCTACGGAGGATTATCCCTAACCACTCAGATTATACCGCCTCATATGCATGCTCAAACAATTATTGTAACAGCTCACGTCTGATGGTCAACTTCGTAGAGGGGCTAAACTTAGGGAGATATACCAAGTTTAGCTGGAGTTAGGTGCAGTTCACCAAATTTGGTGGAGTATCCCTAGGTGATTTGATTAAATGCATTCTAGGAGCATTTTTTGACTAGAGGGAGTGAAACAGGAGGCTAGCTAGGCTAATTGGAACCTTATGAAGCCAATGGAATAGTCCAGAGAAGATGAAGAAGTCATTATCATAGTCCAGAGAAGCTGAAGAAGTCATTATCATAGATATTTTCATCAAGAGAGATTTTGGAGCTCAGGGCCACTAGGGGTTGGAGGGAGTTGTAGGAGCTAGCAGTACTCGTTCTTAGTGAACCAATAGTCTATTGTAGATATTTGCAGAAGAATTTGAAGACTTCTAAAGCCTGTGATGCTACAGGGAAGTTTCAGGCAGCCTAGTGCCAACCGTGAAGGAAGGCCTAGTTTGGGGATGCAGTTCTCATTTTGAGAAAATGATTAGTCTATTTTCGGTGTCTAATATGTGTTGGAGACAGTAAATAATGTTTCAGTGACACCTAGAGAATTTTGAAGGAGTTATTTCCATCAAGAAGCTCAGGGTAGCTCAGAGCACTCATTGAAGAAATCAAGTCTAAGGGAGCTTAGATCTGTTTGTAGAGTGATGACAACCATAACAGGGATATAGATGGTATTCTAAGTCCATTGGTTCAGTTCGGTAACCTTTGGAGTTAAGTGTGGAACTTGTAAAAGAAAATTTGTCATAATCCCAAAGAGCCAGGTTAAGATGACAAAAGCTCAAAGAGACTTAGCCCGTGATATTCGGGTGAACTCCTAAATTAAATTTGTTGTTATGTGTAGATGTTTATTTGCTGCATTATATGGTTGTTATATGTGTTTAATAGCACCAAAAAAATAGACTTAAAGCACTTAAATAATTAAAAAACACATACCTATTGCAAGTATTTAATTCTGCGACTGTCATATATAAACTAGATCATTTATTTGTTTAACTTAGTAAGATATTTTTGTAAGCATAACAAGGGACCCGAGACCCCACTTCAGATCAAAATCATTCTCATATTCCATTCTATCACCTTCCCATGATACAAAGCGTTCTCATATTCCATTCTATCACCTTCATAATTTCCCCATAGGTCGACGTAGTTGTTATTATATCAAAGTTCCAACATCTATTATTTTCGGCAATTTATTGGCCGAAAACAATCTAATAACTAATTATTCTAAAAAGTTTCATGAAGTTTGCGATTGATAATGTTAAAAGCCCACCATGATGTCATAAATCAAATGGACCCACTCAATGATTAAGAAGAATTACCCGAAACAAACTTCTCAAGATGCAATTGGAAATTCACTGAGGCATTGTGATTTCAGAAAGTTAAGTAAATATAGATTCAAAAGTAGACTCCAATGGAAATAAACACACGCATTAAAGCATCATGCATTGAGATTCACTTGGCAAGTCACAACAAGCAAATCCAATAAATATTGCCAACTTTACATGTAAACTTTCAAAAGTAGAATTCGATACCAACCAGAATTTGGATTCACTTGCACAGGCATAACAAGCAGAATTGGTTGCTTCACTGTACATTTCAACCCTAAAATTTTTCTTATCTTGGTGGCCAGCACGATCGCCAACCCAGGTTACCGTCCGGAAATAAGGGGAGTAGCTCCAGTAACTCGCTTTTGTTTTTATTTTCTTCGCCCTCCGAACCTATCATAACATTACTCCCTCGAGGGTCTGTATGATTTCCCTCACAAAAATCTGGGCTTCTTTCTGACCTTATGTTCTTTCTGACCTTTGTTTTCATCTTCTTGGATCTCTGATCCTGTCATAATATCACATTCAGAAGGTCTAAGCACGCACTTTGTGAAAGGAGCCAGCCATCCTTCCCTTCTAACCATATTCTGCAGGTCATTTTTGAAATTCATGTCACAGACGGCTTCACAGAGAAGTGGTTTTGCACCAGAACGTAAATCTGGTTGGACTGACAAATTAAACGGTAGCACAGTCTCTGATTTTTTGTGGGAGGGTGAATTTGTACATCTATGTTCATAAGGTAAAATATAGTATAATTTTTATTTTGAATCACATTAAACAAATCCAGCAATAAGAGACCATAAATTATTATGATAGGCAAAATGTCCACCCAGACATCTTATTACGATGGGCAAAATGTCGACCTAAACTTTAGACCAAAAACCTTCCAAATTTTTGTAACAAATCCAACAATATTGAAATCATAATGAAGTGGGTATATCAAATTATTTGTACCTGTGAAGAAAATGGCGTCATAGCCACTGCAGGGGCCATACTAGACGCTGGAACGTACACAAAGCAACAAAATTAAAAACCAATATGAAAACGTTTAAGAATATTTAAAAGCAAGGGTAAAATAAATGCAGTTTACCATTAGTTGCGTAGGAGCAGCTAGGGTTCTTAGAGCTTCCCTTGATATCTTTTTTATTCCTGGTTAGAGTTATTTTCCTGCTTCTGTTTCTTACTCGCCGGATCAACGTGACATACAGTTCCATTCTCAGTCGACCGTAAATGTTTTCTCAAGAACAAATTCATGGGCGGGTATGTTCTCCCCGCCGAAGCTGGATGGAGATTCTTCTGAATATAACATCTCCTAATAATAATGTTAAATATTATCTCAAGTTTAATTGGCAAAACAATTGAACATGAAAAACACAAAATACATTTTGAAATTATAGGGTTAAACTAATGAAAAATGATTAAAATAGATCTCTGATGTGGAATGGTAATTATTTTTTTATTTAGTTAGATTTAAATCTCTGCTAATAATATGGTGAGCTAAATTATTATGTTTTTTTGTAAGCTTGATAAGACTCTGTTATTTTAGAGTTTTTATATGTCCATTATTCACCAGGCTATGGAAAGAGTAGTACAAGATTTGAACCCAAAATCTAGGGTTGGGTGAGACTTCATTCCATGACCATCTCCACTTGAGCTACCCAAGAAGAACATAACCTAAATTATTTTGATAAATATTGTTATAATAATTTAATTTTGATGAATATTATAGTATTGATTTCAACCTTTGCTTTATGAATTCTTAAGTGAGGATAAATGTGAACTAGTCTCAGCCACAAACCTCACTCTAATCCAAGATTGAAAACCAAGGCCGATTTCTTTTGTTAGAAAAAAAAAATACTACTGCCCAAATCATGAAAATATTTCTTTGTTAATATTATTCTACATCATTAAAATATTTCTTGGTTCATATTATTCCACATCAGATTGCAAAACCCTAATAAGATTCTAATTACCTGAAATGAAAATTGTGTCAATCCCACTAAAGGTTCCAAGACCATGGGAAAGGCTGAAGGAACTGAGGAACAAAACAGGCAATCTTTATAAAAATCATTGAGTGAATCAAACCTAAACAAAACCTGGAAAACCATTTGAAGTATTCAGAATCAAAATCAAAAGAAGAAAAAAAAAAGGTAAGGTTACCACTGGTTAGAGTGGACCCTATTGAAGGCTAAGAGCTTCCCGCATTTACTTTTGGATTGAGAGACAGTTCCTGCATCAAGGATTTTTGTTGTGATCGCTTCTTATGTGAGTGAGAATTCTGAAACCAACAGAAGACATTTTTGGCCTCCACATCACCATGAACTTTCAGTAACTTTGTAATGTCATTTACACGATGGCGACTAGGGTTAAGTTCCCCGGCTTCATACAACTGTTCCAAAATCTTCTTTTCGGTTTCTGTGGGTTTCCAACGCGAAGAAGATGCAATTCCTTCATTTCTTTCCATGGAAATTCCAGAGTGGGGAGACTCCATAGTACGTAAAACATATTCTTTTCGCTGTGATGGATTTTGATTCGGAACCTTTATGTTCGCAGGTCGGAAAGAACTATATCGAAAAGCCATACTTCCTGGTTCTATGTTCACAAACAGTTCACTCACATGAATGGATTGAAAACCCTAAACAGATATATATTAGTTTCAAATATTAAACAATAAGTGGGAAAATTAAAATTGAATTTGAAATTCCAGACTATAAGGACAGAAAACCTGCATGAGGAAGATTGAGATAGATCAATGGATGGACTAACCAGTGTGGACGGTGAAAAACGGAATTTTCCGAATCCCATAGATCTCTCCGGACCAAAAGACTTTAGTTCCCCTGAATCGCGGAATTCTGGTGGGAATCGCCCCCAAACAAGGCGTCCGGGTACATTTGTCATTATGGAAAACCCTGGAAAACTAATTCGGACCTTAAATTTCTTGTTGGACTCAACACAAGAATTAATAATAATTTAGGAACGTGATGTCTATGCCATAAATGGGTCTAAATCCTTGTCAAATTCAATTAATTTTAATTTCCCTCCATTGGCGTTTAATTAATTTTTAATTAATTTGAATTTGCTTACTAAAATCACATAGGGAAAAAGATTTGATTTGAACTTCCCTCAATGGACCCTTAATTAAATTTTAATTTATTCGAATTTCCTTACTAAAATCGCGCGTCAAAATCATTTTTCCCCATTAAAAAATAAATTTCCTTAGGTACCTAAAAGGAGGGATCACACACGTGTTTGCTCTATGTTGTGATATAAATATTTCAAAACTTTGGATCGCATACAAGATAATCCACGACTCAACAAAAGAATTAACAAAAATGGAGGGCGATGGTTTAAATCAGTTTAAATTAATTAATTTTAATTTTCATGTTTTTAATTAAATTTTTATCAATTAATATCTTGTTTTGATAATGAATTACACTGGTTGGTTTTAAATGTGTTGTCAATTTTAATTTCTTTATTAAAATTATATGTCAAAAATTAATTTTTCTTGTAAACATAAAAGTTACCTAAATACCTAAAAAGAAAAATCTCACAAATGTTTTCCCTATATTACAATGATAATATTACAAAAGGAGAATCCAATTCCTTTGATGGGAGGGAATAATTGGTAAAAGTGACTTACAATTATGTTTTGGCCTAATTTATTGTAACTTAAAAGTGTACGTTCTAATTTCCTTTTAAATATGTATATAATTTAAGTATATAAAATTGGTTAGAGAATAATAAGTTGTTTATTATGCTAAATTTTTATAAAGCACTATTAATTAGAATGATTTTGAGTCAAGTCTTTTGCAACATTTAATATGTTATATTTTCACATGTATAACTTATTTCAATCATTCATTTTGAGTAAAAAAAGTTATTTCAAATGCTTATCATCTATGACTTGTAATATGTAAAAAGTGAAGATATGGTGCACCATATGTGACTTGACATATTTAGCAAGTGCAAGATGTATATTTATCCCTCAACATTAAAGTTAGATAATTATAGCCTCACATTATTACCCAAGTTATTATGCAACCTTAATAATGATTTAATAGACCCTAGAAAAGCTTATAAGAGTTACAATAATGAGAATTTAGGTAAAAACAAAGTTATTCACAATGAAATTAGATTGACTTATTGTATGAAATGAAGGACCTAGTGTCATGGTGTGAAGTAGTTGATGGGCACTAATAAAAAGTAATGCACATTGAAAGCTATTATGCAAAAATAAAATTGAATGAAACATATGACTAGAATTTTTTTCAGCATGATAGTGTGGCAAGAGATTTTGTTCAACTTTGGCATTTCACATGTAAACATAAGAGTACTTTGGCATGGAAGCTAAAATGAAGTGGTATAAGTTTGACTTAGTCATATTTGATCCATCATAGAGGGAACTTTAGTCATTGAAACATTTGATGAGGTCATGTTTAAATTTTATCATTTCACATGTTTCATGGATGACATAGTTAACAATTATATCATGTGATTCAAATGATCACCCATCCAATTATATAGATATGGATTTGTTTTGATATAAAAAAAAATATCTATGGTAATTGGAAATTGATTATATTTAAATATCCTTAATATGCACATTCAAATTATATGGTTATATACATTAAACCTAAAATTGTTATCATACACTATATATTGACGAATAATATACATGATCCCCTTTACATGCTCATACTAAGATATGATTAGAGGTAGGATAGAAACATATGATGATATTTTTAAATCTAAAAATGTTATCATACACTATATATTGAAGAATAATATACATCATCCCCTTTATTTGCTCATATTAAGATATTATTGGAGGTAGGATAGAAACATATCATGATATTTTTATGGAATTATTTCAATCTATTCATGTGCATGTTAAGCCAATTTCAACCTAGCAATGAGCTAAAATAAAATAAAATACACCCCAATTCCCATCTATAAGGAAGGATTCATTTTTATTTATAGCTAACTAGAGAACACTAATCATATTCTCCCCCTAACTACCTAGTAAAAGTTATTTCATGAGGTCACATTACAATTGGTTCATGCTAACTAACTTGTGGGCATTATTTTATAATAATAACCATAGTCGACTCAATTCGTTTTAAGTTGAAAGTACACCAAAGCTCTATCAATACTAATTAGTGGACTTACCAACCCCCTTCTCTCGTTACACCCTTAGGGACGATCCCAACATTCCTCCCACCTTTGAAATGTCTTTTCCATTATACCTATAGTGAGCATACATAACCATAAAATAGGGTCACATGTATGAGTGGTGACCGCAATTTCTCAAGTAGTGAGAGAACCAAGTTCATACATATAATGGTTGGTTTCTACATGTTAGTAGTCCAATAATCTCATTCTTAAAATTGTGTCATATATAGAAATGAAAACAACAACGTTGAATTCATCCTGTAATCTCATGTACAATAAAACATCCCATATACATGTATTAATCTAAATGTTGGAATAATCCAAGATATTAATCTATAAACTGCAATCCCACATCCAAGTATTCATGTTGACTCCTAACTAATTTATGTGAATGAATGGTTGAATACAGTGCTCCCAATGCACACTAAGGTCACATGGACCAAAATAAAGGTTATTCCTCCCATGTTGAAAGGATGGTCCACATAACTATAAGTTTAGTTGTGGATCTAGAAGGAACACTACAATTTTAGAATATGCAAGTTGAAAACTAATGGTGATAAGAGACTCTTGATTACCCTCAATGATGCCATATACGTGAGGTGGCATGGAGTCATCAAATAGAAGGTTAAATTAGTTGTATTTCCCATAATGAAAATTTCTCATGTACCAATCCTCAAAATCACTTTTGAATCCCACTTGGCATATATATATTAGAAATATGGCTTACCTCTACAAATGTTGTCACATAAAAGTTGTCCAAGAATAAGCTACAAAGGATCCTTTACTTAATTATATCAAAATATCCTCAAGTCTAGGTAATTCCATGTTATAATTATTTTCTTCAAGGAATCCAATGATGTTTACTTATCGTTGGAAGGGCTAGTTGACCTAGTCATCTAACACAAGGATTTTACATATTAAAGATGTATTATAATTTGATCAACTTCCCAATCTAGTTGACCAACCATGTCATTTTGGTTAAGTCGGTTGAGGAAATCTAAATGTTGTAACTATCTACTTAGGGATATAAATATGAATTTACTCGAACCTAAGTTACTAATTGGTTTTTAAGGATATATTAATACACTTGTCCAAATTTTGATGGATCTTTAATACTTTTGTGTCTACTTTATTTTTCATGTAATTCCTGTAACTCTTTAAGCTTACTCATTGTTCCATCCTATTGGTGACCAATGCATACCTTTTGCTAGATTAAAACATTAACTCCATTTCTAGTAGTGTTGGACTTGAGTGTATACAATATGCATTCATAAATGTTAATATTGTAATATATACAAGAGTGATCAGAGAGAAATATTAATAACTACCTAAAGAATTATGCGAGCCAAAAGAAATTATTTATTGTAAAAGCTAGACCACACTTTTTTGTGGAAGCACATGAGAAGTTTGTCGAATCAATCCCTATTGCAATAAAGAAATATCTCGACCACTTACCTAATTTGACATACAAAACTTGATAGATAATTAACTTTAAAATTAACTAACAGAGGAAGAAAAAAAATTCATGAATGGGTGGATAAGATATTAGATGAAGTTTATGAGGAGAAAGTAATAAAAGAGAACATATTTCTTGAAAAAATTAAAAGAATATTCTTTTATGGCTTTCACAACATCTTCTTCTACACCATACCTACTTTATTACGTATATTTCTCATCAAGAGGAGAGTCGGTCATAGATTCAAATATGGACCACCCCTAAAAACACCAATAGACTCTCATAGAAGTAAATGATAGACTCACTAGGAGAAGTTCTTTGATGAAAGGTGTAAACATACAAAAGAAGTGTGGGATTATTTTTGAGAATATGAACATGTTCATTAGCATCACCCCCACCTACCAGGAGTAAGCCAAGTCAGTGATGGGGGGTAAATGTTCGTGAGAAATAAATAGAAAATAATAGAAAATAAAAGTAAAATAAAATTGGTAGTCAAAATGAGAGGAATATGGTTGGTTACAATGACATGAGAATACATGCATAATGGGGAAACCCAATGGAAGACCCAAGTTCATACACGATAATACAATAAACTGTATAGTATTCAAAATTTAGAGAGGGATAAAAGACAGAAAAAGAAACAAGAAATAATGGAAAAAGAATTTAAACAAAGGTTAAAAAGTAGAGAAGTTCAAGAGTGAGATATCAATGATGTGCATGACTCCTTTGAAGGTAGTTGAGAAAACCCAGAGTTTAGGGGCATAGAACTGAATGCTCTAACAAAAAGTAAGAGTTTATAACTAGCCCCTAGTAGGCATGTAGATAATATCGAAGTTGATGATTCTAGACCCACAATTTCACGATACCCCATCATAAGTATATCAATCCCATTATTGGATAATTACTCTAACAAAGAATTCATATTAATTCAGTTTCATCTGTAGTTTCGTATAGATAAGATGAGAAAAAAAATATGAGAAATTATATCTTAATTGAAATACTTGTAGTTAATCAAACTTGGAGAGACAAAGAATAAAATATAAATATACTTCATATATGGAGTCTCATGAACATACCCCCGTTGTTGCAATTATTATCAATTGACGAAGAATAAAATAGAATTAGATTTGATGAACCGACACAACCGTGAATTAATAAATTTGTCGAATACATAGATAAAGGCTTCCATACGAATGAAAGTTTGATGAATTATATGAGGCGAAGATGAAGATAAGGAAAGAACCATTTGTGTAACTCACTCACCAAGTGTCTCGACCAACAAATTAGATGAAGAAGTCCAATCAATTAGCCATAGGAAAATAAGAGAAGGATTGTCACCTCAAATAGAAATGGAACTAACTATATCCTTCTCCATGAGGGAGATGAAGACCCTAAAATTGACTGGTTTGTCTGTGAGAAATCATGAATAGCTAAAAATATTACAAATGAATATAAACATAAGACACAATTTGTAGTATCTCTCTGAAAGAGAGCATTGACATGGTTTATGAATTTCATAGAAAACCAACTTAAAAACAAGAATGGCATCAAAAATAGTTTCTTCTTTTTCCTCAGAGCTCAAGATATTAAACATATTCTATCTCAAAAGTTAAAAGAAATCAAACATATACCATATAAAATTAAAGGGACATGATAAACGATTCAACGATTTGTTAAATCAAATCCCATATAATATTAATGAAATTGTTAGGCTATTACAAAATATTCAAGGGCCATTAGGAATGTATGAAGTCTCATCATGTGAAGAAGCATGAAAATGGGCCAATGCACTGAAACATATGATGAATGACATCCAAAGTACTCAACACATGATAAAAGGTTTGAAGAAAACATTGAATAGTTGAAAAAATCATTGCTAAGTTGATCCTTGCAAAAATATATCTTATTGTGCACTAATTGTAGAAAAAGGAGGCACACAAAATAAAATCACAAACTTGTAGAATATTTTGACCTGGACATCCAATGCATTCAAAAAGACATATATTGTGACATATGTTAGGTTGCGTCGATCCATAGTACGAAAGAGTGGCTATATAATCTGGGAAATGTAAATACTAAATAGTGCACCATATGTCATCGGAATCTGGATCAGGGGCAAAAATTTGCTCAAATATCAAAGTGCTTGGAATCACTTAAAACCTACATGACCACATTCGTCTTAGTGATACAATTTCAATGCAACTCGTTTCACTTAAAACAGAGCGTGTATGAGAAAGATAGAGACCTTTGTCTTCTTTGCCAAACAGGATAAATTTTGGTTACAAGGTTGATTGTGATGCTGACTAGGCATCCATACAGCCCAGTCAGGAAAACGAATATTCCCATAGGTAGCTCAATTAGGTTGTGACAAATGTCAGCATGTAATTGTTCAAAGGCATTTGGGACGACCAATGAGAGACTGACATGTGGCAAGCCCAGAGGCCACTACGTGCCCTATCAAAGGTCATGTAAAATTATTTGGAAGGCCAACAGAGTTGAACTCGCGATCTAGCCCTCTAGCCCAACACATTATCATTCTACCCTAGCCATGGTTCTTAACAAATATGGGGCACACTTTTCATTTAAAGTAATAATACATGGTGTTTGGGGGAAAGAGAGGGCCAGCCTCGCAGGCCAACCATCTCCGCATATGACCATACACCATAACTGGAGGCTAGCGCTACACGCTAAGTGGGATTAGCGTTAATTAACCCATGCTTATTCCTAATTAATTGTGGATTAACTTGGTGGCAGTTTTCCAGGTCCGACAAATCCAGCATATCTCCAATTTTGGCAAGGTTAAGTATAGTTTCTCCAGATTTGGTGGACTTTTCCTAGGGAAAACTGAAGATACCATAACTTCTTCATTATTTGACCAATTTTGGCTCAGAAAGAGTCATACCTAGATTATTTGGATATTCTGAACACAATGGAATAGGTTGCAGAGGCAGAAAGACACTTATGTACATGAATTTGCTAAATTGAAGTTTAAGGAAGCCTAGGGACACCAGGAGAGGAGGTCAAAACTAGATCAACTGAAGTCCAATTGCATAGCTTGGATTATCAATTTGGGGTTTTTGGGTCTTGTGAATCTAAGGGATTAGGTTGCAAATCTATTGGATCGCTACAGATTCATGTAATCATAGAAATGACCATTAATCCAAAGAGGACCTAGCCATTGAAGCAGGTCCAAGGAGATGTAGCCCAGGGGGGGGAACTCCTTTATCAGCTTTACATTATGAGTTTCCTATGTTTTACTTCTTTGTAATTTATTGTTCCATATTTGTTTTAAACAACTAACTAACCTCATAAATTGCTCATAAAATACACAACACTTGGCACACAATTCCTCACATTTTGGTTAATTTGAGACGATCCTAAACACATTTATTTTTAATACTGATGAGGGAGCTTGCATAGAATTAACAAGTTTTCCCAACATTCAAATCAATTTTGTATAAAAGCACTGTTAGCTCATTTTAACCTTGAGATGGTTAGCCAAGGTTAGCTAGAAAATTAGATATTGGTTTTGTATTTGTGCAAGAAGAATTTAACTGTCTGCAAGTTTATGTGTGTAAGCTGAAGAAGGGAGATGCTTCTTTGTTGAGAAATTTTTTGAAGCTTTTTGATCCATTACTAGTGTGATGGCAGCTTCAATAAGTGATGTTTCTAATCCATCTTCCTTAGCAAGACTCTTTGATTTAGAGATGTTGCAAGAGCCTATCTTCATGAGAGATATGCAAGAGATGAATGAAGATAGGAAGGAGGACACTATACTTCAAGAGGAGTTGATGGCCATGAAGGAAGAGAAGAAAAAGCTTCTTGAAAATATGCATGAGATGGAGATTCAACTCCATGACGCTAAGGAAGCCATGGCCAAGTATGTGCATGAAAATGAGGTATGAAATTCAATTTTATCTTCAATTTCCTCTCAAAATGAATGTTTTGTTGCCTTTGAAAGACACGTTAGAGGAATATGGTCCAAATTATTGATGAAGATGGGCTATGGAGGTAAAGGGTGATGAAAACGTGCACAAGGCATAGTTGAGCCAATTGTTGTTGAGGAAAGGCCTAGGTATTTAGATCTTGGTTATGGACAACATGATGGAGAATGTTGCAAAGCCAACGAGGCACATGAAGGTGTTCCAAGAAGGACTTTCATTACTTGTTCATTACCTCAAGCTTGTGAAGTTCGTGTTCATCAAGAATGAAAATGATTTATACCCACTTTGCAAGAAGATGCTCATAAGCATGCAACTAGTGGAAATGGAAAACAAGAGGATTTTGAAAGCTCTAAGGTCATTGAAACCATTGTTGTTATTCGAAAGAGAGCCACTACCTCATCAAAATCACCTATTCAAGAAGGAAAAAAAGTTGAATGTGCAAGATATAAATCTGCCTTTAATCAAGTTTCTTTTGATTATGATAAACATGGTAAATCTTCACATAAAATTTGGTGAAAATTTACATGTTCCTTTTGTGGTTTGAATAACCAATTTGAGGTGTCGGAAGAGGATATCCATACACAAGAAACTTTCAGAACAAAAGAGATAGGAAGCCAAAGGTCAATTCGATAATGGAAACCATCTTGAAAAGAAGATGCAATTATTTTGCACTCATTGCCATAGGCAGGGTCATCTTGTAGACAAGTGTTGGACTTTGCATCCAACAAGTCATCCATGACATTTGAAGAAGGTGGAGAGATATTTTGGTACAAATGGAAAAAAGGATTCCATAATTGATGTGTGTCATGATGATACACATGATAAGTGCGGCTTAAAGAAGTGTCATTGAAATGGTTTGGAAAGAGATGTATGTTGCATATTGCATGAAGCAAGATGTTGGAAAAGTAGAGTTATGCTGCCTCACTTAGATGCAACAAAGATGGCAATCTGCAACTACAAATTTGCATGCATGTTTCATTCTTGAACTTGCATGTTTACGCTAGGAAGGTGTTCGAAAGTGGAGTATGTTGACTCACTTTATTGTAGCAAATTTGGTCATTTCAGCTCTTTAAATACTCGCACATACCAATGGGACTCTTGTACTTCTTATTGTACATGTGAGAGAATTGAGAATTGTTATACATGCATGAGAGTTTGTGTGTGTGAACAATGGAACTTTTTATAGTTTCATTGCGCTTGAACATGCATGAGTGATTGACTTGTCTTGGTTGATTGCTTTGTTAACATTTATGTTGTCAACATGAGAGTATTGATCATTTGCACATGCATGAGTGTTAGCTTGTGTGGTCGATTGATTGTTACATGTATTTTATATCAACTTGGAAGAGTTGATTTTGTCTACAAAGATGAAATGGAGAGGTGACGAATTGTTTCATGAGAATGTGGAATTCTTGTTGTAAATCATCAATTTTTTGTACATGTTTTTGCTTGATTTGAAAGTCAGTTGTTTGAAGAAGCATGTTTTTTTGACTTGTGTTTAGTCGATGGTTTATACACCAAGATGTAAGAGTACATGGCGATGTCCACATGATGCGACATTTGTTGATTTGAATAAGCCAAAGGAAGAGGTCGTCAAGTTATATTCTTGCATGAGTGTTTTTCAAGGTTAATGGTGTTTCTTGTGACAAGATGTCATAGGATTTTGGAAGGTCCATGCTTTAGAAGCAGGCTCATGATTAGCCTTCATTCTCAAATCATGACATAAGCAACATGTTAATACTAGAGGATGATGGAATCCAGAAGCGAAAGTTGACAAAAATGCCAAAAACATTTGGAGCCATTGTAGACCATTTGATGTGTTGATGCCAAGAAGTGAAAGAGATGGCGAATGCGTTCTTCTAGATGTGGAATTTGAAACCATGGATGTAAAAGAAGGGTAATTTATTTTCTTGTTATTATTGATATTAGAACTCATTGTTGTAGTTCACTTAGATGGGATTAACTTGGAAAAGTGGTTTCCAAGGAGAAGTTTGCAACGAATACATGTGTTACAAAGAAGGAACATGATTATTAGTGGGAAGACCATCAGTAAACTTTCCGAGCACCGAGGGATCGCCTTGGTACAACAAGGTGTTTAATCAGTAAGAAGCCAACAAGTGTTGGATTGGGTCAGCAGCAAAAGGAGAGCATTGGTTGAAGTGCCAATCCATTCGAAAGGCAAGGCATGTTAGTGAACCCAAGTGGTTGTAATGGATATTTTTCCAAGTAGAATCAATTGATAGAAATTGGGAAGGAGAAGAGTATTCATCTCTCAGCAGATAACCAGATTTTTTGGGTCCAAAAGCCTGTCAGTGGGAAGGAGTGATTGGAATTTGGATTAGGGGAAATTTTTTTCTCAGAAATAAAAGTGCTTTGAATCACTCAAAACCTGAACGAATGCATCCATCTTGGTGATATGATCCCAATACAACTCATTTCACTCAAAACAGAGCTCGTATGAGAAAGATAGAGACTTTTGTCTGCTTTGCCAAATAGGCAAAATTTTGGGTATAGGGTTGACTGGGATGCTAACTAGGCATCTGTACAACCCAAGTAGCAAAAATAATATTCCTTGGAATATTCCCACAGGTGGCTCAATCAGGCTGTGACAAATGTCAGCATGTAATTGGTAAAAAGAATTTGGGAGGACCAATGAGAGGTTGACACGTGGCAAGCTTGGAGGTCACCACGTGCCCTCTCAAAGGTCACGTAAAATTATTTGGAAGTTTAGTGGAGTTGAACCCGTGACCTAGCCCACTCAAGCCCAATGCATTATCGTTCTTCCCAAACCATGTTTCTTAATAAATATGTGGTGTTCTTTTCATTTAAAGTAATAATACATGGCGGTTGGGGGAAATAGAGGGCCAGTCCTCTCCACATATGACCATACACCATAACTGAAGGTCAGGGCTAAGGGGCTACACTAGTAGTATAGGGACCCAACATGAAAATTTAATATAATAATAAGAATAATGGATCAAATATTTTTCCCCACATTGGTTCTTTTCCCTATCATTGAACAAATCTAGTGTCCTCTTGTCTTGGCTTGTCTTCTACATTTTATTTTATGTTCTATCTACTTTTACTGTCAATGTGATTAATGGATAATGTGATTGCTTCTGGAAAAAAAATTGGAAATTGTCATTAGGATGCTAAAGGAACAAGGAAATAATTCTGCTAAGCATAAAAAATACCATTGTTAACTAAAATTAACATGGTATCAGAGCTCAAGTGAATACAAATACCAAGCAAGAGAGTGAAAAGAAATCACTAAGGGAGAGATGTTACATAATAAAATTTTTCTAGCTTCAATGGCTACTACATCTTACTTCAAATTTGAGGATACGCTCAAGGAAAAATCTAACTATCATTCATGGAAGATGAATTTGGATCTAGCTTTGGAAGAGCATGATGCCATGGACTATGTGCACGGAAAATTTGTGCAACCTCCTTCAAATGCACTTGCTGCTGTAATGACAAAGTACAAGAAAGGTTAGGTCAAAGCTAAAAGAATTGTAATATAATCCATTCAAAATCATTTGTTTTCCTATATTTTTTATTTGAGAACATATAAGGATATGTATGATAAGTTGCTAGGGATGCTCAAGGAAAACAATGCAAATCAAATCCTCTTTCTCAAAAACAAGTTGAAGGACGTCAACATGGACAAAGGGGAGTCTATCGAATCCTACTTCATGAGGATCACACAAATCAAGAATGACCTTCTATATATTGGAGAATTTTTTGTTGACAGGGAGCTCATTCTCATCTCTCTTGGAGTTATTACAAGAACATGGGATGTGTTTAACACCACCATTATCAACGATGACAAGATTCCTATTTTCAATGAATTACTGGCTAGATACACTCAAGAAGAGATAAGGATGATGGAAGGAGAAAAGCCTTAAAATGGAAATGATACTACTCCTTTTTTTTCTCATTCTAAGAGGAAGAACAATGCTAGTACAAGGAGAGAAGGTCAAGGAGTCAAGTAAGGATGAAATGAAGGTGATACAATTGCAATAGGTTTAGCCACTATGCTAGAGAGTTTCCTCACAAGAAGGATACTCCACGCAATGATGACAACAGTAACCACAAAAGTTACAAGGGAAATGGTGATTAAAGGAACAACATGTTCAACAATAAAGGAAAGAGGAATGCTCCCGCTACTCGATATGGAAATGGTTGACCTCCCAAAAGGACGAGAAATTTAAGGTATGAAGAAAGTACTGTTGTAGAGAAACAAAATGAATTTTTTCTTATTTTTTCTCTATCTACTACCTCTCCTCCGGATACTTTGGATCATTGGTTGATTGATAGTGGAGCCTCTAGGCACTTCATTGGGTACAAGGAGGACCTATTAAATTTGGTTGAAAAGAAGACTAATTTATAAATCATACTTGGAGACAAATCCACCTACCCACTCAAAGGGATAAGTATTGTTGTCTCTTTTTCTCTAGCACCTATAGCACAAGTGCTTCAAGAGATATAGAAATCTTCCTAGAGATAACCTCTGGGTTGATTGTGCACCAGCCTAAGAGATCTTAATAGACGAGTGCTTTGGATATTATGAGCAGGGAGTTTTGCTACACTCGAATTGTCATGCAGATTCAAAAAGAGAATAAAGGGGGCTTAGTTCAATAGTCTTTCATTACAGTAGACTCAAACACATATAGGGATATAAATGCATAGGGGGTAGATCTAGTTCATCTCAAAGAGGAATGACTGATTATGGTGGCCAAATCACAACAATAGCTAGCCTTAATATTGGCATTGTAGTAACATGAAGGAAAGAAAGGAGGGAATTTATCCATAGGGTTGTAAGAAAAATAGAATCCTAAGAAACAATGTTCCGGTGGAAGTATGGAATATTGAATAGGTGTAATCGCAGAAATAGTGGAGCGTTAATCATGGATACATTTATCACCAAATAACATTAAGTAAATCTATGCACATGATAGGTACATAAGTAAATTTGTAGCTAACACAGGTACTGTTACTACTTAGCAACAAATATACAACCATGAACAAGGGTGAAACCCACATCTTCATTACATTATTTCAGAGGGAGTAAAACATACATGAAGTGATAAACAAACCAGAAAACGTACTGCATATTTCTCTAATAGGAATCAACATAATAGTTTCATTAATCCTCAAGTCCAAATCACCATTCCATTACATTTAGCAAGATATATCTCAAGTCCCTCATGACTAGGCAAGTAGAACCAAATGTGGAATCACATAATTTGGACCTCTCGAGTACAGAATTATGGAACCTCTATTAAGTTTTTCTTCCCCTTATTTATAAAGAGACAGGGAGATTTGAATCAACAGTTACAAAATATCTCAGCTAAGGGCCACTTGTCCAATTGACTAGCTGTCTTAGCATGTGATAGATCTATGGCCCAAAATGATTGCAAATAATTTTCTTCCTCTCTTGAAAATACATAAAAGTTATAGAATAATAGAAAAAGGAAAAAATAAAGATGATGGAGGATGTATGCCTATGCCATTTCTGAGATTTCCTCCGATTCGGCCATGTCTCTACCATGATGTGCCTTTCCTACTACTCAGTCAGTTCTTGTCGCTTTTGTCTTAACTGTCTGGCTTCACCACTCTCTGGAGTTGGTAATGATCAACTGTGTTGGATTTTCATAGAGAAGAAGTGAAGATAGGCCTGGTAGTCTTGCATTGTATGACTAAGTGGAGCTCCATGTTGACGCATTAAGTCTTCCTGAGCCCCCATATTGATTTACCACTGCTCCATTCCTTCATTTAATATTGTAGTTGCAAACCCATACACATTCAGATTTTTGTACCATACTACTGAGACTTTACTGCATTGGGACTTTTACTCTTAAAGGCATTACAAAACATCAAGTCCTGATCTCCTTTTCCACCCTTTGGTTTATCCACTTTCTCTATTTCTTCTCATATGACTGGGGTGCTGTGACCTGGGGCTTAGCCCTAAGGTACTAGAGTCTTTCGACTTGTGTCTGAGGACCCTTTTCCTTTGTTAAATATTTCAGATCATTTTCTTTTATATTCCTCTATAAACCACGTGCTTGGCCAAATATCAGAGGTCAAAAAATTAATGATTTCCTATCCATGTCGTTGGTGAATCCTCCTGAAACTTTTGATCATTGATCACCCTTTTTTCTTAGTCCTTGTTTCCTCAATTGTTTATATGACTGCGGGCCAGCCCTTATATCAAACACCCTTTATCGGCAGATTGCAATCGGGGTTTTAAATTTGAGGTAACAACATTCCTCATCCTACGAATGCTAATCTTCAATTAGTGACATCATCACGCTGCCACATGTCACCTTGTGAGTAGTGGCACATGTCACCAGGATTTGTCCCCTTATGATCCCTTAGAATGATGTATCTTCCTACCACATCATGATGACATCAGCTACCCCATGTCCCTTATCAAAACCAACCATGTGCTACCAAGTGTTATGTATCAGAACCAATCATGTGTAGCCATGTTTCATTTATCGGATCTAATCATGTTTCGCCATGTGGCCCCCTCGAGGAGAGGTAAATGGTTAGCCCTCTTCTCTTTTTGCAATTGATTTCCTTTGTTAAATTCTTTTCAGAACTCCTGGTTGTTTAACACTATTGCTGTTATTTTCCTACAATTTCTTTATAGTGATCACTTCTATAATCATCAATTATCGACTTAAGATATGTTTGGGCCATTGCGATCACCGATTGCTGATGTGATTTCCCCGACTAATTGGATCGTAGATATGCACTTAGTGCCACTGATGAGCAATCATCAAATGCCATGTTGCCTGATGTTGTGATATGCAATTTGTGATGAGCTAGGATCTCTAATTTACGACCTCTGATATGTCGAGACCTTACCCTTAGTCATTTTCTCTTTGTTTTTTGGCTTTTAAATGGAAACTTCAATATGCTCTAACTTTTGATTCTGCAGTCTATTTGGGGAGTTCCATATACCGTTGGAAATATAATTCAAGGCACTCTTAAATGGAGAGGGTATGATTTATCTATGAGTGATTTTTTGTCTTGGGAGATGGTTGTAAACATATATTCTCTTTTTCCCTCTTTTAGTAGCTCAAAACACATTTTATAGAGCGTGACAACATTGGCTCCACCTGGGTACAATACCTTGCTGGAAAGGTGCTGAGAAAATACAGACTAGTAGCCTTCACCATTGGGCATGGAGTAAAAAATTATAATTCACTTATACAACAAGAAAATATCCATGGAACTTTACCTGTAGGGAGTCCTTTCCTCATCAAACTAAAATGCAAAAAAAGTAAATTATAACAACTGAAAAATAAATTCTCAACATATGAGCTTATTTATATACAACTACTACCTATGTTCTGGGCATCAATTCGCCTAAATGAGTTCATCACTCCAATGGTACCAAGTTATCATTTGGGTGCTGGATCTAATGCCTCCATGCTGCTGAAATTTAAAAATGAAAACAAACATGCACCATGAAAAGTCTTCAAATGAAAAACTTGATGCATACTCCAGAGACAACCTCTGCTACTGACCTAAGAATATGGTCATGTAATCAACTACAGGGTCATCGAACTGACAATAAAAAATTGTAGCTACCTTATCTTCATGAAAAGTCTGCTGACCAATATCTTCTTGCTCTGGGCAACCACAAATGTTGTTCATCTCCTCAGCGTTAGATTTTTCAAGAAATCCTGTTACTCGAAGCCTTCTCCCCACTTGCTGGTAAACCACTCCCTTTGAACATTCATAACCATATCATGCTTGAATCAGAAATTGGAGGAGGTTCTTGAACTTGTTCTCGAGGCGAAGGATGTGAATCATGGATTGGAACCTCTTTGTTGACCTCCTAGGGGAGTTCCTCTTCTTGTTCAACTTTCCATGACTGGGATTGTTGTGGCTCTACATCACTTGACTCTCCATCAAAGTCATATACATCATAAGAAGGATAATCATCAACTTTGGCTGAATGAGAGCTATGAGGGTTTATTTGTAGCTCTGTGATGTCTCCTTCTTCTCTTTCTTGGTCATTGGGTGATGCTTCGTGATGTGAGTATATGTTTTCTTGGAGCAGAGCTCCACATATATGTTCAGTAGGGTCATTAACCTCGGGAATAATTTCATCATTGTAATATAAACAACAATATTCAAACAGAGAATCGTTATAAAAAATCGTTATAAAAAGAATTGAGTGTATTGAAAATCAAACCCAAACAAAACCTGGAAAACCATTCAAAGTATTCAAAATCAAAAGCAAAAAAGAAGAAGAGGAAAGTTAGTTTACCACTGGTTGGAGTGTACCCTATTAAAGGCTAAGAGCTTCCCGCATTTACCTTTCGATTGAGAGACAGTTCCTGGGTCAAGGATTTTTGTTGTGATCATTTCTTATGCGAGTGAGAATTCCAAAACCAATAGGAGACATTCTTTGCCTCCACATCGCCATGAACATTCAGTAACTTTATTATGTCATTTACATGATGACGACTAGGGTTACGTTCACCAACTTCAAACAACTATTCCAAAATATCCTTTTGGTTTTCTATGGGTTTCCAATGGGAAGAAGAAGATGCAATTTTTTCATTTCTTTCCATGGAAATTCCAGAGTGGGGAGACTCCATAGTACGTAAAACAGATTCAGATTCTTTTCGCTCTGATGGATTTTGAATGGGAACCTTTATGTTGGTAGGTCAGAAAGAGCTATATCGAAAAGCCATACTTCCTTGCTCTATGTTCACGAAACGTTGCTCAGCCACATGAACAAATTGGAAAACCCCAAGACTATATATTAGTTTCAAATATTAAATGCTGGAAACTAATGTGGCAATTAACATTAAAAATGAAATTCCCTAAGGGACAAAAAAACTGCATGAGGATAATCGAGGGGATAGATCAATGGATGGATTAATTAGTATGGATAGTAAAAAGTGGAATTTTACGAATCCCATAGATCTCTCGATAGAAAATGACTTTAGTTCCCCTGAGTCCCAGAATTCGAGTGGGAATCGCCCCAAACAAGCTGTCGAGACACATTTGTCATTACCGAAACCCTGGAAAACAAATTAGGACCTTCAATTCTTGGTGGAATCAACAAAAAAAATTAATAAAAATTGAGGAATATGGTGTCTATGACACAAAAAAAGGCTTAAATCTCTGTCAGGTTCAATGAATTTTAATTTCCCTCCATTGGCATTTAATTAATTTTTAATTAATTTGAATTTTATCACTAAAATCACTTATCAAAAAAGAATTTAGTTTAAATTTCCCTCAATCGACCTTTAATTAATTTTTAATTTATTCGAATTTCCATACTAAAATCGCGCATCAAAGAACATTTTTTCAAGTAAAAACGACAGTTCCAAAGTACCTAAAAGGAGGGATCACACACATGTTTTACTCTATGTTCGGCTAGAAATATTACAAAAGTTTGGATTGCATACAAGATAATCCAATACCCAATCTTCGATTGCATACAAGAGACAATCGAAGCCTCAACAAAAGAATTAATAAAAATTGAGGACAATGGTGTCTTTGCCACAATTTAGTCTAAATCCTTATCAAATTTAATTAATTTCAATTTCATCAATTAGCTTTTAATTAATTTTAATTTCCTTATTATAGACCACTTTTCCTATGAAAATAAAAGTTCCTTAAGCACCTAGAAAGGGGGATCTCGCACATGTTTGCCCTATGTTGTAGCAGTACTATTACAAAGGATTGAATTGGTAAAAGTGACATACAAATTATGTTTTGGCATATTGTGTTGTAACTTATAAAAGGTCTAACTTATATAGTTTATCTATATAACAATAGATTAAAAAATAATAAGTTATTTATTATGTCAAGAAATATTAATTAGAATAATTTTGAGTAAATATTTTGTAAGGTTTAATATATTATATTTGCATATATAGATATATATATATATCTATATATATTTTATTTCATTTTTTAATTTCCATGGAAAAAATTATTTCAATTCCTCATTCTTTATGACTTGTAATATGTAAAGAATAAAGATGTGGTGCACCATATGTGATTTGGAATATATAACAAGTGACAGATGTGTATTCATATCTCAACACTATAGTTAGACAATTTTAGGACCACATTATTAGTCAAGCTATTATGTAACTTTAATAATGATTTAATAGACCATAGAAAAACTTATAAGAGTTACATAATGAGAAGTTAGATTAAAAACCAAGTTACTCATAATGAAAATAGATTGATCTATTGTATGTATTGAAGGACTCGTGTCATGGTGTGAGGTAGTTGATGTGGCACTAATAAAAAATAATGCACATTGAATGCTATTATGCAATGATAAAATTGAATGAAACATATGACTAGAATTTTTTTTGGCGTGATAGTGTGGCAAGAGATGTTGTTCAAGTTTAGTATTTCATATGTAAACATAAGAGTACATTCTCATGGAAGTATCATATACAGAACTTTAGCCATTGTAACATTTGATAAGGCCATGTTTTGCTAAAATGTAGTGGTATAAGTTTGACTTAGTTAGATTTGGTCCATCATATAGGGGACTTTAGTCATTGTAACATTTGATCATGTCATGTTTAACTTTTATCATTTCACATGATTCATGGATGACAAGGTTAACATTTATATCATGTCATTTCAATTATCAACTGTCCAATTATGTGTGTATGTGTGTGTTGATATACAAAAAAGTTATCTCCAAGGTAATTGGAAATTCATCACATTTAAACATCCTTAATGTGTAGGTTAATTCATTAAAATTAAATGGTTATATATGTTAAATATTAAAATGTTATCACAAACTATATATTGAAGAATAATATACACAATCCCCTTTACTTACTCATATTAGGATATCATTAAAGGTAGGATCGAAACATATGATGATCCTTTTATAGAATCGTTTCAATCTATTGACTTGCATATCAAGCCAATTCAATCTAGTAATGACCTAAAATAAAATAAAATGTACTCTAAAGCCCATCCACAAGGAAGGATTCCTATTTATTTATATCTAACTAGACAAAAATAATCATATCCTCCTCCTAACTACCTAGCAAAACTTCTTTAATGAGGCCACATTAGAATTGTTTCATTCTAACTAACTATTGGGCCTTATTTAATAATAATAACCATAGTGGAATCAATCCATTTTAAATTTAAAGTCCACCATAGCTATATCAATGCTACTTAGTGGGCCTTTCATCCCCCTTCCCCCATTACACCCTTAGGGAGGATGCCAACATTCCAACCCCCTTTGAAATGTGTTTTCCTTGATACTTGTATTGAGTATACAAAACCACAAAATAGGGTCACATGTATGAGTGGTGACCAAAAATTCTCATGTAGTTGAGATAAACCAAGGTCCTACATACAATGGATGGTTTATGTTATGTTCCTATACCAATAGGTGTCATAATTTTTGAATGGATGAGGTCAAAACTGTAATATGTACATACCTTTGCTTTCTGCAAATGTTTTCCATATTTGTAAAAAATCAAAAAAATAAAAAATGTAAAGAGGGTATGTCCTAAAAGAAAAATCAAAGGACAAAAAGAATGAAAAAAAGGTCAAAAAGAAAAGATGAAAAATGAACCCCAAAGAAAAAGAAAAAGACCATGAAAGTGTGCAAGTCCAAATGCCACTACTATTTTATTTGTTGTACAATAATGATTGTGTGAAATTTGTTATTTATGCCATAATCCATGCTAACCAAACAGTTTAATCTTGGTAGATAAGTAGATAGGTAGAGTAAATAAAAAAGGAGCTCAACAATTTAATCTGAGCCCTTGGATGTAATAATGATAGATTTAGATAGATTTCTATTGTAAAAAAAAAGAAAAGTTTGATAAGGGTTTGCCAGTTTAAGTGCACCCTAATAAAGAGTAGGAAAAATGGTAGGATGTGTAGATGGGTAAGGAGGTGAATGGTTGCAGAATTATGGTGATTTATAGGATAAAATCATGTCATTTACTTTTATCGTCAAATTGCTTAAAGTATGGATGACAATGGGACAATTACAAAGTCAAGTGATTAATTTCCCTGTTCATTTTACCTTTTTCCTAATTTCCCACAAGCAAAAATCAAAAGTACCTAAAACCTTAAGTTAAAGGGGCTCAGAGCATTTCTCTGACTTCTGGAGGGACCGGACCCTCGACCCAATAACTTATAAGGTTTAAGTACTACAACCCCCTTACAAACATTCACTCCCTCCATAAACATTCATCTCACCTAAAAATCCCTTTTCCTAAGGTGAAATTACCATTTACCTAGGGAAAGTAATAAACCTTACCTAAAACCCCCTTTGTTTACATAAAAAACTCACTAAAAGCTTTAAGCCTAAGTTATTATGTATAAATATGGATGTATAAATGTCAATATATCATACTTAGCACAATTTATTTTTCCGCTTCCGTTTCATATTATCTTTAACTTTTATTATATTTAACTCCCAAAAAAAAACCTTTTCATGTATTAGTTAATTAAAATCCCAAATGTTAAATATCTCGCCCCATGGTTTGAAATATAAACCGTAATAGTAAATACTTAAATGGATTAATTAGTCGATTTGCGACTAATTAATAGCCATAACCCTCTGCCATACAAAAAGAGATTAATTAATCAAACAGTGATTTATTAATAACCCTCATCCAATCATATCACCCCGATGTCACTAAGCCGCCCTAACCCACAATTGACCTCCCATCGGTCCCCTCCATTAACTCCCTGATCAAATCACACTCCCGATCACCATACAATCTGACCCCTTCAGATCGAATGGCTGTAACTCATATCGGGCAGCCTCCGATGTCGACCTTTACCCACCCGATGTGAGCGGTTTTACTATTCACCCATCTGCTATGTGTCACCCAATGAATGGCATCAGGCAAACCTCTCCCAATACCTCCAAGCACCCAAAAGTTGTGCGATAAATTCTGCTTACCGCCTCCGCTTACCACCTTCACTACACAACAAAACGTCACCTTCGCCAGTTGCCGCCAATTGTCGCTTTTCCATTATACCTGTCAAAATCATTGACTTTCAAAATAAACAAAAATACTCATTGTTTTGATTTTTACCATGAAAAAAAACTTATGTTCCCCATGCAAGCACAGAGTATGTTCGAGTTGTCAACCTGCTACCAACCGTCAACCTCCCACAACCATTGAACTCCAGACTACCATTACAGACCCATGCACTCCGTGTGAACAGTGAACCAGTACCATTAATCCATTCATACAACTAAAACCAGGTATTTATCGTATTTTCGACTAAGAAACCTTGTTTTTGTGCCAAACTTGAGCTAAATTGCTTTAAAAATTTAAGTAATTTAGTAAGTTAAGTTGTCTGATAGTCCTGAAACACTCTAAAAAAGACCAATTACTCCCAATTCTTATGAAACCCTTTGTCCTATCCTTGAATCCAAAAGAACCAAGGACGCAAGCCCCAATTTCACTTAATGTTATGCCTATCACTACTCCTCACTGGGATTTAGACCACCTTCCCCTCACAGACAAAGATTTCCAAATAAAGGACACCTCAGTCTCAAAATCCCCCCTGAAACTCTTCTACAAGTATAGAGACCAGTACCTAAACCAAGCCGACTCCATTGGACTTTGGGAATCAGGTTTGCCTAAGTACCAGTTCCCCAGAGTGCATGTATTCCCAGAAATTGTACATTACTGCCATATGAACTATGATCCTATCCAAAGGGTAGTAAGAACTCCTCATCAGTTTGTTCTATTTAATATTACTGTTGAATCCATCAACCAAATGCTTCAATTACAGCCAAGCCAAAACCTAACCCCTCTTTCCATTGGGGACATGTTGAACAGATACCCTACACTCACTTCAGTCAGACTAGCCCAGTTGTTCCAAATTTTTATCAAAGAAGAATAGTATATCCCAAAGGACCCTCCTCCTTATATATGGACTATATTCTCCAACCTTGGTCGAGATATCATAGATATGATATCCAGTATACTAGGTTGCACCACTAGTGAATTCGTGGATGAGATCATAATATCAATCATGTCAATCTTTTCTCTTGGCCAACCACCAGCCATCATATTCGATTATGAAAAGTTTATTGCTGACAAGATGCATGATCAGTTTCTGAGATTGGAAAATGAAAGAGTGTTCAAATATTCCTCAGTCTTGTACCATTTATTCTTGTACTATCAAGCTGATAGGTTTCCAATTTCCCTCCAAAAACTCGATACTAAGGGAAACCCCATGTCAAAGATCTTCTGGACTTCTCTAATTCATCAGTTTAATTCTCAATAATCCTACACAGACTTCATACACCTATTTTTTTATTCTGTGACAACCATGCTGCTAGGAAACCCTCCACCTAGAATCAGTGCAGACATCAGAAGGGTCTTGCAGTTGTCAAAGCAATACAAGGTAGAGGATTGGTACTTGTACCAAAACCATACAGAAATCAGAATCTATGGATGTGAGTTGCTTGTTCGCGAAGGTGTTGAATGGTGAGCCTGTGTGCGTGAATTTTGACGGATCCATGTATTTTTTGAGGAGTTTGGAGCCTACCTCCCTGATCGAATTCCTCCTATATTGAGTAGGTCATCATCTGCATAGTATCAGAAACCTTGAATCTTGATCCCATAGTGTTTGGTTCTTCACAAACGTGAAGTGAGCTACAGAATAGATCCGGAGCATGTTTGTTGGCGTAGCTAAGGAAATCTAGTGACGTGTTTTTCTTTTCTTTGAGGATCACAAACTCATAGCTGCAGCTTTAGTGACTTCATTTTTTGAGGGGGGTCGTGATAGATCATTGCGTGAGATTCCACGAGATTTGTACTGGATTTCTGGATTGCTACATGTACAGGGGGCGCTCTCACTGAAATCTCTGTGCCCATCACAGGACGCCCACAATCACTTGTATTCGACGATCTGTCATTGTTGTGGCTGGATTCTCCGGTCCTGTTGCTTGTTGGCGAGAAGAGAAGCAAACATTGTGGGCCACCATTCAAGAGCCTTTGTAATTTTAGGCTGAGGTAGATTGCTTAAAGTTAGGTTTCGCGATGCATATGGTTTTGACTAGTCAAAGGGAATGATTGTCAACATCTCATGGGCGGACGTGATTGGCGTTGTTGCTCGTTCCTCACCATCGTTGTTTTGTTGTGAGTCACTATACTTTTCTTGTTACCATTGTAGAGAGTTGGATGCATGTGCCGAGAAGGAAGGAGATGTGCATGGAGGCTCATGGAGTTTTAATTGTTTGAGAAACTCAAGTTGCAGGTTGTGGAGATGCCAAAACCAATTCGATAAATTTTCTTGTAAGTTATATATGCCACAATGAAAATGTGAAAGTCCTTGCTGATTTGAACCTATCTTCAAAAATATATGTTACCATAAATTGCTAACTACATATATCAGAATTAGATATTGAGAAAGTTTCTAGCTTGTGGGAGGTCATTTTATTGCTCGTTGCCAGAGCCAAGGGCACTAAGACCTCCATGGCATAGAAGTCGCAGTCTGCAAGGTTATACAGTTGAAGAGCTACCAAAAGGGAGAAGTTTCCCACCTGTGTGGTAAAGGGGTTGTTGGAGCTCGTTAGAGGACCGTGTGGAGTCGAAAAGGAATCTCGAAGTGAGATAAGCTCGAATTTAACAATATGTCTATATTTTTAGATATTTTTTCTTCTGATGATGATGATTTTCTCATGTGGGCATTTGGAAGCATTAGCATGGGTAGTATGTTTGAGTTAGAAGAAATTTCAAAAAAACAATGTGGTTCTGTTGATGACCACGAGAATCAAGAGTCATAGACTGTTGTGTAAGATCCTGAGATTGAAGACACACAAGTTGATCTTTAGGAAGGGTGTAAAGAGGAAAAAGTGTTGGAGATCAATGGGACGAGCCACATGAAGCTGATTGCAAAAACGTGGCAGAAGAAGACAAAGTTGGAGAGAATTTAAATTGTGATGATCTCATTAATATTTTTGTGTGTGCAGACGTTACATCAATGAATGATGAAGACATCATAGCTGACTTTCAAATGGTTGACACCAGAAATAGTGAGAGGGAAAATTCTCCTATCCAGCCTGTCATAATCTTGAGAAGGGCGAGAATAAGAATTCAAGATTTCCATCACTCGGGAAGAAATGAGGTGAAGATACATCACTACCTCATGGTGAGGAAAGTGAAGATGAAGCCTCAAATCAAGATGAACAAGTATGGATTCTCAAGCAAAAAGACCGAAATGAAAACCTCTCTTACCAAGTTGTTATGTATGATTGTAAGCGTAGCTGAGACTAGACTAGCAGGCGTATGTTATTGTTTAGTACTCTTTCTCCATTAATGGGGAGTGTTGGAAGTAATGGAGAAAGATAAACCTAGAATATGGTTATGATGGTGATAGGATTGTGACTCTAATGTGAGACCTCAA
Organism: Pinus tabuliformis; assembly: GCA_031772625.1. Taxonomy (NCBI): domain Eukaryota; kingdom Viridiplantae; phylum Streptophyta; class Pinopsida; order Pinales; family Pinaceae; genus Pinus; species Pinus tabuliformis. Next base: position 264,008,845 of record CM062804.1, read on the forward strand.
ATCCTACTATCTAGGGATTGGTTGAAACCACCATGTTAGTGTGATAACATATATGTACTAGATTGTTCTCCTAATCAATATAGTGTGTGTATTGTGAAGTGCTTGGGCACTCTTCAAGTATCTCACCTGGAGAGCCATCTTGGTAATATATATTATATTTTATCAAAAAATATATTCAAATTAATCTAGAAAAACAATTCCAAAAATGATATGATCACAAAAAACTACTTTGTGAAATCAGAGATTTTAAAGAGTTACGACCAATCCATGATACAAATCATTCCCATATTCCATCCTATCGCCTTCCCATGATACAAAGCGTTCTCATATTCCATTCTATCACCTTCATAATTTCCCCATAAGTCGACGTAGTTGTTATTATATCAAAGTTCCAACATCGATTATTTTCGGCAATTTATTGGCCGAAAACAATCTAATAACTAATTATTCTAGTATTATGAAGTTTGCGATTGATAATCTTAAAATCCTACCATGATGTCATAAATCAAATGGACCCACTCAATGATTAAGAAGAATTACCTGACACAAACTTTTCAAGATGCAATTGGAAATTCACTGAGGCATTGTGATTGTAGAACGTTAAGTAAATACAGATTCAAAAGTAGACTCCAATGGAAATAAACACACGTATTAAATCATCATGCATTGAGATTTACTTAGCAAGTCACAACAAGCAGAACTGCCGAATATATACAGGAAATCCAATAAATATGGCCAACTTTACATGTAAACTTTCAGAAGTAGAATTCGATACAAATGTAAGCACACATTATAACTATCATAGGCATAACAACCAGAATTTGGATTCACTTGCACAGGCATAACAGCCAGAATTTGGATTCACTTGCACAGGCATAACAACCAGAATTGGTTGACTGTATATAGGACATCCAATGAACATGGCTTCACTGTACATTTCAACCCTAAAATTTTTCTTATCTTGGTCGCCAGCACGATCACGAACCCAGGTTACCGTCCGGAAATAAGGGGAATAGCTCCAGCAATTCGCTTTTGTTTTTATTTTCTTCGCCCTCTGAACCTATCACAACATACTCCCTCGAGGGTCTGTACGATTTCCCTCACAAAAATCTGGGCTTCTTTCTGATCCTATGTTCTTGTCAGGATGTAGAGGAAACAGTTCCAGCAACTGGCCTTGGTTTTCAGATTCTTGGATCTCTGATCCTGTCATAATATCACATTCAGAAGGTCTATGCGCGCACTTTGTGAAAGGACCCAGCCATCCGTCCCTTCTAACCATATTCTGCAAGTCATTTTTGAAATTCATGTCACAGACGGCTTCACAGAGAGCTTGTTTTGCACCAGTACGTAAATCTGGTTGGACTGACAAATTAAACTGCAGCAGTCTCTGATTTTTTGTGGGAGGGTGAATTTGTACATCTCTCTTCATAAGGTAAAATATAGTATAATTTTTATCTTGAATCACATTGAACAATAAGAGAAGGTAGACTTTCACAGTTGTGTTAACAATTTTCCGACAAAAAAACTCTGTATTAAATTTTGGTTCAACTTTTTCGGTCGACACTTTTACCCATCCTAAACTTTAGACCAAAAAAACTTTCGACTAAAAAACTTCCAAATTTTTGTAACGAATCCAACAATATTGAAATCATAATGAAGTGGGTGTATCAAATTTGTTCTACCTGTGAAGAAAATGGCGTCATAGCCAGTGCAGGCGCCCAGCCAATACTAGACGCTGGAACGTACACAAAGCGAGAAAATTAAAAACCAATATGAAAACGTTTAAGAATATTTAAAATCAAGGGTAAAATAAATGCAGTTTACCATTAGTTGCGTAGGAGCAGCTAGGGTTCTTAGAGCTTCCGGTGATATCTTTTTGATTGATTGAGTGTTCCTGGTTAGAGTTATTTTCCTGCTTTTGTTTCTTACTCGCCCGATCAACGTGACATACAGTTCCATTCTCAGCCGACTGTAAATGTTTTCTCACGAACAAATTCATGGGCGGTATGTTCTCCCCGCCGAAGCTGGATGGAGATTTTTCTGAATATAACAAATTCATGGGCGGTATGTTCTCCCTGCCGAAGCTGGATGGAGATTCTTCTGAATATAACAGCTCCTAATAATAATGTTAAATATAAGCATTTAATATCTCAAATTTAGTTGACAAAACAATTGAACATGAAAAACACAATACATTTTGAAATTATAGGGTTAAACCAATGAAAAATGCTTAAAATAGGTTTGATGTGGAATGACCATTATTTTTTTTACTTAGTCATATTCAAATCTGTGTTAATAATATGATGAGTTAAATTATTATTTTTTTATAATTTCGGTAGGAGTTTCAGATTTTCGAGTTTTTATATGTACAAGATTTGAACCTAAGATTTTTAATTCCTTGATTAACATGTCTATTATTCACTAGATTAGTACAAGATTCGAACCCAAGATCTCTAATTCCATGAGACTTTATTCCACAACCATCGCTATTGAAACTACCCCAAGCAAACATGAACTAAATTATTTTGATAAATATTATTGTAATAATTTAATTTTGATGAATATTATAATATTCATTTCATACTTTGCTTTAGTGAGAATAATGTGTACTAGCCTCATCCACTAACCTCACTCTAATCCACGATTGAAAACCAAGGCTGATTTCTCTTTTGAGAAAAATAAATAAATAAATACTACTACCCAAATTATTAAAATATTTCTTTGTCAATATATTCCACATAAGATTGCAAGCCCCTAATAAGATTCTAATTACCTGAAATGAAAATTGTGTCAATCCCACTGAAGGTTCCAAGACCATGGCAGAGTCTGAAGGAACTTGAGGTACAAAACAAGAAATCTTTATAAAAATCATTGAGTGAATCAAACCTAAACAAAACCTGGAAAACCGTTCGATGTATTCAAAATCAAAATCCAAAAAAAAAGAAGAAGAGTTTACCACTGGTTGGAGTGAACCCTATTGAAGGCTGAGAGCTTCCCGCCTTTACTTTTGGATTGAGAGACAGTTCCTGCATTAAGGATTTTTTTTGTGATCCCTTCTTACGTGACTGAGAATTCTGAAACCAATAGGAGACATTTTTCGCCTCCACATCACCATGAACTTTCAGTAACTTTGTAATGTCATTTACACGATGGCGACTAGGGTTACGTTCACCGCCTTCATACAACTGTTCCAAAATCTTCTTTTGGATTTCTGTGGGTTTCCAGCGCGAAGAAGAAGATACAATTTCTTCATTTCTTTCCATGGACATTCCAGAGTGGGGAGACTCCATAGTACGAAAGACAAATTCTTTTCGCTGTGATGGATTTCGATTCGCAACCTTTACTTCCTGGTTCTGTGTTCACAAACAGTTGCTCACTCACATGAATGGACTGGAAAACACTAAGCAGATATATATTAGTTTCAAATATTAAACAATAAGCTGGAAACTAATGTGGCAATTAAAATTGAATTTGAAATTCCAGACTATAGGGACAGAAAACCTGCATGAGGATGATTGAGGAGATAGATCAATGGATGGATTAACCAGTGTGGATAGTAAAAAACAGAATTTTACGAATCTCATAGATCTCTCCGGACCAAAGGACCAAATGACTTTAGTTCCCCTGAATAGCGGAATTCTAGTGAGAAGTGCCCCAAACAAGGGGTCCGGGCACGTTTGTCATTATGGAAAACCCCGAAAACAAATTAGCACCTTCAATTTCTTGTTGGACTCACCAAAAGAATTAATAAAAATTTAAAAAGATGATATCTATGTCATAAATGGGTCTAAATGCTTGTCAAATTCAACTAATTTTAATTTCCCTCCATTGGCGTTTAATTAATTTTTAATTATTTTGAATTTGCTTACTAAAATCACATAGAAAGAAAAAATTAATTTGAATTTTCCTCAATGGACCCTTAATTAAATTTTAATTTATTCCAATTTCCTTACTAAAATCACGCATCAAAAATATTTTTTCCCATTCAAAAATAAAGCTCCCTAGGTACCTAAAATAAGGGATCATACACATGTTTGCTCTATGTGGAGGGATCACACACGTGTTTGCTGTGATATAAATATTTCAAAAGTTTGAATCGCATACAAGATAATCCACGACTCAACAAAAGAAATAATAAAAATGGAGGGCGATGTGTCTTTGACCCAAATTAGTTTAAATTCTGGTTAAATTTAATTAATTTTAATTTTGATGTTTTTAATTAAATTTCTATCGATTAGTATCTTGTTTTGATAATGAATTACACTAGTTGGTTTTAAATGCGTCATTAATTTTAATTTTCTTATTAAAAGTCAAAAGATAATTTTTTCTTTAAACATAAAAGTTCCCTAGATACCTAAAAAAGGGGATCTCACACATGTTTTCCCTATATTGCAATGATAATATTACAAAAGGAGAATCCAATTCCTTTGATCCGAGGGAATAATTGGTAAAAGTGACTTACAATTATGTTTTGGCCTAATTTATAGTAACTTAAAAGTGTAAGTTTTAATTTCTTTTTAAAGATGTATATAATTTAAGTATATAAAATTGATTAGAGAATAATAAGTGGTTTATTATATTAAATTTTTATAAAGAACTATTAATTAGAATAATTTTGAGTCAAGTATTTTGCAACATTTAATATGTTATATTTTCATATGTATAACTTATTTCAATCATTCTTTTTTTTTATTACAGAGGAATCACCAACTGGAGTAGCCTCGCAACTTGAGTAACACGGGGTCGATTCTGACTGCTACCACTATAACTCCTGGGAACTGTGCCTGCTCCTTTCCACAGTTCTGGGCTAGTCTGGGGGATTTGAACTCGTGACCTTCAATACGGAGCCCGCCTTTCTAAAAAACTTCACCGCATTCTGATTACCAACTTGACTACCCCCGTGGGGCTAACCTATTTTAATCATTCATTTTGAGTAAAAAAAGTTATTTCAATTCCTCAGCATGTATGACTTGTAATATGTAAAAAGTGAAGATGTGGTGCACCATATGTGACTTGACATATTTAACAAGTGCAAGATGTGTATTTATCTCTCAACATTAAAGTTAGATAATTATAGCCTCACATTATTACCATAGTTATTATGCAACCTTAATAATGAATTAATAGAGCATGGCAAAGCTTATAAGAGTTACAATAATGAGAATTTAGGCTAAAAGTAAAGTTATTTACAATGAAATTAGATTGATCTATTGTATGAAATGAAGGACCTAGTGACAAAGCTTATAAGAGTTACAATAATGAGAATTTAGGCCAAAAGCAAGTTATTCACAATGAAATTAGATTGATCTGTTGTATGAAATGAAGGACCTAGTGTCATGGTGTGAAGTAGTTGATGGAGCACTAATAAAAAAGTAATGCACATTGAATGTTACTATGCAAAGAGAAAATTGAATGAAACATATGACTAGAACTTTTTTGAGCATGATAGTGTGGCAAGCGATGTTGTTCAACTTTGGCATTTCACATGTAAACATAAGATTACTTTGGCATGGAAGCTAAAATGAAGTGGTATAAGTTTGACTTAGTCATATTTGATCCATCATAGAGGGAACTTTAGTCATTGTAACATCTGATGAGGTCATGTTTAAATTTGATCATTTCACATGATTCATGGATGACATTGTTAACGTTTATATCATGTGATTCAAACGATCACCCATTCAATTATATAGATATGGATTTGTTTTGATATAAAAAAATTCTCTAAGGTAATTGGAAATTGCTTATATTTAAATATCCTTAATATGCACATTAATTCATTCAAATTATATGGTTATATACGCTAAATCTAAAAATGTTACCATACGCTATATGTTGAAGAATAATATATATGATCCCCTTTAATTGCTCATATTAAGAAATGATTAGAGGTAGTATAGAAACATATGATGATATTTTTATGGAATAATTTCAATCTATTCACATGCATATTAAGCCAATTTCAACCTAGCAATGAGCTAAAATAAAATAAAATACACCCCAATTCCCATCTATAAGGAAGGATTCATTTTTATTTATAGCGAACTAGAGAACATTAATCATATCCTCCTCCTAACTACGTAGTAAAACTTATTTCATGAGGTCACATTACAACTGGTTCATGCTAACTTTTGGGCGTTATTTTATAATAATAACCACAATCAACTCAATTCATTTTAAATTGAAAGTATATTAAAGCTCTATCAATAATACTTAGTGGCCTTACCACCCCCCTTCTCCCGGAGGATCCCAACATTCCTTCCACCTTTGAAATGTGTTTCCCTTTATACCTATAGTGAGTATACATAACCATAAAATAGGGTCACATGTATGAGTGGTGACCACAATTTCTCAAGTAGTGAGAGAACCAAGGTCCTACGTATAATGGTTGGTTTCTACATGTTAGTAGTCCAATAATCTCATTCATAAAATTGTGTCGTATGTAGAAATGAAAACAACAATGTTGAATTCATCCTGTAATCTCATGTACAATCCAACATCCCATATACATGTATTAGTCTAAATGTTGGAATAATGCAAGATATTAATCTATAAACTGCAATGCCATATCCAAGTACTCATGTTGACTCCTAACTAATTTATGTGAATGAATGGTTGAATACAGCGCTCCCAATGCATACTAATGTCACATGGACCAAAATAAAGGTTATTCCTCCCATGTTGAAAGGATGGTCCACATAACTATAAGTTTTGTTGTGGATCTAGAAGGAACACTACAATTTTATAATATGCAAGTTGAAAACTAATGGTGATAAGAGACTCTTGATTACCCTCAATGATGGAATATACATGAGGTGGCATGGAGTCATCAAATAGAAGGTTAAATTAGTTGTCTTTTCCATAATGAAAGTTTCTCATGTACAAATCCTCAAAATCACCTTTGAATCCCACTTGGCATGTATATATTACCAATATAGCTCATCTCTACAAATGTGGTCACATACAAGTTGTCCAAGAATAAGCTACAAAGAATCCTTTACTTAATTATATCAAAATATCCTCAAGTCTAGGTAATTCCATGTTATAATTATTTTCTTCAAGGATTCCAATGATGTTTACTTATCGTTGGAAGGGCTAGTCGACCTAGTCATCTAACCCAAAGAGTTGACATATGAACGATGTATTATAATTTGATCAACTTCCCAATCTAGTTGACCAACCATGTCATTTTGGTTAAGTTGGTTGAGGAAATTTAAATGTTGTAACTATCTACTTAGGGATATAAATATGAATTTACTTGAAACTATGTTATTAATTGGTTTTTGAGGATATATTAATACACTTGTGCATTTCATGGATCTTTAATACATTTGTGTCTCTTTCCTCTTTCATGTAATGCATGTAACTCTTTAAGCTTACTCATTGTTCCATCCTATTGGTGACCAATGCATACTTTTTGCTAGTTTACAACATTAGCTCCACTTCTAATAGTGTTGGACTTGAGTGTATACAATATGCATTCATAAATGCTAATATTGTAATAGATACAAGAGTGGTCAGAGAGAAATATTAATAACTACCTAAAGAATTATGCGAGCCAAAACTGATTATTTATTGTAGAAGCTATACCACACTTTTTTATGGAAGCACATGAGAAGTTTGTCGAATCAATCCCTATTGCAATAAAGAAATATCTCGACAACTTACCTAATTTGACATACAAAACTTGATAGATAATTAAATTTAAAATGAACTAACAGAGGAAGAAAAAAATTTCATGAATGGGTGGATAAGATATTAGATGACTTTTGTGGGGAGAAAGTAATACAAGAGCACATATTTCTTGAAAAAATTAAAACAATATTCTTTGATGACTTTCACAACATGTTCTTCTACATCATACCTACTTTATTACATATATTTCTCATCAACAAGGAAGTTGGCCATAGAGTCGAATATGGACCACCCCTAAAAACACCAATAGATTCTCACAGAAGTAAATGATAGACTGAGTAGGAGAAATTCTTTGATGAATGGTGTAAACATACAAAAGAAGTGTGGGATTATTTTTGAGAATATGAACATGTTCATTAGCGTCACCCCCATTGACCAGGAGTAATTCAAGTCAGTGATGGGGGGTAAAGGTTCATCAGAAATAAATAGAAAATAAAAGTAAAATAAAATTGGTAGTCAAAATGAGAGGAAGATGATTGGTTACAATGCCATGAGAATACATGCATAAGGGGGAAACCCAGTGGAATACCCAAGTTCATACATGATAATACAAAAAAATCTCTAATATTCAAAATTTAGAGAGGGATAAAAGATAGAAACAAGAAACAAGAAATAATGGAGAAAGAATTTAAACAAAGATTAAAATCTAAAGAAGTTCAAGAGTGAGAGATCAATGATACACATGACACATTTGAAGGTAGTTAAGAGCACCCAGAGTTTAGGGGCATAGAACTAAATGCTTTAACAAAAAGTAAGAGTCTATAACTAACCCCTAGCAGGCATGTAGATAATATCTAAGTTGATGATTCTAGATCCACGATTTTGCGATACCCTATCATAAGTATATGAGTTCCATTATTAGATAATTACTCTAAAAAATCATTCATATTAATTCAAGTTCGTCTATAGTTTGGTATAGACTAGATGAGAAAAAAAAATATGAGAAATTATATCGAAATTGAAATACTTTCAGTTAATCAATATTGGATAGACAAAGAAGAAAATATGAATATACTTCATATATGGAATCTCACAAACATACCCCCCTTGTTGTAATTATTATCAATTGACGAAGAATAAAATAGAATTTGATTTGATGAACTGACACAACCGTGAATGAACCGGTTTGTCGAATACGTAGATAAATGCTAGCATACGAGTGAAAGTTTGATAAATTATATGAGGCGAAGATGAAGATAAAGAAAGCACCATGTGTGTAACTCACTCACCAAGCGTCACAACCAACAAATTAGATGAATCAATTCAATCGATTAGCCATAAGAAAATAAGAAAAGGATTGTCACCTCAAATAGAAATGGAATTAAACTATATCCTTCTCCATGAGGGATATGAAGACCTTAAAATTCACTGGTTCATCTGTGAAAAATTATGAATAGCTAAAAATATTACAAATGAATATAAACATATGACACAATTTGCAGTAGCTCTCTGAAAGAGAGGTTTGACATGGTTTATGAATTTCACAAAAAACCAACCTAAAAACAAGAATGGAATCAAAAATATTTTCTTCTTTTTCCTTAGAGCTCAAGATATTAAACATATTATATCTCAAAAGTTAAAAGAAATAAAATAGATAGAATATAAAAGTAAAGGGACATGATAAATGATTTAAGAATTTGTTAAATCAAATCCCATATAATATTAATGAAATTGTTAGGCTATTACAAAATATTCAAGGGCCATTAAGAATGTACAAAATTGCATCATGCGAAGAAGCATCAAAATGGCCCAATGCATTGAAACATATGATGAATGACATCCAAAGTACTCAACAAATGATACAATATTTGAAGAAAAGATTGAATAGTTACAACAATCAATTTTTAATCTTATCCTTGCAAAAATATAGCTTACAGTGCACTAATTGTAGAAATAAGAGGCACACAAAATAAAATCACAAACTTGCAGAATATTTTGACCTAGACATCAATGCATTCAAAAAGACATATATTGTGACATATGTTAGGTTGCATTGATCCATAGTACCAAAGAGTGGCTATATAATCTAGGAAATCTAAATCCTAAATAGTGCACCATATGTGATCAGAATCTAGATTAGGGGAAAAATTTGCTCAAAAATAAAAGTGCTTAGAATCGCTTAAAACCTCAACGACCATGTTTATCTCAGTGATACAATTGCAACGAAACTTGTTTCACTTAAGACAGAGCTTGTATGAGAAAGATACAGACTTTTGTCCTCTTTGCCAAACAGGAAAAATTTTGTGTACAAGGTTGACTGGGATGCTGACTAGGCATCTGTACAACCCAGTCATCAAAACGAGTATTCCAAGGAATATTCTTGGAATATTCCCACGGGTAGCTCAATCAGGTTGTGACAAATGTCGACATGTAATTGGTCAAAGGCATTTGGAAGGACTTATGAGAGACTGACACGTGGCAAGCCTAGAGACTACAACATGCCCTATCAGAAATCATGTAAAATTATTTGGAAGGCCGATAGAGTTGAACCCATGACCTAGCCCTCAAGCCCAACGCATTATCGTTCTACCCCAGCCATGTATCTTAACAAATATGGGGTGCACTTTTCATTTAAAGTAATAATACATGACAGTTGGGGGAAAGAGAGGGCCAGCCTCGCAAGCTAGCCCTCTCTACATATGACCATACAGCATAACCGGAGGCCAGTGCTACATGCTAAGCGGGATTAGCATTAATTAACCCATGCTTGTTCCACGGCCCAACTAGAGCAAAAATCCCAAGAGGAGATAGGTATTTTATGCTTGTTATTAATGATTTTACCAAGGCCACTTGGATCATGCTCTTAAAAGAAAAATCAAAAGCACATAAACATTTTAATAAGTTTAAACCTCAGGTACAAAATGAGATATATATAAAGATCAAATTCTTATTATCAAATGGAGGAGGAGAATACACTTCAAGAGAGTTTGAATAATTCTGTGAAGAGCATCGCATAAGAAGACAATATTCTATGGCCCGAACTCCACAACAAAATGGAGTTGCTGAGAGAAAGAAAAGAACAATCCAGGAGATGGCAAGAGATATAATTGATGAAGTTGAAGTACCTCCCACCTTTAGGGGAGAAGCATCGCAAGAAATAGTGTACCTATCAAACAGAACACAAATTAAACCTAATAGTGATAAAAATCCCTATGAGTTATGGAGGGGAAGGCATGCATCAATAAAACACTACAACGTATTTGGGACAAAATGATTTATCAAAAGGAATGATAAAAATCCTATAAATTTGATTCATGAGCTTATGAGGGTATATTCCTTGAGTACCTTTCTCAAAGTAAAGGATAAAAGTGCTACAACCAAAGGACAAAGAGAGTTGAGGACTGCATTGATGTAGTAGTACATGAAATACCTCCATATTATGAGTACTCTAAAGGAAACGTGAACTTATATGGAGAAGAGAGTTCAACCATCAGGTCCTTAGATCATGAAGAGACAAAATCATATAATGAAGATGTTGAAATGATCACGACTCCAAGGTCCAAAACACCATCTGCGTATGTACAAATAGAACATCCCGAGAGTCAAATTCTTGGAGATCAAAAACTTGGTGTTGAGACCAGAAGGAAATTTGTTGGTAGTCCAAGTTGCACAAATCTTGTTTTCTATCTCAGGTCAAGCCTAAGAATCTCAATCATGTAAGTAAAGACAAGTCCTAGGTGAGAGTTATGAATGAATAACTTGATCAAATTAAGAATAATGATACTTGGGAGCTTCTTCCAAGATCCAAAGAGAAAACATCATAGGAAAAGAATCGGTCTCAAAAAATAAGGTAAATAAGCAAGCTCAAGTAATCAAGAACAAGGCTTGACTAGTCTCCAAAGGGTATGCCCAGATAGAGGGGACAATTTTTCAGGAAACCTTTGCATTACTAACTAGACTCGAAGCTATCAGAATGTTTCTTTCCTTTTCCAGTCATAAAAACATTAAGGTATATCAGATAGATGCGAAATCGGTGCTTCTCAATGGAGAGTTAGAAGAAGAATTTTATATTTAGCAGCCAGAGGGATTCATGCTCACATAAAATGAAGGGCTTGTTTGAAAATTGAAAAAGGACTTATATGGAATCAAGCAAGCACCTAGAGCATGGTATCCTAGACTAGATCAATATCTTCAACAACAAGGCTTCAAGAGGGGAACTGTACACAACAATCTGTATATAAAATCTAGAGATGATCATCTACTAATTGTGGTAGCGTATGTGGACGACATAATCTTTATCAACTATCTAGAACTATTAGGACATTCATTCATAAAATATATGGAGATAGTTTGAGATATCCATGATAGGAGAACTGTCCTTAGGATTTAAAATTTCTCATCCAAAATATGGGGCATTTATCTCCCAATCCAAATACTTATAAGAAACTCTGAGGAAATTTGTGCTGAAGCATTGCAAGCCAGTTAGCACACCCATGGTTATAGGTTGTAAATTATGCAAAGAATATGAGACATCAGAGGTAAATATGAGTAATTACTAGTCTCATAGTGTCGATACTAGACATCATGAAATCAATAGGTCTTTTGGTTAGATTTCAAGCTTTCCCTCATGAAATTCATATCATCGTTGTCAAATAGATTTTCAAATACCTTCAAGGGATAGTAGATTATATATTGTGGTATGCTAAAATCAAATAATTTAAGTTGAAGGCCTCTATTGATGTTGGTTGGGCAAGTAGTATTATTGACAGGAAGAGCACCTCTGGTGCAAAATTCTTTTTAAGAAATTTCTTAATGTCCTAGGTCAACAAGAAACACAACTCCATTTCTTTATCAACTGTTTAAGTAGAGTATATTGTAGTTTCCATTTGTTTCGCACAAATTTAATGGATGAACAGACCTTCAAGGAAATTAAGGTAGAATTGACTGATCCCATTCCAATCATGTGTGATAATACTAGTGCCATTAGTATCTCTAAGAATATTGTCATGCACTCCAGGACCAAGGACATTCTTATCAAGTTCCATTTCTTAAGATAGCAGGTTGCAACTAGTGTTGTTCGAATTGAATATGTGGCCACTAAATACTAACTTGCAGACATCTCAAGCAATAGATATGAGTTGTGACTCCTCCTCCCAAATGACTTTATTAGAATCTGTGTTAGCAGCTACTCAGAATGTGGGATCAATTGAAGAGTAGCATATGGTTTTTTAGAGGGAGTTTTCAAGAGAACCCTTTGCCATTGAATCCAAAGGGTGAGAATATTATGGGTGCTCAGGAGAAGACAACGATGAAGAAGACCATGCTTCGTGTTGGGGGGGATTACAATGTTGCCATCAATGCCAAAGGAATAGATTGTTGGACAACTGTAATTACCTGGATGGCTGGTGGAAGTAAGTATTTTGGCATTGATTTCAACTCATCTAGCATTGAGGATCATGTTGTTAAGGAAGAGTCATATTGGCATTTGGTCATGTAATCTTAAGAGATGATGGAACAAAGAATTTACACATGTAGATATTTCCCCAACACTACCATGAAGGGCTTAGAACCTAGGTGTTATGTCATCAGTCATAGTACCTTGTCCTATGGTGGAAAATTAATGGGGGGTCAAGCAAAAGGGGTTAGAGGCTAAGCCCCAAGTCCCGTGAGAACATACAAACTTCATAATCACAATTATTAAAAGTTATGGGAGAGTAGGGATCTGAGACTTTAACACGGAATTGGCACTTCAGCATCTGATAGTAAATGCATGCAAAAGAGTTGGTGTTGTTGGAGTAATGGTTATTTCAGAGATCGTGAGTGAAGGAAACAAGGATAATGATTGTGAAAAATGATTTGATGGGACTGTATTGAGTTTAAGTAAGCCATCTATGATCTCCTATGTAGGCTTCATTGAATTAAATAAATAATAGAGCCTCATGGGCAAGATATATTATCAAAGTTTAAAGAAGACATGTTGGAGTGCATATCAAGCTCTGTGAGAAATTACTAAGAATGGAAGAACCTCGTTGGTTGTACAGGTTGAATGAGATTTAATTCTTAGGATGGAGAATCACACATGTGCCCATTGTCAAAATTGATTGTGTTGCAACTACAGTAGTTGAGTAGCTAAGTAAGAGAAAATATTTGAGAATCCAATGCTCTACTTTTAATATGATCGCAGTAGCATGTAGTCAGGTGTTGTAGCAGTATGGAGAGTAATTCATAGAGTAAACACTTAGGATACGTGAATGGAAGGTTGATGGTTAACAGGGGCTACATTGTTCACTATGTAACAATGGAGCAAAACCTGTGACTGTAGTTCAACAAGGTAGTGAATTTAGAATTGTTGAGGTAGTTGAAGAGAGTAGTGTTGTGTATGTGAAAGTAGAGTGAGTGGGTCAAGTGTTCAACTAAGACACATTGTTGTAGAGGGTTGTGATTAGAGCTCTAACGGTAGTGAGGAGCACAATTCAAACGAGAACTGTAGAGTTAAAGGGAAGAGGTATGTATTGCAATGAATCAAATTTATATCTCTGTGTATATGTATTTTCCTTTGTTTTCAGTTTGAAAATTGTATGAAAAGTAGAACAACGACTAGAGTAGGTAGTGGCCTCCATTCATAAGAGTTTTGTGCCTCTTGGAAAGTTGTGTCTTTCTTTACAGAGGGCATTGGGGCCTCATGTGAATGGGTGCTCACAAAAAAATTAATGTAGTTAAGTGGGTGCTTAAATTACATCATAATAACAAACAAATTGGTGGTTTTATCCCATTCAATTTCCATGTAAAAATACTTATGTCAATATATGTGTGTGTTGCTTAGTCAATGTATGAAAACATCTCTCTTTTCGTTCATTTTTTCCATAGTATGAATTCTCTCTCGAATAACTGATAATAGTGAAAGAGTTGAAGGTGTGCACTTAAAGCTTTAAGAATCTTGTTATTCCTGATTCACACCCCCCCAGTAAATTCTTATTCCAACACATTCATGAACATGTGTCTCATTTACAAATGAAAATAATAATGTTGAATTCATCTTGTAATCTCATCTACAATCCAACGTCCCATGTGCATGTATTAGTCTAAATGTTGGACTAATGCATGATAGTTATCTATAAACTACAATACCATATCCAGGTACTCATGCTCACTCCAAACTAATTCATGTCAATGAATAGTTGAGTACAGTGTCCAAATACACACCAAGGTTATGTGATCCAAAATATAGGGAATGTCACCCATGTTGAAAGGATGGTCCACATTACTATAAGTTTAGTTTCGAATCTAGAATGAGCACTACAATTGTAGAATATGCAAGTTGATAATAAATAGTGATAAGAGACTCTTGATTACCCTCAATGATGTCATATACATGAGGTGGCATGGACTTATCAAATAGAAGGTCAAATTAGTTGTCTTCCATGTAATGACAATTTTCCATGTACCAATCCTCAAAATCACCTTTGAAACCCACTTGGAATATATATATTAGCTATATAGATTACCTCTACAAGTATTTTCACATACAAGTTATAGAAGAATAATGTAAAAAGGATACTCTACTTAATTATATCAAAATATCCTTAGGTTTAGGTAATTCCATGCAATAATTATTTTCTACAACAAATCCAATGATGTTTACTAATTGTTGTAAGGGCTAATCAACTTAGTCATCTAGCCCAATCAAGTTGACATATGAAAGGATGTATTGTAATTTGGTCAACTCCCTAATCTAATTGACCAACCAAGTTGGTTTGGTCAAGTCAGTTGAGGAAATTTAAATGTTGTAACTATCTACTGAGGGATATAAATATGAATGTACTCAAACATATGTTATTAATTGGTTGTTGAGGATATATTAATAGAGGTGTGCATTTTCTAGCTCTTTATTACATTTTTGTCTCTTTTCTCTTCCATGTAATCCATGTATGTCTTTAAGATTACTCATTGTTCCATCCTACTATAAACCAATGCATACTTTTCACTAGATTACAACATTGGTTCCATCGCCAATAGTGTTGGTCCTAAGCATATACAATATGCATGCATAATCTTAACATATTAAGAGATACATGAGTGGTGGGAGACAAATATGAATAACTACTTAAAGAATTACACAAGAAGAAACTGATTATTTATTGTAGAAGCTACATCACACTTTTTCGTGGAAGCGCATGAAAATTTTATCAAACATTCATAGTCTATTTTTTGTACCTAGTTGGTATTTTGTAATTTCTATGACGGTATTTCCGCACATGGCATGGTAACTTTGATACGAAAAATAACTTTGCAATATATTCACTTCTCTTAATTTGGTTTCCCTATAGTAAAACACACATACTATTTTTGTATGACTAATTCATGAATAAATGAAAGCCAAAAAATTAATATATATATATATTAGTAATTTCTATTAAAAAAATCATTAAAATATTAAACTTACATGATTAACCCAAAGTCAAAAATAAACATTTATATTTTTAAATAATTATTATTATTATGATGTGTGGGAAAAGTTAAAATTTGTATTCTTTACTCACATAGAGTTACAATTTAATATTGATAGAGTCTACCATTATAATTCAAAAAAAAAATTAGTCCAAAAAATAATATTCTAATCTATATCTATAAAGTTAAAGACATTAACTAGAAATTGACCGCCTATAATAAACTAATACATAGAAACATGATGCATGAGGAATAACCAACCAAGAGAGAAAACCATTAAGATGAATGATAACAGTCGATGGCTTTTTGTTAATCATTTTTTCATTAATGCCCCTTATTTAGTGCCATATATTTTTACGAATAAATAAATCAATTTATATATATATAAACTTCATTTTATATTTAAAAGGTAAATCTCTCTTTTTTGTGGTTAGTATTTGAAGTACATTATTAAATCTGTGTTTGTTTTATTGATAAAAAATGACAATAATATTTTCCTATAAAACATAGATGTGGTTTTCTTTAATATATATTTAGTGTTTTGTAATTTTTATGATGGAATTGATACATATTTGTCATAGTTGAGATGTAGTGAGGCAGTAAATTTAGTATAGGTAATTTTTGTTAAGTTAGGAGGTAACTCTTCAAATGTGTTTGTGTTTATTCATTTAGATTGTTCATAGTTATATATATGAGGGAATGACTCTTGGGTTTCACCTCTCGATGACTCTTCCTTTTTCATTATTTATTTACAATATTTACAAATGTTCACCCAATCCCCATGATTAGGTGTCAACATTCCCCCCTTAATCTAAAGGGATGTTGGTGAGCCCAAGCATCATTTTGAATCTTTCAAGTGTTTCTCTTCCAAGCGCCTTGGTGAAGATGTCTGTGATCTCCTCATTAGTGGGAAAATGGCGTAGATGGATTTTCCTGGCCTCAACATGATGTCGAATCGGATGTTATTTTGTATTGATGTGCTTCATTCAATCATGGAACTTTGGGCTCTTGGCTAACTTTATTGCAGAGGTGTTATCAATCATGAGTGGAGTTGAATGTGCTTGTTTTCCCTGCAAATCTTCCAAAATTTTCTTGAGCCACACAATTTATTTTGTTTCCTCAGTTGCTACCACATATTCTGACTCTGTTGTGGAATCTATTGGAACTGATTGTTTGCATGATCTCCAGGAGACAACTCCTGATCCAAGACTCACAACATAACTAGAAGTATATACCCTAGTTTCTTTGTATCCATCGAAGTCTGAATCAGAGCATCCAATCAAGCTGAAGTCGCCCACTTGTGTATACTTGAGTCGAAAGTCTTGAGTTCCCTTCAAGAACTTTAGAAATCTTTTTACAACAGACTAATGTCCCTCACAAGGCTTTTTCACAAACCTGGAGAAGATTCCAACAACAAACGAAATGTCTGGTCTAGTAATAGTCAGGTAGTTGAGACTTCCTACAAGCTATCTATACATTTTTGGATCCTCAAATTCTTTTCCTTCAACAGATGTGAGCTTTAAAGTTTGTTCCATTAAAGTGGTTAGAGGATTGCACTTAGCCATGCCACACCTGTTTAACAGATCTCCAATTTACTTCTTTTGAGAAAGGAATATAGACTTCAGATGTTGAATTACTTCAATACCAAGAGTAATGAACATAGCCCAAATCATTCATTTCAAAACATTTCCTCAATTCCTTCTTTATGGATGCAATGTAGCTCTCATTGTTCCCTGTCATCGAAAGATCATCTACATATACCACAAGACATGCAACTATTTTCCCAACTTTTTTGACAAACAAAGTTACATCATGAAGATCAAAATGTTTGAAATTGAATTTTAGAATATGCTCAATTAACTTTTCATACCAGACTTGCAGTGCTTTCTTGAGTCCATACAAGGATTTCACAAGTCTGCATAATTCATGCTCATGTACTTTCACAAAAAATCCTTTAGGTTATGACATAGAAACATTCTCTTTTAAATCTCCTTTCAAGAAAGAAGTTTTTAAATCCATTTGATGGACTTTCCAATCGTTCTGAGATGCTAGGGAAAAGAGTGTCCAGATGGTAGCCCATTTTTCTGTGGGGGACATAATCGACCCCTTCTTTCTATGCAAAACCTTTTTCTACAAGCTTGGATTTTTGTTTTCCAAGTGAGCCATCAAGTTTATACTTGTTCTTGTAGACCCACTTGTAGCCAATTGGTTTGGTTCCCAATGGAGGATCAACTAGCAACCAAGTGTCATTCTTTATCAAGTCATCATACTCCTTTCGCATCGCTTCTTTCAATTCGTCATGAGAAGCATCTTCTTTGAAGGAAGTTGACTCAAAATATGTAAACAAATTCAATTTACAATTCAAAGAAACATCCATATCAACAGGTGAATTAGAATCATCTACATTGCCTTCATTTTTCCTTGTTGAATTTCTTGTTTCTGTCTTTCCAACCTTGTCAGGATGAACACTTTCAAGTGTCTTTGTCAGCCACTTTTGGGGCCCTTTCTGAGATGGTCTGGGCTGCCTGGTTGATTGAGTTGGGACTGAATCAAGAATGAGTCTCCCAATTATGTCAATCACATTGCTAAAAGTATCATCAGCAGTTGGAGTTTCATGTGGGGGAGAGTGTGCTTCAAAAGAAGATTCCATAGATTGATCAAGTATAGGAATCCCCCCTTCAAGATGTGGAATCTGATTATCAAATTCTTGAAATGATTTTTCATTTCTAAATCTACCCAAGCGATCAAGTTGTCGCTCAATAACATTTTCAGCTTTTGAAGATTCAAGAAAGATTACAATTTTTTTTTTATTAACTTCATCATATAGACGGTATCCTTTAGCGTTATTTGAATACCCCAAGAATATACACTTACGACTTCATCATAGCAGGTGGAACCAAAGACCCTGAGATGCTTTACCGAAGGAATGAGGCCATACCACATTTCATAACGAGTCTCGTTTCTAATAGTATTAGATGGACATCTATTCTTTACATATACAACACATAGAACTGCATCAGCCCAAAACATCAATTTTACATTCTTGAAGAACATCATGGAACGTATCATATTTAAGAGTGTCTTATTCATTCTTTCAGATACTTCGTTTTGTTGGGGATTATAAGGCACAATTGTTTGATGTTTGATCCCATGTTGGCGAAGATACTTTTCAAATTCATTTGAAGTATATTATTTGCCATTATGAGTGTGAATAGAGCCAATATGAGATTGTGCATCATTTTCAATCCAGGTATGAAAGTTCTTGAATGTTTGAAAAGCATCAGATTTCTTCTTCAATAAATAAACCCAACACATTCTGGTGTAGCCATCAATAAATGTCATCATATATTTATTTCCATTTGCAGAAGAAACATGCATTGGACCGCATAAATATGAATGAATGAGTTAAAGTTTTCTATGTGCTCTAGAATGCGAATCATGAAAAGATTGTTTGTTATGCTTTCCTAGAATGCAAGCATCACATTACTTAAGCTTCCTAGGAATTGTAGGCAAACAAGTAACACCATTTTTCTTCAACAAGCGAAGGTTGTCATAGTTCAAGTGTCCAAATATAGCATGCCATAATAGACTTGAATGGAATGTACCTTCATCATAATGAGACTTGTATGAGAAATTTTGTGCACGAGCATAGGCACCTATAGCTTGAGAAGTATTTCTTCTTCTATCCCTGTCATGACAAGTAAGTGTTTTGATGCTTTTCTCACCTCAGCCTTACCATCAAACATATGAATAGAGTGTCCTGTCTATCAGATGTGGACCAAGGATAACAATTTTCTCCTCAATTGTGGGTGATATAAAACATGATGAAGAAGAAAGTCTAGAAGACCAGGCAATTTGAGCCTGATTGTGCCAAGCCCTGATGGCTTGAGTATTGATTTGTCTGCAAAGTATACTTCTCCATCAACATTGTCAGTAAATTATTCAAAAAAGTCTATTCTAAAAGTCATGTGGCAAATTGCTCCTGAATCAAGAAACCACTCATTTTTCCAAGAAGCAAGTGAAGCATTAAACAAGTCTTCATTTACTCCAATATTACAATGTTCCACAACATAGTGAGTGGATTTAGGTGCTTTACCTTTCCCTTTTTCATTTGTTTTACCTTTCGGTTGATTTCTTTCCTACTCAATTCTATCATAGGGAAACTTCCACGTGGATTCATCATGGGATCCATCTCTATTGCAATGTTTTTAATGAAAATTAGACTTTTATCCTTGAGAGTGTGTGCCCCCCTTGCCTCTGAAATTTCTTCTTCTTGTTCTTGTTCTACCACCTCTTCCTCTGGAAGAATCTTGAGAAAGATTATTCTCTCTATGTGCAAGACACATAGCCTCTTCAAAACACTAAGGAGTTATCTTCTTCCCAAAATCTTTCTCTCTCTCAGCAAACTTATTCACAAGGGAGTCAAAGGTAATTTCTTTGAGGCTTTCATTTGCTTGCAATGACTCAATATAATTTGAATAAGTGGGATAAAGTGCCCTGACAAAAGATATCAGGGGAATGTCTATTTCAACATTAGTGACTTTGATATCATGCATAATAGATTTTACTTCTGATGCAAGAGCAAGAGGATCATTATTTTGTAATTCAATGTTGAACAATTTAATCATGAGTTGAACAACTTCAAGTGTATAGTGTGAGTTATAGAGTTCCTTCTATTTTTGTAATGCTTCAAAAGCATCTGAAAATGGTGAAATATGTTGACTCACCCCTTCATTTACAGATGCTACAATCAAGGCATAGGCCTTGTTGTTCTTATTTTCCCAAATGGCGAATTCCTTGTCTAATGTATGCTTTTCTGGTTCTTTGTCTCCTTCTCCAAGACAAACTCCTTTCCACAGCTCATTAAAAATGAGAGTGTGTTTGATCTTCCGTAAACATTCTGGATAGTTCTCCTTCTTGGTGAGAACCACTCCCATAATAGATATCAACGAATGCATTGTAAAATCTCTGTACTGTAGAAAAAAAATACTTTTGTTGGAAAATTTTACTCCTAATGGGAAAAAATCCAATTTTGATATATGGCAGAGGTATATTTGAGGGAGGTGTTATTTGGGGGAAGGTGTTATTGGAGAAGGTGTTATTGGAGTAGGGTGTATATGGGGTATGGGGTATGTGGGGAGGTATAACAAAATATTATGCAGAAAAGGAATATAACAAAAATAATGCAATTCCGCAAGGTAATACCAATCACTAGTTATATGGGATATCGCAAGACATAGAGAGGTATAGTGGTATAGATAAGTTATTGCAAAAAATATGGTGGTGTGAGTGCAAGGGCTACAGAAACCATGTATGGAGACAACATTGTATATGGAGAGGTTGTATGAGCCGACTGTGTAGGAGTTAACGCAGAGCACATTACCACAATTTATATAAAAACTGCTACAACAGTTATAAAACGCATACCATTCCACACCATTCTGTTGACATTCTGATACCACCCTCCACTATAGTATGGAGGCTTAATGGAAGCATTGCTTGCAACTTCTTTCTATGTGTGGAGTTGGATGACAGGGAGCAGTTCTCGTGGCTTCAGCTTTTTGGTCTTTGCGGACCCCAATGTGGTTGACAGATTCTTGCTTGAGCCACAATGAAGACATAAGTTGTGAGGAGTGTTCGAATGTGTAGCACGGAGGTGTGTTTGAGCGCTACCACAATTTGTATGAGGAGAGAATCAAACTAAGGGCTAATGATATTGAAGTTTCACTCGCGAGGGGAAGAGGAGATAGTAGTCCAGGAAGGCCAAGACTCCAACGGCCTTGGTGTGTCTTACCGCAGGTAGAATAACAAGAATTTGCAAGGCGGTGATGGCCTGCGTAGGTAGGAGGTTTGGGAGAAGCATTCAGAATGCAATAGAGATGGAGACGATCGTTCAACTAATATAATTGCAGCATACCATGTGAGAAAAAAAGAGTGGAATAATACTAATGCAGGACAAAGAATATGACAGATTGTAGAAATGGCAGAAGGGTGTTATAAGAGAAAGAGGAAACTAAAAAAGGGTTGGCTCTGTGACCATATCAGGTCAGGAGCTAACTCCTCAAATGTGATTGTGTTTATTCATTCAGATTGTTTATATTTATATACATGAGGGAGTGACTCTTGGGTTTCACCTCCAAACGACTCTTCTTTTTCCATTATTTATTATTTACATTGTTTACAAATGTTCACCCAATCCCATGACTAAGTGTCAACAATTTTGATAGAAATATTGTCACACTATCTATTTTTATGACTTATTTATGAATCAATGAAATTTTGAAAATTAATTCAAAAAAAAGCAAAGAAAATATAATAGTGATTATTAAAAAAAAAATCATTGGTATATTAAGTTTTTTTTATAGTTTTATTCAAAGAAGAAAATTACGTTTTACAAAAGAATATTATTACTACTATTATTGATATTTTTACTTTGTATTTATGAAGTTAAAATTTTTATCTATTTTCAACGTAAAGTTATAATTAGTATTCATATGGTCTACCATTAAACAATCCCGATACAAAAATTCAAACTTTTTAAAAGATTTTTACACTAAAAACTAACTTTATTGACTATATCTAGAAGTCCAAAGACAATAACTAGCCATTCAGAGCCTGTAATAAAGTAATACATACAAACATGATGCATAATGAATAACAAACCAAGTGAGAACCATCAATAAGAATTATTGAAGTTAGTGGCATTCTTTTATAAACTTTTTATTGATGACCCTTATTTACTGTGGTATGTCATGATAAGATATAACATAAGATAAATAAATTACCTTATGATTTATATATAAATAAATAGGTCAAAACCCACTATTATGTCATTATTTTTTTGACATAATCAGTGGAAGAATATGAAGAACTATTTTGCATGAGGAACAATTTTACAACCATCTAAATCTAGCACCTCTAAGTTAATCCAATCATTCCATGCAATATTGATATTTTCTATTTTAATTTTAATTTGTGGTTGATAAATCTTGATTAGTATTCCATTGGACCATTTTTTATCTATCCACTTAATATATAAATTATTGGTCCAATTTTCAATATAACAAATTACAGCTTAACATTTTTGATATTGTAGATAAATGTCTTTCAAATTAATCACATCATTAGGATTTGGTCGAAGGTGAAAAAATCATACAATCTTTAATAATAAATTTATATTATCGAAATGTAATAAATAATTAAACAATTCAACTAATTAACGACTATTTTTAAACTAATTAAGGGCTATTTTTTAACGGCTAACTCTCCGCAATGATGCATCCCTGCTATTTATTCACTCCGATCAATTTCACACCTTATCCTAAGGATGAACCACATTAGTTGGTTCGAAACGTCTTATGACCAAACCCAACCCTAATGATGTGATTAATTATGGATCACCAAAATTTTAGATCTAGCATCCAATCATATAATCTCATTTTGTATTTATCTACTTAAAATATGAATTATCCATCCAATTTTCAATATAACAAACTACAACCAAAAAATTTTAATATCATATAATATTTTATATATATATATATATATATAATTTGTTTATGTATGTATATTTATTTATTATAATAAATTTTCCACTACTTAATAAATAAAAAGTAGTATTAAAAAATTAACTAATCATATATCGTATTAAATATAGTTAATATTAAAAATTTAACTAATCACATATCATATCAAATTTGGAAATGAAAATTTTTAGAGAAAAAATATATTTATGGTTCTTTTGGAAAATTTTCAATAACGTATATTATTAAATATATATATATATACAGCTTGAGTGGGCTTAATGGTTAAGAGCATGTGTTTCCTCCTAAGAAGTCGCAGGTTAAAAACCAGAAGGGGTTAGAGTATTTATACTTCGTGGATTTAGCAAATTTTGAATATATATATATATATATATATATATATATATATATATATATATATATATATATATATATAGCTTGATTGGGCCTAATGGTGAAGAGCATGTGTTTCTTCCTTATGCCTTCATAGACTTAGCCCTCAAATTGCAAGAGGGTCTCATACACAAATTTGGTGTCTTGGCCATTATTTTTATTATTATTTAAGTTTTATAGGGTTATTTTTATTTCATTAATTTTATTTTATTTTGACCCAATTAAATTTGGCATTAGATTAATTTTTTTATTTAAAAAAAAAACTATTTTATTTCTATTTTGATATAAATTGACTTAGTCAAAATGGTAAACATTACATTCCAACATCTCTCTACCATACTCAGCCCAACGAAAAGGGAAACCTCTTTTAAAAACTAAAATTTAAAGCATATTTTTCATTTTTTTATTAGTTTTATATAAAATATAGATATTTTCTTTGTTTATCTCTAAACACATCTCCCTCATTTTAAACAAAAGAGAAATAACATTTTAACCCTGAAAATTTTGGTATTTTCAATTAATTTCTATATATAGTGCCTCTCTAACTTGCTCTCTCTAAAATACATACATATTTACGTTGAATATTTTTTTTGGTTGTTGATATTCAATAAATAAACTACACATTTCTCTTATAATGGAAAAATAAAATATAATAAATTTGTTAATTTCAATGAATTTGTCTCTCTTTATAAATTCTATCTAAAATTATGTTACATTGAAATATTTTATTTATACCTAACACTAAAATACTTTTTTATTAATATAATATTTTTAAATACTATATATCACCCCAATATAAGATATAGCAATATTATTTTTAAATACTATATATTAATTGCATATTAAATAATAAAATAATTACACATCTTCTCCTACTCAAAAAAATATAAAAAATAATTAGAGATAAAATTAAATATTAAGATGGAAAATTATTTTATTTTATTATTATAAAATATTTTTTATTATTAATATTTTTTAATTCTTTAAGTTAAATATTATTTTAAAATATACTCCTAACATTTTCCATTAGATCTCAACTCGACAAATATATATTATTTTATATAAAAAATTAATTAACCATTTTCTTAAACCAAATCCTCAAAATAATACACCATCTAAATTATATCAAATAAATCCATTAAACAATTTCGCTATTAAAACCACCTATTTCAAAATAAGCCCTTTCCTAAAATAATACACTATCTAAATTATAACAAATAAATCCATTAAACAATTTCACTATTAAAACCACCTATTTCAAAATAAGCCCTTTCCTAAAAGCAGTAAACCATCTCACTAAATCAGATTAAATAATAGCACAATTTTGGTGGAGCACTAATAAGAATACAGACGAATTCAATCATATAAAATAATTATAAAAAGTAAGCCATATTTCAAAATATTTTGGTTGATTAATTACATGATAAGTTTGGTAAAAGTTTTGAACTAATAAATATGGTTCATCTTAGTTTTTAAAAGAATAATCTTGATTAATTTAGAAAAACAATTCCAAAAATGATAGATCACACAAAGATGTTTTTTGAAATGAAAGATTTTAGAGAGTTACGACCAATTTAATAACATGATACAAATTTATTGGAAGTAATGGCGAAAGCTAAACTTAGAGTATGGTTATGATGATGATAGGTTTGAGGCTCTAATCTGAGATCTCAGATCTTACTATCTAGGGAGTGGTTAAAACCACCCTGTTAGTGTGATAGCCTATATGTACTAGGTTGTTTTCTTAATTAATATAGTGTGTGTATTGTGATGTGCTTGAGCACTCTCCAAGTATCTCACCTGGAAATCCATTTAGGTAATATATTCATATTTTATTATGGTATCAGAGCTTCAGGGTTGTCGATCTTATAAGTTGAGTGAAGGGCGCGACTAAGGAGAAATCATCGCAAGTGTTAGGTGCATAAATGCGGCGATCCCAAAGCTACCCTTCCACACGTTTCCATTTTATCGATAGTCACATATATGTGTGTTTTACAGTCGCGAAGACCTTGGCAAGTCCGCAATGGTAAATTTCAGCAACTTTTTTATGTTGCGTGAAAGCATGTGAGTTGTGGCAACTGTGGAAAGTTTCGCAAAGCTAAGCTGCATGGTAAAGCAATGTTGATTTGAGGTAGTGTAGTTGTTGTGGATCCCTACAAGCAAAGGTGCCTACTCATTGCTTTGTAGAGGTTCCTATTCGTGGAGGTGTTGAGAGGTGAGCCTGCGTGCGTGAATTCCGATGGATCCATGTATTTTTTGAGGAGTTTGAGGCCTACCTCCCTGATCGAATTCCTCCTTCACTGAGTAGGTCATCATCTATATAGTATCAGAAACCTTGAATCTTGATCCCATAGCATTTGGTTCTTCACAGAGGTGAAGTGAGCTACAGAATAGATCCGGAGCATGTTTGTTGGCGCAGCTAAAGCGATCTAGTGACGCGTTTTTTTTTTCTTCTTTGAGGATCACAAACTCGTAGCCGCAGCTTCAGTGACTTCATTTTTTGAGGGGGGTCGTGATAGATCATTGCATGAGATTCCACAAGATTTGTACTGGATTGCTGGATTGTTGCATGTACAGGGGGCGCTCTCACCAAAGTCTTTGTGCCCATCACAGGACGCCCACAATCACTTGTATTCAATGATCTGCCAGGGCCGTGGTTGGATTCTCTGGTCCTGTTGCTTGTTGGCCAGAAGAGCAGCAAACATTGTGGGCCACCATTCAAGAGCCTTTGTAATTTTAGGCTGAGGTAGATTGCTTAAAGTCAGGTTTTGCGGTGCGTATGGTTTTGACTAGTCAAAGGGCATGATTGTCAACATCTCATGGGCGGACGTGATTGGTGTTGTTGCTAGTTCCTCAGCATCATTGTTTTGTTGTGAGTCACTATACTTTTCTTGTTACAGTTGTAGAAAGTTGGATGCATGTGCCGAGAAGGAAGGAGATGTGCATGGAGGCTCATGGAGTTTTAATTGTTTGAGAAACTCAAGTTGCAGGTTGTGGAGATGCCAAAACCAATTGGGTAAATTTTCTTGTAAGTTATTATATGCCACAATGAAAATGTGAAAGTCCTTGCTAATTTGAACCTATCTTTAGAAATATATGTTATCAGAAATTGCTAATTACATATATCAAAATTAGATATTGAGAATGTTTCTAGCTTGTGGGAGGTCATTTTGTTGCTCGTCGCCAAAGCCAAGGGCACTAAGACCTCTATGGCATAGAAGCCACAGTCTACAAGGTTCTACAGTTGAAGAGCTACCAAAGGGAGAAGTTTCCCGCCTGCGTGGTAATGGGGTTGTTGGAGCTCGTTAGAGGACTGTGTGGAGTCAAAAAGGAATCTCGAAGCGAGATAAGCTGGACTTTAACAACATGTCTATATTTTTAGATATTTTTGATTCTGATGATGATGATTTTCTCATGTGGGCATTTGGAAGTATTAGCATGGGTAGTATGTTCGAGTCAGAAGAAATTTCAAAAAAAAAATGTGGTTCTATTGATGACCATGAGAATCAAGAGGCACAGTCTGTTGTGCAAGATCCTGAGATTGAAGACACACGCGGTGATCTTCAGGAAGGGTGTAAAGAGGAACAAAGTGTTGGAGATCAATGGGAGGAGCCACATGAAGCTGATTGCAAAAATGTGGTAGAAGAAAACAACGTTGGAGAGAATTTAAATTGTGAAGATCTCATTAATATTTCTATGTGTGCGGACGTTACATAAAGTAATGATGAATACATCATAGCTAACTTTCATATGGTTGACACCGGAAATAGTGAGAGGGAAAATTCTCCTATCCAGCCTGTCATAATTTTGAGAAGGGCAAGAATAAGAATTCAAGCTTTCCATGAGTGGGGAAGAAATGAGGTGAAGATACATAACTACCTCATGGCGAGAAAAGTGAAGATGAAGCCTCAACTCCAAATGAACAAGTATGGATTCTCAAGCAAAAAGACCAAAACGAAAACCTCTGTTACCAAGCTTTTATGTATGACTGTAAGCCTAGTTGAGACTAGACCAGCAGGCATATGTTATTGTTCAGTACTCTTTCTCCATTAATGGCTATTGTTGGAAGTAATGGAGAAAGATAAACTTAGTGTATGGTTATGATAATGATAGGATTGAGACTCTAATCTACCTCAGATCCTACTATCTAAGGAGTGGTTAAGACCACCCTGTTAGTGCAATAGCCTATATGTACTAAGTTGTTCTCCTAATTAATATAGTGTGTGTATTGTGATGTGCTTGGGCACTCTCGAGATACCTGGATAACCATTTTGGTAATATATTCATATTTTATCAAAAAAATCCTCATTAATCTAGAAAAACAATTCCAAAAATGATATGATTACACAAAGCTACATTTTGAAATCAGAGATATTAGAGAGTTACGACAAATCCAATAACATGATACAAATCATTCCCATATTCCATTCCATCACCTTCCCATGATACAAAGCGTTCTCATATTCCATCCTATCACCTTCATAATTTCCCCATAAGTCGACGTAGTTGTTATTATATCAAAGTTCCAACATCGATTATTTTCGGCAATTTATTGGCCGAAAACAATCTAATAACTAATTATTCTAAAAAGTCTTATGAAGTTTGCGATTGATAATCTTAAAATCCCACCATGATGTCATAAATCAAATGGACCCACTCAATGATTAAGAAGAATTACCCGACACAAACATTTCAAGATGCAATTGGAAATTCACTGAGGCATTGTGATTGCAGAACGTGAAGTAAATACAGATTCAAAAGTAGACTCCAATGGAAAAGTAGATTCACACGTATTAACTCATCATGCATTGAGATTCTCTTAGCAAGTCACAAGCAGAACTGCCGAATATATACAGGAAATCCAATAAATATAGCCAACTTTACATGTAAACTTTCAAAAGTAGAATTCGATACAAAAGTAAGCAAACATTATAACTATCACAGGCATAACAACCAGAATTTGGATTCACTTGCACAGGCATAACAACCAGAATTGGTTGACTGTATATAGGACATCCAGTTAACATGGCTTCACTTTACATTTCAACCCTAAAATTTTTCTTATCTTGGTCGCCAGCACGATCGCGAACCCAGGTTACCGTCCGGAAATAAGGGGAGTAGCTCCAGCAATTCGCTTTTGTTTTTATTTTCTTCGCCCTCCGAACCTATCACAACATTACTCCCTTGAGGGTCTGTACGATTTCCCTCACAAAAATCTGGGCTTCTTTCTGATCTTATGTTCCTGTCAGGATGTAGAGGAAACAGTTCCAGCAACTGGCCTTTGTTTTCAGCTTCTTGGATCTCTGATCCTGTCATAATATCACATTCAGAAGGTCTAAGCGTGCACTTTGTGAAAGGACCCAGCCATCCGTCCCTTCTAACCATATTCTGCAGGTCATTTTTGGAATTCATGTCACAGTTGGCTTCACAGAGAGGTTGTTTTGCACCAGAACGTAAATCTGGTTGGACTGACAAATTAAACGGTAGCAGAGTCTCTGATTTTTTGTGGGAGGTTGAATTTGTACATCTCTGTTCATAGGGAAAAATTTAGTATAATTTCTATTTTGAATCACATTGAACAAATCCAGCAACAAGAGAGGTAGACTTTCACAGTTGTGTTAAAAAATTTCCAACAAAAAAACTCCGTATTAAATTTTGGTTGTTCAACTTTTTCAGCCGACACTTTTACCCATCCTACCGGACCAGAAATCTTATTATTATGATGGACAAAATGTCCACCCAAAAATCTCATTATGATGGGCAAAATATCGACCTAAACTTTAGACCAGAAAACTTCCAAATTTTTGTAATAAATCCAACAATATTGAAATCATAATGAAGTGGGTATATCAAATTAGTTGTACCTGTGAAGAAGACGGCGTCATAGCCAGTGCAGGGGCCCAGCCAATACTCGACGCTGGAACGTACACAAAGCAACAAAATTAAAAACCAATCTGAAAACGTTTAAGAATATTCAAAAGCAAGGGTAAAATAAATGCAGTTTACCATTAGTTGCGTAGGAGCAGCTAGGGTTCTTAGAGCTTCCGGTGATATCTTTTTGATTGATTGAGTGTTCCTGGTTAGAGTTATTTTCCTGCTTCTGTTTCTTACTCGCCCGATCAACGTGACATACAGTTCCATTCTCAGCCGGCTGTAAATGTTTTCTCACGAACAAATTCATGGGCGGTATGTTCTCCGCGCCGAAGCTGGATGGAGATTTTTCTGAATATAACAAATTCATGGGTGGTATGTTCTCCCGGCCGAAGCTGGATGGAGATTCTTCTGAATATAACAGCTCCTAATAATAATGTTAAATATAAGCATTTAATATCTCAAATTTAGTTGAGAAAACAATTGAACATGAAAAACACAATACATTTTGAAATTATAGGGTTAAACCAATGAAAAATGCTTAAAATAGATTTGATGTGGAATGACCATTATTTTTTTTACTCAGTCATATTCAAATCTCTGCTAATAATATGATGAGTTAAATTATTATTTTTTTGTAATTTTGGTAGGAGTTTCAGATTTTCGAGTTTTTACATGTCTATTATTCACTTGGTTAGTACAAGATTTGAACCCAAGATCTCTGGTTCAGTGATTAACATGTCTATTATTCACCAGGTTAGCACAAGATTCGAACCCAAGATCTCTAGTTCCATGAGACTTCATTCCACAACCATGACCGTTGAAACTGCCCCAAACAAACATGAACTAAATTATTTTGATAAATATTATTGTAATAATTTAATTTTGATAAATATTATAATATTGATTTCATGCTTTGCTTTATATGAACTAAATTATTTTGATAAATATTATTGTAATAATTTAATTTTGATGAATATTATAATATTGATTTCATGCTTTGCTTTATCCACTCTTAAGTGAGGATAAATGTGTACTAGCCTCATCCACTAACCTCACTCGAATCCAAGATTGGAAACCAAGGCTGATTTCTCTTTTGAGAAAAAAAATAAAATAAATACTACTACCAAATCATTAAAATATTTCTTTGTCAATATTATTCCACATAAGATTGCAAACCCCTAATAAGATTCTAATTACCTGAAATGAAAATTGTGTCAATCCCACTAAAGGTTCCAAGACCATGGCAGAGTCTGAAGGAACTGAGGTACAAAACAAGAAATCTTTATAAAAATCATTGAGTGAATCAAACCTAAACAAAACCTGGAAAACCGTTCGATGTATTCAAAATCAAAAGCCAAAAAATGAAGAAGAAGAGTTTACCACTGGTTGGAGTGAACCCTATTGAAGGCTGAGAGCTTCCCGCATTTACTTTTGGATTGAGAGACAGTTCCTGCATTAAGGATTTTTGTTGTGATCCCTTCTTACGTGACTGAGAATTCTGAAACCAATAGAAGACATTTTTCGCCTCCACATCACCATGAACTTTCAGTAACTTTGTAATGTCATTTACACGATGGTGACTAGGGTTACGTTCACCTGCTTCATACAACTGTTCCAAAATCTTCTTTTGGATTTCTGTGGGTTTCCAGCGCGAAGAGGAAGATACAATTTCTTCATTTCTTTCCATGGACATTCCAGAGTGGGGAGACTCCATAGTACGAAAAACAAATTCTTTTCGCTGTGATGGATTTCGATTCGCAACCTTTACTTCCTGTTTCTGTGTTCACAAACAGTTGCTCACTCACATGAATGGAATGGAAAACCCTAATCAGATATATATTAGTTTCAAATATTAAACAATAAGCGGGAAACTAATATTAAAATTGAATTTGAAATTCCATACTACAGGGACAGAAAACCTGCATGAGGATGATTGAGGAGATAGATCAATGGATGGATTAACGAGTGTGGATAGTAAAAAACAGAATTTTAGGAATCTCATAGATCTCTCCGGACCAAAGGACCAAATGACTTTAGTTCCCCTGAATAGCGGAATTCTAGTCGGAATTGCCCCCAAACAAAGGGTCCGGGCACATTTGTCATTATGGAAAACCCCGAAAACAAATTAGGACCTTAAATTTCTTGTTGGACTCAACACAAGGATTAATAAAAATTTAGGAAGATGGTATCTATCTCATAAATGGGTCTAAATGCTTGTCAAATTCAATTAATTTTAATTTCCCTCCATTGGCGTTTAATTAATTTTTAATTATTTTGAATTTGCTTACTAAAATCACATAGGAAGAAAAAATTAATTTGAATTTTCCTCAATGGACCCTTAATTAAATTTTAATTTATTCCAATTTCCTTACTAAAATCACGCATCAAAAATATTTTTTCCCATTAAAAAATAAAGTTCCCTAGGTAACTAAAATGAGGGATCATACACATGTTTGCTCTATGTGGAGGGATCACAAACGTGTTTGCTGTGATATAAATATTTCAAAAGTTTGAATCGCATACAAGATAATCCACGACTCAACAAAAGAAATAATAAAAATAAAAATGGAGGGCGATGGTGTCTTTGCCACAAATTAGTTTAAATTCTGGTTAAATTTAATTAATTTTAATTTCCATGTTTTTAATTAAATTTCTATTAATTAGCATCTTGTTTTGATAATGAATTACACTAGTTGGTTCTATCAATTTTAATTTTCTTATTAAAATCTCAAGTCAAAAGGCAATTTTTCCTCTAAACATAAAAGTTCCCTAGATACCTAAAAAAGGGGATCTCACACATGTTTTCCCTATATTACAATGATAATATTACAAAAGGAGAATCCAATTCCTTTGATGGGAGGGAATAATTGGTAAAAGTGACTTACAATTATGTTTTGGCCTAATTTATAGTAACTTAAAAGTGTAAGTTTTAATTTCTTTTTAAATATATATATAATTTAATTATATAAAATTGATTAGAGAATAATAAGTGGTTTATTATACTAAATTTTTATAAAGAAATATTAAAATTTTGAGTCAAGTATATTGCAACATTTAATATGTTATATTTTCATATGTATAACTTATTTCAATCATTCTTTTTTTTATTACAAAGGAATCGCCAACTGGAGTAGCCTCGCAACTCGAGGAACACGGGGTCAATTCTGACTGCTACCACTATAACTCCTGGGAATTGCGCCTGCCCCTTTCCACAGTTCCGGGCTAGTCTGGGGGATTTGAACTCGTGACCTTCAGTACGAAGCCCACCTTTCTAAAAAACTTCACCGCATTCTGATTACCAACTTGACTACCCCCGTGGGGCTAACCTATTTCAATCATTCATTTTGAGTAAAAAAAGTTATTT
Source organism: Pinus tabuliformis (assembly GCA_031772625.1). Lineage (NCBI taxonomy): Eukaryota > Viridiplantae > Streptophyta > Pinopsida > Pinales > Pinaceae > Pinus > Pinus tabuliformis. The sequence continues at coordinate 264,042,082 of CM062804.1, forward strand.
CAATTCCTGAGCATGTATGACTTGTAATATGTAAAAAGTGAAGATGTGGTGCACCATATGTGACTTGACATATTTAACAAGTGCAAGATGTGTATTTATCTCTCAACATTAAAGTTAGATAATTATAGCCTCACATTATTACCATAGTTATTATGCAACCTTAATAATGAATTAATAGACCATGGCAAAGCTTATAAGAGTTACAATAATGGGAATTTAGGCTAAAAGGAAAGTTATTTACAATGAATTAGATTGAACTATTGTATCAAATGAAGGACGTAGTGACAAAGCTTATAAGAGTTACAATAATGAGAATTTAGGCCAAAAGCAAGTTATTCACAATGAAATTAGATTGACCTATTGTATGAAATGAAGGACCTAGTGTCATGGTGTGAAGTAGTTGATGGAGCACTAATAAAAAAGTAATGCACATTGAATGCTATTATGCAAAGAGAAAATTGAATGAAACATATGACTAGAATTTTTTTGAGAACGATAGTGTGGCAACCGATGTTGTTCAACTTTGGCATTTCACATGTAAACATAAGATTACTTTGGCATGGAAGCTAAAATGAAGTCGTATAAGTTTGAATTAGTCATATTTGATCCATCATAGAGGGAACTTTAGTCATTGTAATATCTGATGAGGTCATGTTTAAATTTGATCATTTCACATGATTCATGGATGACATTGTTAACATTTATATCATGTGATTCAAATGATCACCCATCCAATTATATAGATATGGATTTGTTTTGATATAAAAAAATCTCTAAGGTAATTGGTTTTTAGTCAATTTAGTGTTGTCTAAATTGCTAGTATTAATTGTCAACCCGGGGCTCGTAAGCTGATGAAGTGAAGGTGTACTATATGTACTTAAGTAACCTCTTAGAGTTTTTCTTATCATTGGGGGTGTTGTTGTGGTTAATTATGTTCCTAAGATGGAGTGATAATTTATAAACAAGTGAGTGATGGTGTGTGTGTAGAGTGAATCCTAAATGAGTGAAAGTGTGTGTTTAGTGATCTCTAACTACTTGCTTGAAAGGAAATGCTTGAAAGGAATAAATGAATTGAAATGACTTGAAATAACTTTGAAAGAAAATGACCACTTCCAATGGCACTAGACAGCATTCATGCTGCTGCTAATAAAAGAAAAGAAAGTCACTTTTAAAACCAAAAATAAAGATTATCTCTCTCTAACTCGATGCTTCAAAGCACATGTACTGTGTAAAGCACGGATAGAAAGTAGCTTAAGTTGAATTAGAAAAGTGAGAAAAATCTGCTTTAAAGACTAATGATAACGTTTTGCTCTTTCTAATTCTCTACTTCAGCCATATGTACTATGCAAAGTATGATTAGAAAGGAGTGAAAGAATAGTCTAAGAAGCACTGAAAACCAAAAATCTACTTTAAAGACTAGTGATAATATTTTGCTCTTTCTAACTCTCTACTTCAGCCATATGTACTATGCAAAGTATGGTTAGAAAGTAGTGAAAGAATAGTCTAAAAAGCACTCAAAACCAACTGCAAGTTAGTGATATTCTGATCTTAAAAGATAACAATTTATGATGAAGATCATTCATGTGTTAGCAGCTCTTTGAGAAATAAGATTAAAAATCAGCTATATAAAAAACAAAGGCAACAATTTGAATCTGTCAACTTCAAATACCATTAGTTTGTAAAGCAAACACACACACATAAAAATAAATCCCGGGCTAAAAGAAACCTGCAAAGAAGTAACACTGATCAGCTTGAAAGAAAGGAAAACAAATAAATGAAACTATACATGCTTAAAGAAATGAATAGGAAAATAAAGAAATGTTGCACATAAAATACTTTACAGAGGCTAAGATGAACAGGGGCCCTCTATTCATTCAGCCACAAGAAAACTCAGAGATCTGGAAGCTTCAAAACAGCACTATGTCTATTCCTCCATTTGCAAAAATGTACAAAACAGAGTGCTAAAATAGCACTAAAAAAAATAGAGTTCACAACGCTCTTAAAATTCACACAAGTTCAGAAATTACAACTGATAAAAGTCTATTGAGCGTACGCAGACGCAGCTATTTATAGACATTTCTAAGATAGCCTACTCGTACACCTAATTAACTGAAAAACAACAAACTGTCATGCGTAATTATGGTCCCCTGACACATCATACGGCTGCGTGGATGAGTTAATGGTTCTGTCGTCATGGGCAATGAATCCCATGTTGGATCATGTCCCCTGCCACCTGCAGAACGTGGACAAGTCACCGTTTAAGCTGACGTGACCTAGCAGCTCACAATCACCGTTAGACAACCTTGAGTTGACCGTAACTTGACCAGCTTTGACCATGGGTAAAGATGACGTGGATGGCTGGAAAAATGGGACAGGAACCTCGAGCACGTTGATACCTAAGTGCCCATGTGGCTCATCTGGAAAACCGACACGTGGAACATTGCGTTTAACAAAAAGGCTGCAGGATCATCAGATAGCTGCAGGATTCCTGCAAGTAAGTCAAAATCTAAACAAATAGTCATCCATTAGCAAAACTTGCTTGATCATGCTTAATGACACCTAATGTAATGATCTGGGTGGTTTTATAATGAAAATGAGGCAAAAGTGAAGAAAAGATGAGGAAAAACTGAGGAAAATGGTAGACAAGTAGGTGTAGAGTAGAGGCTCTACATACCCCCACTCCGAGGGTATTGCATGTCCTCATGCAATGAAAACACAACTCAATCCACCTGCTGGGATGCCTCTGCTAAGACATCCAATCTCCTCTTCTTCCTTTGTGTGGAAACATTAACTTTTGGTCTCTTGAACATGCATCTGAATTTCAAATTGATTAAGGCTCTGTTTAGCCTTCTACATTTCTTCTTGAGTCTGCTGTTTTTCTTCTGCCACATGCCCATGTGAAGCAAGGTGTTATCTTGGATTGCTTTGGCAATATCAGCTTGTTGCTTCATTTCTTCATTTCTCTGTTTAATGTGGCGGTTTAGCACCTCAAGTTCATAGATCTCTTGTTTGAGTAAGTCTATTTGCTGCTCATGAGGTATGACATTACTTGGGCCAGCAGTGTTCTGGTCCAATGTTTCAAAATAGTTGTACACCTCTTGTTGAACTGGGTCAACAATTGGTGACTTCCTTGGACTGTATTCATGCTCAATTTCAGTTTCAAACTCCGGCTGAAATGGACTGTCCTCCCTTGGAGGAGTAGCTGCCTCACGTTGTGGACTATCCTCAAGGTCTGTTTTTATAGCACCCTTCTCAGGTGTGCTTAGATCAATGAAAAGTGTCCTTGAGGCTTTCCCTTTATTCTGCAATCTGCTACTCCTTCTTACAGTGGAAACACTTTGTGTTTCTTTTTGTGTCTTTTTCTTTGGTTTTTGTACTTTTACTTTCTTGGAGAGGGCAATTTTCTCATGGAGTTTAGCTAACCTTTGTGCTAAGGGTTGGCTATCTCTTTCTTCATCACTAGAATGCTCTGGAGTCTGATAAGTTTCTTGAATTATGGATTTTCCCTTGTCTTGCTTTTGTTTCTTTTTATCTTCTCTTCTCTTTTTGGCAGCTTCTTTGGCAAGTTCAGCGAGGGTTTCTGAGATAATCTCTTGAGCACTGTCCTCAGTAGGTTCAAGCTCAATCTCAGGTTCAAGATGATGTACTTCTATTTCCTCTACAGTTTGTCCTTGAACAGTTCCCTCTAAGATATCAGTTTCAGAGGTACTTTCTTTTCTTTTCCTTCTGCTTTTCCTAGGTATAGAAGTTTCTCCAGGTTCTTCAAAATGATTCCTTACAACAAATTTCTCCCATGTGTCTTGTTTTGCTTTTAATTGTTCCTCCACTAACAACTTAACAAGACTATGATGACAGAGGTATGCTTCAATGTTTCGTGGATTCCGTTGGGCCATGGAACACATTTTCCTAAGGCTTTGGAATAGAAAGTAGGGAAGATTTATATCATGTTCTCCTTGAAATTGCAGCATAATTTTACCATGATAAACGTATAATACCCCAAATCTCCCTTCACACGTGAAAAATTTTTGCACTAACAACAGTAGAATTTTCCATTCTTCCTTAACATGACAGATAGGAATTCCTTTTGTGAAAACACTTGTATCCATACCTGGGTTTTTAAAAATCCGCTTCCATTGTTGATCCTGGACTGCCCGGTTTTTAAACCAACGTTCCCCAGTTTGTGGAAGAGATGTAGCCTTTGCTATGCTTCCCTCACTGACTGCAAATGTTAAATCACCCACCTCTACTTGACTGTCTTTATCTTTGAATGATCTTGCAAAGGCTTTTGTTACTTCTTTGTGGTAGCCTTTAAACTTCTTGATGCACTGTAGCCAATTGGTTTTTTGCAATGCCTCCTCAACTTGTGGGTATGCCTCCAAGAATTTCGAACCTTCTGGTTCAGCCCTTAAAAGTTTTCCCATTGACTCCTCAGCTCTGTTTAAAACACGACTTTGATGGTGGCTTTACACAGTAAATCCTCGGTTCTTGTTCAGACTTTGTGGAACAGAGGATATATGGGTGCAGCAACAGCCTTAGACACCGAAAATTCACGGCTTGAATCAGAGTTAAGTGGTGGATAACAGCGTGAACATAGTAAAACGGTGGCTAGCAGTCGTAATACAACTGTAACACACGTTTACTGGCTATACAGCAGAGAGGAAAAACAGAGTATGGTTTATGGAGGCAATCGTAGTGAGTGAAATGGAATAAGGGAGATGACAGTGTGAAATGGAGTGTTATGAGCGTAGAGGGTTTTGAAATAATGAATGAAACGGCTATATTCTCCGATTTCGGCTGTGGATTAACACATGGCTGCGGGATGAGGACTGAGAGAGACGTAATACGGTAGGTTACGTCATTAGGGTACGAAACCTTAATGACAAAAACAGCCATATGTGATTTCAAAAATCGTGGGTATAATGAACTGATAGACGTGGAGGATTCGTGGATATGTGGTCGCGTGGTAGAGAAAATGGGTAATCATTACAATTAGTGGCCAAAAAGACATAACCCAAAAAATTCTGCGTAATGAAATAACTATAGGTTTAAGATTTTAAAACATACCTCAGATCCGCATTTAATTTGCTTTCTAATAATTTGCCACTAACCCTTTGTCAACTTTATTCATGACTCTTTCCTCCTTGTTATTGGTGGTTTCTGAACTGTGAAAATTTTTCTTCAAACAGACTGTGTTTCTTGTGCAGGTGCAGAAGGCTGCAGAAAGGTTAAACGGCTGCAGAATTGCCAAATAGCTGCGGGAACTGCAATGGTGTCTTCCAGCTGCATAAAATACTTTAGTTGCTTGAAAAAAACTTTATTAATGAAATGAAATGGAATGAATGAATGAATGAATGGGTGGAAAGCAGTGAGATGAAGTGAGGATGGTGAGATGGAATGAGATGGTGAGATGGAATGGCGAAGTGAGATGAAAGAGAGAGAGAGAGAGAGAAAGAGAGAGCGATTTTTTTTTTTTTTTGGAAAACATGAGGTGTCAGGTGACCCTGATTTTCACCTCATGTTTTCTGCATGAGACTGCCAATTAGAGATTGGTTTTCAGGCTCATACATTTATTATTTTTTCCTTTTTTCTTCTGTTTTTTTTCTTCTTCTTTTTTTTTTAATTTATTGAACTGAAATTGAAAGAAACAAAGATTAGGCTAATGGAGGAGAAGAATTCTTCTCCACCAGCCTCATTTCAGAATCGCTTTGGAACAACTTAACAAACTCCTCTTTTGAAAGTGGCTTGTGGTAAACTTTCAACCGGTGGCCATTCACAATAAAGGGAGTTTGAAGTTCGTCAATAGTCTTCACTCTAACTGCTCCATTATTGAAGATTTCATCAATCTCATATGGCCCAAGCCAATGAGTTTGAGATTTTCCTTTGAAGTCCTTAAATTTTGAATCAAACAAGAGTGCCCAATCACCCTTTTGAAACTTCTTTTCTTTGATATGTCGATCATGCCATTTGATTCTTTGGTGCTGAACTAGATCGGTCCTTAGAATTGCATCTTGTCTCATTTCATCTAGTTCATTTAACTGGTCCATTCTGTGCTTCTGGGCTTCTGATAAGCTCATCCCAAATTGGACTGCTGTCTTGAAGGTCTTGATTTGGAACTCAATGGGGAACAGGACTTCCTTCCCATAAACAAGTTCATAGGGAGAATGTCCTGTGGTGTTCCTCCATGTAGTTCTATAGGCCCATAAGGCTTCAGGAAGCCTTTCTGCCCAATCTCTTCTATGAAGATGAACAGTCTTTGTGATGATGCTTTCAAGAACTTTATTTGTAGATTCTACTTGACCATTCGCTTGCGGATGGTATGGAGTAGATGTTCTATGCTTGATCTTATACTCCTCCATCAGCTTCTCCATCATCCTTGATGTAAATTGGCTCCCCTGATCTGTTACAATTTCTCTTGGGACACCAAAACGAGTGAAAATATCCTTAAAAAGAAATTGAACGACTGAATTTTCAGTAGCAGAAGTCAATGCTATAGCTTCTACCCACTTAGTAACATAATCAGTACAAACCAATATATATCTGTTTTGCTTGGATGGCGGATTAATTGGTCCAACAAAATCTAGAGCCCATTTCTCGAAGGGTTCGATGCATACCTGTGGCTGTAGTGGCATTTCATTTGAAAGAGTTGGTCTCCCAACTCTCTGACAACTGTCACACCTTTTAACATATTGCTTCGCATCCTTAAAGAGAGAAGGCCAATAATATCCTAATGAAAGGATTTTATAAGCAGTCCTCTTATCAGCAAAGTGTCTGCCACAAGGTTCGTCATGACATGCCTTAAGGATGTCAGGCATTTCATCCTCCCGTACACATCTTCTGATCATCAAATCTGGCCCTGTTCTGAACAATTCATTAGAAATCCAAGAATAATGTGAACTATCCTGAATGATTTTCCTTTTCTCATTAGGGAATAAATGTAAAGGTAACTTTCCAGTAACTAAATAATTAGCAATATCAGCATACCAAGGGGTTTTGGTAGTTACTGCAAACAAATACTCATCTGGAAATTTATCCTCTACAGGAGAGTCCTCATTAATGTTTTGGATTCTAGACAAGAAATCAGCTACTGTGTTCTGTTTACCTGGTCGATCTAACACAGTTATGTTGAATTCTTGTAAAAGCAAAAGCCATCTTGTAACTCTACCATTAGTGACTGGTTTGTTCATGAGGTATCTAATGGCAGAGTGATCAGTGTGGACAAAGGTTTCATAGCCGGTTATATAGTGTATAAACTTGTTTATAGCATGAACACCGGCTAGAAATTCCTTTTCAGTAACAGTGTAATTTAACTCAGTAGGAGTCAAATTCTTACTTGTGTAATAAATGACATAAGGGATCAAATCCTTTTGTCCCAAAACAGCTCCTAAAGCTGTATCTGAAGCATCAGTAGAAACGTGGAAAGGGAGTTTCCAATTTGGACCCCTTAAAATGGGTGCTTCAGATATTCTAGTCTTTAAAGCTTCAAAGGCAGATTGACATTCAGGATCCCACTTAAATTCACAATCTTTAGTAAGTAGTTTGAAAAGAGGGGATGCTATCTTAGTGAAGTTTTCAATAAATCTTCTGTAATAACCAGTAAACCCAAGAAAACTTCTAACATCTCTTTGGCAATTTGGAACAGGTAACTTAGAGATGACTTCGACTTTAGATCTATCAACTTTGATTCCATCTCCTGAAATATGATGTCCTAAAACAATCCCTTCAGTAAACATCATAAAACACTTTTCATGACTTAAAGAAAGATTTGTTTCCTTACATCTTACCAGTACTTTTTCCAAATTTGCCAAAGCTTCTTCAAATGTATTACCATAAACTGTGAAATCGTCCATGTATACCTCTACACAATCATGAAACAGATCTGAGAAGATTCCTAGTACAGCCCTTTGAAATGTAGCGGGTGCATTGCACAATCCAAAAGGGAGTACTCGGTAGGCAAAAGTTCCCCAAGGACAAGTAAAGGTGGTTTTGTCTTGATCTTCAGGTGCTACCTGAATCTGATTGTAACCACTAAAACCATCCAAGAATGAGAAATACTTTTTACCTGCTAAAGTGTCTAGCACCTGATCAATAAAAGGTAGAGGAAAATGATCCTTTAAGGTTGCCTTGTTCAATTCTCGATAGTCAATGCAAACTCTCCATTTACCATTCTTTTTGGGCACTATAACCAAGGGAGAAACCCATTGGCTATCTGAAATGGGGTAAATGAAGTTTACCTTGAGCAATTTCTGAAGTTCTTCTTTCACAATTTCCCTAAGATTTGGATTCATCCGTCTTTGTGGCTGCCTAATAGGTCTGCTGTTTTCTTCAATATAAATGTGATGAATACAAGTCTTAGGGTCGATTCCTTTCATGTCAGTATATTCCCATGCAAAGGCAGTGGAATGTTTTTGCAACATTTTAGTTAATTCTTCTTGTTGTAGTCTTTCCAAGTTCTTGTTAATGTTTAATGTTTTTCCTGGAAAGATTTCAACTGTAGAACTACCAAACTCTTCCATTGAGAAGAGAGACATCTGTCTAGAGGAGAGATATTCAATGTCTGCATCTAACTGAAACTGTGAAGAGTCATATTCTAAAGGTATCTCAAAATTTTCTAATGTATTTAGAATTTGACTGTCCTCACTAATCTCAGAGATGGTTAGAACAGGTTGAAGAGTACCCTCATCATCAATCCACTCATCTTCTCCTATTTCTGTTATTGCCTTTGCGGGAGGATACAAGTTGAATTTCTTGGTAGAATTACCATCTGATATATATATGTCTCCAGACCTACAACTTATGAAAGCATCAGCTGTGGCCAGCCAAGGTCTTCCTAAAATAAGACGATGTCCTCCTAGATTGTTCTTGGGAGTTAAAATCATAAAATCAACTGGATATTCCCAAGAGTCTAGTGAGACTGGAATATCTTCCAATACACCATCAGGTTTAATGATTGATCTATCTGCAAGTTGCAACAAAGTAGGTGTAAAGAGAAGGTTAGGAAGTTTTAACTGATCCATGGTCTGTCTACTCATAATGTTGATAGCGGCTCCTAAGTCAATCAAGGTATTTGGGATTTCAACCCCATTAATATGAGTTTTAACAATAGGGCTACCGGGATCCACATATTTTTGCATGGTAATTTTACCCATCATAATGTCTGCAATTTTTCCAACTAGATGTATCATTTTGGTATCTCTGGTTCTTTTTATTGTTTTTTTCAAACTCAACTCCTTTATTGTCTTTGCTAGAATGGGAATCTCCTTAATGGCTGTTAACAAGGGAATCTTGATACAGACATTTTTCAATTCATCTAGAAAGCTATAGTCAGGCAACCAAATCTGCTTCTCCACTCCTTTGTCAATTTGCAATCTTTCAGGAAAAGGAGGAGTAGCTGAAGATGTGGGTTGCTCTACTAAGGGAATTGATTCTTTTTCTTTTTCTTGAATGCTTGGGTTTTGAAGGGATGCTTCAGAACCCTTATTGACTTTGAGAGATTCTTCCTCGGAAATGCTTGGTTGTTGAGCACTTGTAGAAGGTTGGTCTAGGATTCTACCTGATCTGAGTTGTACCTCATTGAGAGGAACAACCATATAGGTAGGGAATGGTTGACCTTCTATGAGTGGTTGACCTTCCATCACATAAGCACTTTGAGGATTCCTATTATTGGGGTTTGGTTGAGGTTGAGAGGGAAGTTGATTTGGCCTCTGTTGAGATTGTAACAAGAGTTGAGAATTTTGATTTTGTGGAGGAGGTTGTTGTTGTTGAGGGAATGGCAATGACAACTGTTGACCTTGATTTGGAAGTTGGGGAGCTTGCTGATTTTGAAAGGATTGAGGATATTGATAGAATTGGGCAAATCTCCCATAAGGATTTTGCATCTGCATGCTTTGCAACCATGCTTGGAAAGGATTTTGTGGTTGTGACCAAGGTTGTTGCCAAGGATTCCAATTTGGTGGGGGTTGGAAATTCATAGAGTTGTTAAACCCTTGATTTTGCTGCCCCTGCCAAGGTCTTCTTGCAACAAAACAAAGAGATTCAAGCGTACTTGGATCTTCTTGAAAGACTGCTTTGAGGCCAGGGATTGAAGGACATTCCTTGGTCTCATGGGTTTCTGAGAAAATTACACAGGTTTCCACAACTTGTGCTTCCAAGGGACATTCCCTTAAAGCATGCTTCTTTCTACACTTCGGGCAAAAGATAGTCATAGCCTCGGCTTCTGCTTTTTCTTTATTTTGAATCTTAAGGGTATCAATTTGTTCACTAAGACTCCCTAAGATGTCAGTTTTAAATTCATCTAGCATATTACCGATTTCAGCCCTACTCACTGATCCTGTTGCAGATTTATTTTCCCTAAGGAGAGAAGGATCTCTAGGCCCTTTTTGAGTTTTTGATTTGCCCCTTGAGAGATGGATACAAAGTTCTGCTATATCATTGAGAGAAAGTTGAGAAATATCCCCCTTCCCCATCATGTTTAAGATATCTATCCATTCATCCCTAATGGCTTTTAATAAGAGGGCCTTTAAGGTCTCTTCATCCAAGGTACTCATTTTTGCTCTTTTTAAATTATATTGAAATCTCTCAAGTAAATCTTCTAAGCTCTCATCTTCTTTTTGCATCATTTTAAAAACCTCGTCCTTGTGATTAGTAGGCATACAATAGTCCAAATACCTATCCAAAAAGGTTTGTTTCATTTCATCCCAGGTCCGAATGGATTGAGTAAGTAACCCCATGAACCATTTCAAAGCTTGATCTTTTAATGTTGATGGGAACAGTTTGAGTTTCTGAGTATCATCCAGATAGTCATAGGTTCGACACACAACTTCAAATTCAAACAAGAATGTTTCAGGGTCCTCAGTTCTTAACCCATGAAAATTTGGGAGGACGGATGGTGATATGTTTTTCATGGTGGCTCGGGAGTCCTCATTAACAATGGGAAACCCAAATGAGTTATCCCCATCTCTATTTCCTCCAATGGGACCTCTACCTCCTCCATTGTTATTGTTATTTCCTCCTCCTCCTCTACCTCTACCTCTACCACCTCCTTCTTCCTCTGCCATGATGATTCTCCTAGGGATTTCAAAATCTTCTGGTTCTTCTACAAAGGGTGAATGAGAAGAGATTTCTCCTTCCTCTTCAGGTGAGTCTATTTCCTCAATTACAATTGGTTTTCTTGTAGGAGAAAGAGAAGAGTCTCTTCCTAGTTCAAACTCAATAGAAGGTGTAGGAGAGTCAACTCTTGGCTCTTGAATTTCAGGAATTCTGGGACTAGGAGTTTCGGTTGGAGATAAGGGAGGTGTCTCTTGTCTATCTCTTGAAACAGATGGACTTGTAAAAATTGAACTTCGAGCTCTAGCTAAAAACCTTCCCCTAGAATCTCTAGCTCTATGCATGTCATTTTTTATTTTATATTCAAGTCAAATTAAATAGTTCTTTTTCTGATCTTCCAGTTCACTCTAGGTGCAAGAAGAGAGCATACTCAAGAAACTATTAAATCAATAACTTTCTCCTTTCTGATCCTCCAGATTACTTCAAAGTGCAAGAGGAGAGCATACTTAGATAGGCTATTAACTTCTTTTCTTGAAATTTTATGTTTTTTTTTTCTTCTAAGAATATGGCTACTTAATTTCACTTCCCCGGCAACGGCGCCAAAATGTTTAGTCAATTTAGTGTTGTCTAAATTGCTAGTATTAATTGTCAACCCAGGGCTCGTAAGCTGATGAAGTGAAGGTGTACTATATGTACTTAAGTAACCTCTTAGAGTTTTTCTTATCGTTGGGGGTGTTGTTGTGGTTAATTATGTTCCTAAGATGGAGTGATAATTTATAAACAAGTGAGTGATGGTGTGTGTGTAGAGTGAATTCTAAATGAGTGAAAGTGTGTGTTTAGTGATCTCTAACTACTTGCTTGAAAGGAAATGCTTGAAAGGAATAAATGAATTGAAATGACTTGAAATAACTTTGAAAGCAAATGACCACTTCCAATGGCACTAGACACCATTCATGCTGCTGCTAATAAAAGAAAAGAAAGTCACTTTTAAAACCAAAAATAAAGATTATCTCTCTCTAACTCGATGCTTCAAAGCACATGTACTGTGTAAAGCACGGATAGAAAGTAGCTTAAGTTGAATTAGAAAAGTGAGAAAAATCTGCTTTAAAGACTAATGATAACGTTTTTCTCTTTCTAATTCTCTACTTCAGCCATATGTACTATGCAAAGTATGATTAGAAAGGAGTGAAAGAATAGTCTAAGAAGCACTTAAAACCAAAAATCTACTTTAAAGACTAGTGATAATATTTTGCTCTTTCTAACTCTCTACTTCAGCCATATGTACTATGCAAAGTATGGTTAGAAAGTAGTGAAAGAATAGTCTAAAAAGCACTCAAAACCAACTGCAAGTTAGTGATATTCTCATCTTAAAAGATAACAATTTATGATGAAGATCATTCATGTGTTAGCAGCTCTTTGAGAAATAAGATTAAAAATCAGCTATATAAAAAACAAAGGCAGCAATTTGAATCTGTCAACTTCAAATACCATTAGTTTGTAAAGCAAACACACACACATAAAAATAAATCCCGGGCTAAAAGAAACCTGCAAAGAAGTAACACTGATCAACTTGAAAGAAAGGAAAACAAATAAATGAAACTATACATGCTTAAAGAAATGAATAGGAAAATAAAGAAATGATGCACATAAAATACTTTACAGAGGCTAAGATGAACAGGGGCCCTCTATTCATTCAGCCACAAGAAAACTCAGAGATCTGGAAGCTTCAAAATAGCACTATGTCTATTCCTCCATTTGCAAAAATGTATAAAACAGAGTGCTAGAATAGCACTAAAAAAAACAGAGTTCACAACGCTCTTAAAATTCACACAAGTTCAGAAATTACAACTGATAAAATTCTATTGAGCGTACGCAGACGCAGCTATTTATAGACATTTCTAAGATAGCCTACTCGTACAGCTAATTAACTGAAGAACAACAAACTGTCATGCGTAATTATGGTCCCTTGACACATCATACGGCTGCGTGGATGAGTTAATGGTTCTGTCGTCATGGGAAATGAATCCCATGTTGGATCATGTCCCCTGCCACCTGCAGAACGTGGACAAGTCACCGTTTAAGCTGACGTGACCTAGCAGCTCACAATCACCGTTAAACAGCCTTGAGTTGACCGTAACTTGACCAGCTTTGACCATGGGTAAAGATGACGTGGATGGCTGGAAAAATGGGACAGGAACCTCGAGCACGTTGATACCTAAGTGCCCATGTGGCTCATCTGGCAAACCGACACGTGGAACATTGCGTTTAACAAAAAGGCTGCAGGATCATCAGATAGCTGCAGGATCATCAGATAGCTGCGGGATTCCTGCAAGTAAGTCAAAATCTAAACAAATAGTCATCCATTAGCAAAACTTGCTTGATCATGCTTAATGACACCTAATGTAATGATCTGGGTGGTTTTATAGTGAAAATGAGGCAAAAGTGAGGAAAAGATGAGGAAAAACTGAGGAAAATGGTAGACAAGTAGGTGTAGAGTAGAGGCTCTACAATTGGAAATTGATTATATTTAAATATCCTTAATATGCACATTAATTCATTCAAATTATATGGTTATATATGCTAAATCTAAAAATGTTAACATACGCTATATTTTGAAGAATAATATACATGATCCCCTTTAATTGCTCATATTAAGAAATGATTAGAGGTAGTATAGAAACATATGATGATATTTTTATGGAATAATTTCAATCTATTCACTTTCATATTAAGCCAATTTCAACCTAGAAATGAGCTAAAATAAAATAAAATACACCCCAATTCCCATCTATAAGGAAGCATTCGTTTTTATTTATAGCTAACTAAAGAACATTAATCATATCCTCCTCCTAACTACCTAGTAAAACTTATTTCATGAGATCACATTACAATTGGTTCATGCTAACTTTTGGGCGTTATTTTATAATAATAACCACATTCAACTCAATTCATTTTAAATTGAAAGTATATTAAAGCTCTATCAATAATACTTAGTGTCCTTACCACCCCCCTTCTCCCGTTACACCCTTAGGGAGGATCCCAAAATTCCTTCCACCTTTGAAATGTGTTTCCCTTTATACATGTAGTGAGTATACATAACCATAAAATAGGGCCACATGTATGAGTGGTGACCATAATTTCTCAAGTAGTGAGAGAACCAAGGTCCTACATATAATGGTTGGTTTCTACATGTTAGTAGTCCAATAATCTCATTCATAAAATTGTGTCGTATGTAGAAATGAAAACGACAATGTTGAATTCATCCTGTAATCTCATGTACAATCCAACATCCCATATACATGTATTAGTCTAAATGTTGGAATAATGCAAGATATTAATCTATAAACTGCAATGCCATATCCAAGTACTCATGTTGACTCCTAACAAATTTATGTGAATGAATGGTTGAATACAGCGCTACCAATGCACACTAAGGTCACATGGACCAAAATAAAGGTTATTCCTCCAATGTTGAAAGGATGGTCCACATAACTATAACTTTAGTTGTGGATCTAGAAGGAACACTACAATTTTAGAATATGCAAGTTGAAAACTAATGGTGATAAGAGACTCTTGATTACCCTCAATGATGGAATATACATGAGGTGGCATGGAGTCATCAAATAGAAGGTTAAATTAGTTGTCTTTTCCATAATGAAAGTTTCTCATGTACCAATCCTCAAAATCACCTTTGAATCCCACTTGGCATGTATATAGTACCAATATAGCTCACCTCTACAAATGTGGTCACATATAAGTTGTCCAAGAATAAGCCACAAAGAATCCTTTACTTAATTATATCAAAATATCCTCAAGTCTAGGTAATTCCATGTTATAATTATTTTCTTCAAGGAATCCAACGATGTTTACTTATCGTTGGAAGGGCTAGTCAACCTAGTCATCTAACCCAAAGAGTTGACACATGAAAGATGTATTATAATTTGATCAACTTCCCAATCTAGTTGACCAACCATGTCATTTTGGTTAAGTTGGTTGAGGAAATTTAAATGTTGTAACTATCTACTTAGGGATATAAATATGAATTTACTTGAACCTATGTTATTAATTGGTTTTTGAGGATACATTAATACACTTGTGCATTTCATGGATCTTTAATACTTTTGTGTCTCTTTTCTCTTTCATGTAATGCATGTAACTCTTTAAGCTTACTCGTTGTTCCATCCTATTGGTGACCAATGCATACTTTTTGCTAGATTACAACATTAGCTCCACTTCTAGTAGTGTTTGACTTGAGTGTATACAATATGCATTCATAAATGCTAATATTGTAATAGATACAACAGTGGTCAGAAAGAAATATTAATAACTACCTAAAGAATTATGCGAGCCAAAACTGATTATTTATTGTAGAAGCTATACCACACCTTTTTATGGAAGCACATGAGAAGTTTGTCGAATCAATCCCTATTGCAATAAAGAAATATCTCGACCACTTACCTAATTTGACATACAAAACTTGATAGATAATTAACTTTAAAATGAACTAACAAAGGAAGAAAAAAATTTCATGAATGGGTAGATAAGATATTAGATGACTTTTGTGGGGAGAAAGTAATACAAGAGCACATATTTCTTGAAAAAATTAAAACAATATTATTTGATGACTTTCACAACATTTTCTTCTACACCATACCTACTTTATCACATATATTTGTCATCAACAAGGAGGTTGGCCATAGAGTCGAATATGGACCACCCCTAAAAACACCAATAGATTATCACAGAAGTAAATGATAGAATGAGTAGGAGAAATTCTTTGATGAATGGTGTAAGCATACAAAAGAAGTGTGGGATTATTTTTGAGAATATGAACATGTTCATTAGCATCACCCCCATTGACTAGGAGTAAGTCAAGTCAGTGATGGGGCGTAAACGTTCGTGAGAAATAAATAGAAAATAAAAGTAAAATAAAATTGGTAGTCAAAATGACAGGAAGATGATTGGTTACAATTCCATGAGAATACATGCATAATGGGGAAACCCAGTGGAAGACCCAAGTTCATACATGATAATACAAAAAACTCTCTAATATTCAAAATTTAGAGAGGGATAAAAGATAGAAAAAGAAACAAGAAATAACGGAGAAAGAATTTAAACAAAGATTAAAAAGTAAAGAAGTTCAAGAGCGAGAGATCAATGATACACATGACACATTTGAAGGTAGTTAAGAGCACCCAGAGTTTAGGGGCATAGAACTAAATGCTCTAACAAAAAGTAAGAGTCTATAACTAACCCCTAGTAGGCATGTAGATAATATCTAAGTTGATGATTCTAGATCCACGATTTTGCGATACCCTATCATAAGTATATTAGTCCCATTATTAGAAAATTACTCTAAAAAATAATTCATATTAATTCAAGTTCATCTATAGTTTGGTATAGACTAGATGAGAAAAAAAAATATGAGAAATTATATCGAAATTGAAATACTTGCAGTTAACCAATCTTGGATAGAAAAAGAAGAAAATATGAATATACTTCATATATGGAATCTCACAAACATACCCCCCTTGTTGTAATTATTATCAATTGATGAAGAATAAAATAGAATTTGATTTGATGAACTGACACAACCGTGAATGAACCGGTTTGTCGAATACATAGATAAATGCTAGCATACCAGTGAAAGTTTGATAAATTATATGAGGCGAAGATGAAGATAAAGAAAGAAACATGTGTGTAACTCACTCACCAAGCATCACGACCAACAAATTAGATGAAGAAATTCAATCGATTAGCCATAAGAAAATAAGAAACGGATTGTCACCTCAAATAGAAATGGAATTAAACTATATCCTTCTCCATGAGGGAGATGAAGACCTTAAAATTCACTGGTTCATCTATGAAAAATTATGAATAGCTAAAAATATTACAAATGAATATAAACATATGACACAATTTGCATTAGCTCTCTGAAAGAGAGGTTTGACATGGTTTATGAATTTCACAAAAAACCAACCAAAAAACAAGAATGGAATCAAAAATAGTTTCTTCTTTTTCCTTAGAGCTCAAGATATTAAACATATTGTATCTCAAAAGTTAAAAGAAATCAAACAGATACAATATAAAAGTAAAGGGACATGATAAATGATTCAAGGATTTGTTAAATCAAATCCCATATAATATTAATGAAATTGTTAGGCTATTACAAAATATTCAAGGGCCATTAAGAATGTACGAAGTCTCATCATGCGAAGAAGCATCAAAATGGCCCAATGCATTGAAACTTATGATGAATGACATCCAAAGTACTCAACGAATGATACAATATTTGAAGAAAAGATTGAATAGTTACAACAATCAATTTTTAATCTTATCCTTGCAAAAATATAGCTTACAGTGCACTAATTGTAGAAATAAGAGGCACACAAAATAAAATCACAAACTTGCAGAATATTTTGACCTAGACATCCAATGCATTCAAAAAGACATATATTGTGACATATGTTAGGTTGCATTGATCCATAGTACCAAAGAGTGGCTATATAATCTAGGAAATCTAAATCCTAAATAGTGCACCATATGTGATCAGAATCTAGATTAGGGGAAAAAATTTGCTCAAAAATAAAAGTGCTTAGAATCGCCTAAAACCTCAATGACCATGTTTATCTCAGTGATACAATTACAACACAACTTGTTTCACTTAAAACGGAGCTTGTATGAGAAAGATGCAGACTTTTGTCCTGTTTGCCAAACAGGAAAAATTTTGTGTACAGGGTTCACTAGGATACTGACTAGGCATCCGTACAGCCCAGTCATCAAAACAAATATTCCAAGGAATATTCCTGGAATATTCCCACGGGTAGCTCAATCAGGTTGTGACAAATGTCGACATGTAATTGGTCAAAGGCATTTGGAAGGACTTATGAGAGACTGACACATGGCAAGCCTAGAGGCTACCACATGCCCTATCAGAAGTCATGAAAAATTATTTGGAAGGCCGATAAAGTTGAACCCATGACCTATCCCTCAAGCCCAATGCATTATCGTTCTGCCCCAGCTATGTTTCTTAACAAATATGGGGTGCACTTTTCGTTTAAAGCAATAATACATGACGGTTGGGGGAAAGAGAGGGCCAGCCCCACAAGCTAGCCCTCTCTGCATATGACCATACAGCATAACCGGAGGCCAGTGCTACATGCTAAGCGGGATTAGCATTAATTAACCCATGCTTGTTCCACGGCCCAACTAGCAAAAATCCCAAGAGGAGATAGGTATTTTATGCTTGTTATTAATGATTTTACCAAGGCCACTTGGATCATGCTATTAAAAGAAAAATCAAAAGCACATAAAAATTTTAATAAGTTTAAACCTCAGGTACAAAATGAGATATATATAAAGATCAAAATCTTACTATCAAATAGAGGATGAGAATACACTTCAAGAGATTTTGAATAATTCTGTGAAGAGCATGGCATAAGAAGACAATATTCTATGGCCAAAACTCCACAACAAAACGGAGTTGCTGAGAGAAAGAAAAGAAAAATACAGGAGATGGCAAGAGATATAACTGATGAAGTTGAAGTACCTCCCACCTTTAGGGGAGAAGTATCACAAGAAATAGTGTACCTATCAAACAGAACACAAATTAAGCCTAATAGTGATAAAAATCCCTATGAGTTATGGAGGGGAAGACATGCATCAATAAAACACTACAAGTTATTTGGGACAAAATGATTTATCAAAAGGAATGATAAAAATCCTAGAAATTTTGATTCATGAGCTTATGAGGGTATATTTCTTGAGTACCTTTCTCAAAGTAAAGGATAAAAGTGCTACAACCAAAGGACAAAGAGAGTTGAGGACTGCATTGATGTAGTAGTACATGAAATACCTCCATAATATGAGTACTCTAAAGGAAACGTGAACTTATATGGAGAAGAGAGTTCAACCATCAGGTCCTTAAATCATGAAGAGACAAAATCATATAATGAAGATGTTGAAATGATCACAACTCCAAGGTCCAAAACACCATCTACGTATGTACAGATAGAACATCCTGAGAGTCAAATTCTTGGAGATCAAAAACTTGGTGTTGAGACCAGAAGGAAATTTGTTAGTAGTCCAAGTTGCACAAATCTTGTTTTCTATCTCAGGTCAAGCCTAAGAATCTCAATCATGTAAGTAAAGACAAGTCCTGGGTGAGAGTTATGAATGAAGAACTTGATCAAATTAAGAATAATGATACTTGGGAGCTTCTTCCAAGATCCAAAGAGAAAACATCATAGAAAAGAATCGGTCTCAAAAAATAAGGTAAATAAGCAAGCTCAAGTAATCAAGAACAATGTTTGACTAGTCTCCAAAGGGTATGCCCAGATGGAGGGGACAATTTTTCGGGAAACCTTTGCATTACTAACTAGACTGGAAGCTATCAGAATGTTTCTTTCCTTTTCCAGTCATAAAAACATTAAGGTATATCAGATAGATGTGAAATCGGTGCAAGTTCTCAATGGAGAGCTAAAAGAAGAATTTTATATTGAGCAGTCAGAGGGATTCATGCTCACATAAAATGAAGGGCTTGTTTGAAAATTGAAAAAGGACTTATATGGAACCAAGCAAGCACCTAGAGCATGGTATGCAAGACTAGATCAATATCTTCAACAACAAGGCTTCAAGAGGGGAACTGTACACAACAATCTGTATATAAAATCTAAAGATGATCATCTACTAATTGTGGTAGCGTATGTGGATGACATAATCTTTATCAACTATCTAGAACTCTTAGGACATTAATTCGTAAAATATATGAAGAGATAGTTTGAGATATACATGATAGGAGAACTGTCCTTCTTAGGATTTAAAATTTCTCATCCAAAATATGGGGCATTTATCTCCCAATCCAAATACTTGCAAGAAACTCTAAGGAAATTTGTGCTGAAGCATTGCAAGCCAGTTAGCACACCCATGGTTATAGGTTGTAAATTATGCAAAGAATATGAGACATCTGAGGTAAATATGAGTAATTACAGATCAATGATAATAATCATGTTGTATCTCATAGTGTTGATACTAGACATCATGAAATCAATAGGTCTTTTGGTTAGATTTCAACCTTTCCCTCGCGAAATTCATATCATCGTTGTCAAATAGATTTTCAAATACCTTTAAGGGATAGTATATTATATATTGTGGTATGCTAAAATCAAAGAATTTAAGTTGAAGGCCTATATTGATGTTGGTTGGGAAAGTAGTATTAATGACAGGAAGAGCACCTCTAGTGCAAAATTCTTTTTAAGGAATTTCTTAATGTCCTAGGTCAACAAGAAACACAACTCCATTTCTTTATCAACTGTTTAAGTAGAGTATATTGTAGTTTCCATTTGTTTCTCACAAATTTAATGGATGAACAGACCTTCAAGGAAATTAAGGTAGAATTGACTGATCTCATTCCAATCATGTGTGATAATACTAGTGCCATTAGTATCTCTAAGAATATTGTCATGCACTCCAGGACCAAGGACATTCTTATCAAGTTCCATTTCTTAAGATAGCAGGTTGCAACTAGTGTTGTTCGAATTGAATATGTGGCCACTAAATACTAACTTGCAGACATCTCAAGCAATAGATATGAGTTGTGACTCCTCCTCCCAAATGACTTGATTATAATGTGTGTTAGCAGCTACTCAGAATGTGGGATCAATTGAAGAGTAGCCTATGGTTTTTTAGGGGGAGTTTTCAAGAGAATTCTTTGCCATTGAATCCAAAGGGTGAGAATATTATGGTTGCTCAGGAGAAGACAACGATGAAGAAGAACATGCTTTGTGTTAGGGGGGCTTACAATGTTTCCATCAATGCCAAAGGAATAGATTGTTGGACAATTGTAATTACCTGGATGGCTGGTGGCAGTAAGTATTTTGGCATTGATTTCAACTCATCTAGCATTGAGGATCATGTTGTTAAGGAAGAGTCATATTGGCATTTGGTCATGTAATCTTAAGAGATGATGGAACAAAGAATTTAAACATGGAGATATTCCCCCAACACGACCATGAAGGGCTTAGAACCTAGGTGTTATGTAATCAGTCATAGTACCTGGTCCTATGGTGGAAAATTAATGGTGGGTCAAGCAAAAGGGGTTAGATGCTAAGCCCGAAGTCCTGTGAGAACATACAAACTTCATAATCACAATTATTAAAAGTTATGGGAGAGCAGGGATCTGAGACTTTAACACGGAATTGGCACTTCAGCATCTGATAGTAAATGCATGCAAAAGAGTTGGTGTTGTTGGAGTAATGGTTACTTCAGAGATCGTGAGTGAAGGAAACAAGGATAATGATTGTGAAAAATGATTTGATGGGACTGTATTGAGTTTAAGTAAGCCATCTATGATCTCCTATGTAGGCTTCATTGAATTAAATAAATAATAGAGCCTCATGGACAAGATATATTATCATAGTTTAAAGAATATATGTTGGAGTGCATATCAAGCTCTATGAGAAATTAGTAAGAATGGAAGAACCTCCTTGGCCGTACAGGTTGAATGAGATTTAATTCTTAGCATCAAGAATCACACATGTGCCCATTGTCCAAATTGATTGTGTTGCAACTACGGTAGTTGAGTAGCTAAGTAAGAGAAAATATCTGAGAATCTTATGCTCTACTTTTAATATGATCGCAGTAGCATGTAGCTAGATGTTGTAGCAATATGGAGAGTAATTCATAGAGTAAACACTTAGGATACATGAATGGAAGGTTGATGGTTAATAGGGACTACATTGTTCACTATGTAACAACGGAACAAAACCTATGACTGTAGTTCAGCAAGGTAGTGAATTTAGAATTGTTGAGGTAGTTGAAGAGAGTAGTGTTGTGTATGTGAAAGTAGAGCAAGTGGGTCAAGTTTTCAACTAAGAAACATTGTTGTAGAGGGTTGTCATTAGAGCTCTAACGGTAGTGAGGTGCACAATTCAAACGAGATCTGTAGAGTTAAAGGGAAGAGGTATGTATTGCAATGAATCAAATTTATATCTCTATCTATATGTATTTTCCTTTGTTTTCAGTTTGAAAATTGTATGAAAAGTATAACAACGACTAGAGTAGGTAGTGGCCTCCATTCATAAGAGGTTCGTGCCTCTTGGAAAGTTGTGTCTTTCTTTACGGAGGGCATTGGGGCCTCATGTGAATGGGTGCTCACAAAAAAATTAATGTAGTTAAGTGGGTGCTTAAATTACATCATAATAACAAACAAATTGGTGGTTTTATCCCCTTCAATTTCCATGTAAAAATACTTATGTCAATATATGTGTGTGTTGCTTAGTTAATGTATGCAAACATCTTCTCTTTTAGTTCATTTTTGCCATAGTATGAATTCTCTCTCAAATAACTGATAATAGTGAAAGAGTTGAAGTTGTGCACTTAAAGCTTTAAGAATCTTGCTATTCTTGATTCACACCCCCCAGTAATTTCTTATTCCAACACATTCATGAACATGTGTCTCATGTACAATTGAAAATAATAATGTTGAATTCATCTTGTAATCTCATCTACAATCCAACATCCCATGTGCATGTATTAGTCTAAATGTTGGACTAATGCATGATAGTTATCTATAAACTACAATACCATATCCAGGTACTCATGCTCACTACAAACTAATTCATGTCAATGGATAGTTGAATACGGTGTCCAAATACACACCAAGGTTACATGATCCAAAATATAGGGAATGTCACCCATGTTGAAAGGATGGTCCACATTACTATAAGTTTAGTTTCGAATCTAGAATGAACACTACAATTGTAGAATATGCAAGTTGAAAATAAATAGTGATAAGAGACTCTTGATTACCCTCAATGATGTCATATACATGAGGTGGCATGGACTTATCAAATAGAAGATAAAATTAGTTTTATTCCATGTAATGACAATTTTCCATGTACCAATCCTCAAAATCACCTTTGAAACCCACTTGGAATATATATATTAGCTATATAGATTACCTCTACATGTATTTTCACATACAAGTTATACAAGAATAATGTAAAAAGGATACTTTACTTAATTATATCAAAATATCCTTAGGTTTAGGTAATTCCATGCAATAATTCTTTTCTACAACAAATCCAATGATGTTTACTTGTTGTTGAAAGGGCTAATCAACTTAGTCATCTAGCCCAATCAAGTTGACATATGAAAGGATGTATTGTAATTTGGTCAACTCCCTAATCTAATTGACCAACCAAGTTTGTTTGGTCAAGTCAGTTGAGGAAATTTAAATGTTGTAACTATCTACTGAGGGATATAAATATGAATGTACTCAAACATATGTTATTAATTGGTTGTTGAGGATATATTAATAGAGGTGTGCATTTTCTAGCTCTTTATTACAATTTTGTCTCTTTTCTCTTCCATGTAATCCATCTATGTCTTTAAGATTACTCATTGTTCCATACTACTATAAACCAATGCATACTTTTCACTAGATTACAACATTGGTTCCATCGCCAATAGTGTTGGTCCTAAGTGTATACAATATGCATGCATAATCTTAACATATTAAGAGATACATTAGTGGTGGGAGACAAATATGAATAACTACCTAAAGAATTACGCAAGAAGAAACTGATTATTTATTGTAGAAGCTACATCACACTTTTTCATGGCAGCACGATCTCCAAAGAGTTTGAGGGGAAGAGAAAGTAAGACCTAGCATGAGCCATGATCATTTGGCCCCGGTCATTAGTATCCGAGCCTCTTGAGATGCATCGATGTTATATTATTGCTTAACTAAACGATCAAATTGGTTACTAAGCTTGGTTATATGATACTCGCATATCTACGCCCGGAGGGAATCATACGAGGTTACGAGTGTGAGGTTTCACTTGTTCATGTTGCGGGTAGGGCGTATATTTAGTGTGGATTCGAAGGTGGCAGGGATGGCATTCTTTCCTCCCATCCGATTGTGGTGGGGCGGGTGGATCACCTTCCATTGCAGCTTCTCCCTCCCTAGCCAGCCGGAATTCGAGGAGTAGATAGCCCGGTCAGTCCGTCGATTTCAATTCCACAGCTGATGAAAGGATCTCCTACTTGCTTGTCAAGTCGAAAGATGGAATGGGTAAAATAAGATAGGGGGGAATATCAATGTGCGCGCTAGAATAAGAGGAGGGGAGGCCGAAATTGAGTGTGGTGTATCAATCGGATTCTCTCTGAAACACATGAAAACTTTATCAAACATTCATAGTCTATTTTTTGTACCTAGTTGGTATTTTGTAATTTCTATGATGGTATTTCCTCACATGGCATGGTCTAAATGTAGCTATGTAGTAGATCTAGTATGGGTAATTTTGATACGAAAAATAACGTTGCAATATATTCACTTCTCTTAATTTGGTTTCCCTATAGTAGGACACTAAGTATGATTACTATTTTTGTACGACTAATTCATGAATAAATGAAAGCCAAAAAAATAAAAAATTAAATATGAAAATATAATAGTAATTTCTATTAAAAAAATCATTAAAATATTAAACTTACATGCTTAATCCGAACTCAAAAATAAACATTTATATTTTTAAATAATTATTATTATGATGATGTGTGGGAAAAGTTAAAATTTGTATTCTTTACTAACATAGAGTTACAATTTAATATTGATATAGTCTACCATTATAATTCAAAAAAAGATTTAGTCCAAAAAATAATATTCTAATCTATATCTATAAAGTTAAAGACATTAACTAGAAATTGACCGCCTATAATAAACTAATACATAGAAACATGATGCATGAGGAATAACCAACCAAGAGAGAAAACCATTAAGATGAATGATCATAGTCGATGGCTTTTTTTTAATCAATTTTTCATTAATGCCCCTTATTTAGTGCCATATATTTTTACGAATAAATAAATCAATTTTTATATATATATAAACTTCATTTTATATTTAAAAAGGTAAATCTCTCTTTTTTGTGGTTAGTATTTTAAGTACATTATTAAATCTGTGTTTGTTTTATTGATAAAAATTGACAATAATATTTTCTTATAAAACATAGATGTGGTTTTCTTTAATATATATTTAG
The DNA here is from genome assembly GCA_031772625.1 of Pinus tabuliformis. Lineage (NCBI taxonomy): Eukaryota > Viridiplantae > Streptophyta > Pinopsida > Pinales > Pinaceae > Pinus > Pinus tabuliformis. Next base: position 264,067,164 of record CM062804.1, read on the forward strand.
TGTTTTGTAATTTTTATGATGGAATTGATACATATTTGTCATAGTTGAGATGTAGTGAGGTAGTAAACTTAGTATGGGTAATTTTTGTCAGGCTGGGAGGTAATTCTTCAAATGTGTTTGTGTTTATTCATTTAGATTGTTCATAGTTATATACATGAGGGAGTGACTCTTGGGTTTCACCTCTCGATGACTCTTCCTTTTCCATTATTTATTATTTACAATATTTGGAAATGTTCACCCAATCCCCATGATTAGGTGTCAACATTCCCCCCTTAATCTGAAGGGATGTTGGTGAGTCCAAGCATCATTTTGAATCTTTCAAGTGTTTCTCTTCCAAGCGCCTTGGTGAAGATGTTTACGATCTGCTCATTAGTGGGACAATGGCGTAGATGGATTCTCCTGGCCTCAACATGATGTCGAATCAGATGTTATTTTGTATTGATGTGCTTCATTCAATCATGGAACTTTGGGCTCTTGGCTAACTTTATTGCAGAGGTGTTATCAATCATGAGTGGAGTTGAATGTACTTGTTTTACCTGCAAATCTTCCAAAATTCTCCTGAGCCACACAATTTATTTTGTTTCCTCAGTTGCTACCACATATTCTGACTCTGTTGTGGAATCTATTGGAACTGATTGTTTGCATGATATCCAGGAGACAACTCCTGATCCAAGACTCATAACATAACTAGAAGTATATACCCTAGTTTCTTTGTATCCATCGAAGTCTAAATCAGAGCATCCAATCAAGCTGAAGTCGCCCACCTGTGTATACTTGAGTCGAAAGTCTTGAGTTCCCTTCAAGCACTTTAGAAATCTTTTTACAACAGACCAATGTCCCTCACAGGGCTTTTTCACAAACCTGGAGAAGGTTCCAACAACAAACAAAACGTCTGGTCTAGTAGTAGTCAGGTAGTTGAGACTTCCTACAAGCTATCTATACTTTGTTGGATCCTCAAATTCTTTTCCTTCAACAGATGTGAGCTTTAATTTTTGTTCCATTAAAGTTGTTAGAGGATTGCACTCAGCCATGCCGAACCTGTTTAACAGATCTCCAATTTACTTCTTTTGAGAAAGGAATATAGACTTCAGTTGTTGAGTTACTTCAATACCAAGAGTAATGAACATAGCCCAAATCATTCATTTCAAAACATTTCCTCAATTCCTTCTTTATGGATGCAATGTAGCTCTCATGGTTCCCTGTCATCGAAAGATCATCTACATATGCCCCAAGATATGCAACTATTTTCCCAACTTTTTTGACAAACAAAGTTGCATCATGAAGATCATAATGTTTGAAATTGAACTTTAGAAGATTTTCAATTAACTTTTCATACCAGACTTGCAATGCTTTCTTGAGGCCATACAAGGATTTCACAAGTTTGCATACTTCATGCTCATGTACTTTCACAGAAAATCCTTTAGGTTATGACATAAAAACAGTCTCTTTTAAATCTCCTTTCAAGAAAGAAGTTTTTAAATCCATTTGATGGACTTTCCAATCGTTCTGAGATGCTAGGAAAAAGAGTGTCTGGATGGTAGCCCATTTTGCTGTGGGGGAAAAAGTCCCATAATCGACCCCTTCTTTCTATGCAAAACATTTTTCCACAAGCTTGGCTTTTTGTTTTCCAAGTGAGCCATCAACTTTATACTTGTTCTTGTAGACCCACTTGTAGCCAATTGGTTTGGTTCCCAATGGAGGATCAACTAGCAAACAACTGCCATTCTTTATCAAGTCATCATACTCTTTTTGCATCGCCTCTTTCAATTCGTCATGAGAAGCATCTTCTTTGAAGGAAGTTGACTGAAAATATGTAAACAAATTCAATTCACAATTCAAAGAAACATCCATATCAACAGATGAATTAGAATCATCTACATTGCCTTCATTTTTCCTTGTTGAATTTCTTGTTTCTGCCTTTCCAACCTCATCAGGATGAACACTTCCAAGTGTCTTTGTCAGCCACTCTAGGGGCCCTTTCTGAGATGGTCCGGGCTGCCTGGTTGATTGAGTTGGGACTGAATCAAGAATGAGTCTCCCAATTATGTCAATCACATTGCTGAAAGTATCATCAGCAGTTGGAGTTTCATGTGGGGGAGAGTGTGCTTCAAAAGAAGATTCCATAGATTGATCCAGTATAGGAATCCCCCCTTCAAGATGTGGAATCTGATTATCAAATTCTTGAAATGATTTTTCATTTCTGAATCTACCCAAGCGATCAAGTTGTCACTCAATAACATTTTCAGCTTTTGAAGATTCAAGAAATATTACATGTCTAGATACAAAAAAAAATTTATTAACTTCATCATATAGACTGTATGCTTTAGTGTTATTTGAATACCCCAAGAATATACACTTACGGCTCCATCATAGCAGGTGGAACCAAAGACCCTGAGATGCTTTACCGAAGGAATGAGGCCATACCACATTTCATAACGAGTCTCGTTTCTAATAGTATTATATGGACATCTATTCTTTACATATACAACACATAGAACTGCATCAGCCCAAAACATCAATTTTACATTCTTGAAGAACATCATGGAACGTACCATATTTAAGAGTGTCTTATTCATTCTTTCAGCTACTCCGTTTTGTTGGGGATTATAGAGCACAAATGTTTGATGTTTGATCCCATGTCGGTGAAGATACTTTTCAAATTCATTTGAAGTATATTACTTTCCATTATGAGTGTGAATAGAGCCAATATGAGATTGTGCATCATTTTCAATCTAGGTATGAAAGTTCTTGAATGTTTGAAAAGCATCAGATTTCTTCTTCAATAAATAAACCCAACACATTCTAGTGTAGCCATCAATAAATGTCATCATATATTTATTTCCATTTGTAGAAGAAACATGCATTGGACCGCAAAAATATGAATGAATGAGTTAATGTTTTCTATGTGCTCTAGAATGTGAATCATGAAAAGACTGTTTGTTATGCTTTCCTAGAATGCAAGCATCACAGTACTTAAGCTTCCTAGGAATTATAGGCAAACAAGTAACACCATTTTTCTTCAACAAGCAAAGGTTATCATAGTTCAAGTGTCCAAATATAGCATGCCATAATAGACTTGAATGGAATGTACCTTCATCATAATGAGACTTGTATGAGAAATTTTATGCACGAGCATAGGTACCTTATAGCTTGAGAAGTATCTCTTCTTCTATCCTTGTCATGACAAGTAAGTGTTTTGATGCTTTTCTCACCTCAACCTTACCATCAAACATATGAATGGAGTGTCCTGTCTATTAGATGTGGACCAAGGATAACAATTTTCTCCTCAGCTATGGGTGATATAAAACATGATGAAGAAGAAAGTCTAGAAGACCAGGCAATTCGAGCCTGATTGTGCCAAGCCCTGATGGCTTGAGTATTGATTTGTCTGTAAAGTATACTTCTCCATCAACATTTTCAGTAAATTCTTCAAAAAAGTCTATTCTAAAAGTCATGTGGCAAGTTGCTCCTGAATCAAGAAACCAATCATTTTTCCAAGAAGCAAGTGAATCATTAAACAAGTCTTCATTTACTCCAATATTACAAGTGAAGCATTAAACAAGTCTTCATTTACTCCAATATTACAATGTGCCACAACATAGTGAGTGGATTTAGGTGCTTTACCTTTCCCTTTGTCATTTGTTTTACTTTTGGGTTGATTTCATTCCTGCTCAATTCTATCCCAGGGAAACTTGCACGTGGATTCATCATGTGATCCATCTCTATTGCAATGTTTGTAATGAAAATTAGACTTTTCTCCTTGAGAGTGTGTGCCCCCCTTGCCTCCGAAATTTCTTCTTCTTGTTCCTGTTCTACCACCTCTTCCTCTAGAAGAATCTTGAGAAAGATTATTCTCTCTATTTGCAAGACACATAGCCTCTTCAAAAGACTGAGGAGTTATCTTCTTCCTAAAATCCTTCTCTCTCTCAGCAAATTTATTCACAAGGGAGTCAAAGGTAATTTCTTTGAGGGTTCCATTTGCTTGCAATGACTCAAGATAATTTGAATAAGTGGGATAAAGTGCCCTGACAAAAGATATCAGGGGAATGTCTATTTCAAAATTAGTGACTTTGATATCATGCATAATAGGTTTTACTTTTGATGCAAGAGCAAGAGGATCACTATTTTGTAATTCAATGTTGAACAATTTAATCATGAGTTGAACAACTTCAAGTGTATAGTGTGGGTTATAGAGTTCCTTCTATTTTTGTAAGGCTTCAAAAGCATTTGAAAATGGTGAAATATGGTGACTCACCCCTTCATTTACAGATGCTACAATCAAGGCATAGGCCTTGTTGTTCATATTTTCCCAAATGGCGAATTCCTTGTCTAACGTATGCTTTTCTGGTTCTTTGTCTCCTTCTCCAAGACAAACTCCTTTCCACAGCTCATTAAAAATGAGAGTGTGTTTGATATTCCGTAAACATTTTGGATAGTTCTCCTTCTTGGTGAGAACCACTCCCATAATAGATATCAACGAATGCATTGTAAAATCTCTGTACTGTAGAAAAAAATACTTTTGTTGGAAAATTTTACTCCTAATGGGAAAAAATCTAATTTTGATATATGGGAGAGGTATATTTGAGGGAGGTGTTATTTGGGGGAAGGTGTTATTGGGGAAGGTGTTAATGGAGTAGGGTGTATATGGGGTATGGGGTATGTGGGGATGTATAACAAAATATTATGCAGAAAAGGAATATAACAAAAATAACGCAATTCCGCAATGTAATACCAATCACTAGTTATATGGGATATTGCAAGACGGAGAGAGGTATAGGGGTATAGATAAGTTATTGCAAACAATATGGTGGTGTGAGTGCAAGGGCTACAGAAACCATGTAGGGAGACAACATTGTATATGGAGAGGTTGTATGAGCCGACTGTGTAGGAGTTAACGCAGAGCACATTACTGCAATTTATATAAAAACTTCTACAACTGTTAGAAACTGCATACCATTCCACACCATTCTGTTGACATTCTGATACCACCCTCCATTATAGTATGGAGGCTTAATGGAAGCATTGCTCGCAACTTCTTTCTATGTGTGGAGTTGGATGACAGAGAGCAGTGCTCGCGGCTTCAGCTTTTTGGTCTTTGCGTACCCCAATGTGGTTGACGGGTTCTTGCTTGAGCCACAATGAAGACATAAGCTGTGAGGAGTGTTGGAATGTGTAGCACGGAGGTGTGTTTGAGCGCTGCCACAATTTGTAGGAGGAGAGAATCAAACTAAGGGCTAATGATATTGAAGTTGCACTTGCGAGGGGAATAGGAGATAGTAGTCCAGGAAGGCCAAGACTCCAACGACCTTGGTGTGGCTTACCGCAGGTAGAATAACAAGAATTTGCAAGGCGGTGATGGCTTGCATAGGTAGGAGATTTGGGAGAAGGATTGAGAATGCAATAGAGATGGAGACGGTCGTTCAACTAATATAATTGCAGCATACCATGTGAGAAAAAAAGAGTGGAATAATACTAATGTAGGACAAAGAATATGATAGATTGTAGAAACGGCCGAAGGGTGTTATAAGAGCAAGAGGAAACTAAAAAAGGGTTGGTTGTGTGACCATATCAGGTCAAGAGCTAACTCCTCAAATGTGATTGTGTTTATTCATTTAGATTGTTCATATTTATATACATGAGGGAGTGACTCTTGGGTTTCACCTACCAACGACTCTTCTTTTTCCATTATTTATTATTTACATTGTTTACAAATGTTCACCCAATCCCATGATTAAGTGTCAACAATTTTGATAGAAATATTGTCACAATATCTATTTTTATGACTTATTTATGAATCAATGAAATTTTGAAAATTAATTCAAAAAAAAAGAGCGAAGAAAATACAATAGTGATTATTAAAGAAAGATCATTGGTATATTAAGTTTCTTTTTATAGTTTTATTCAAAGAAGAAAATTACATTTTACAAAAGAATATTATTACTACTATTATTGATATTTTTGCTTTGTATTTTTGAAATTAAAATTTTTATTTATTTTCAACATAAAGTTACAATTAGTATTCATATGGTCTACCATTAGACAATCCCAATAAAAAAATTCAAACTTTTCAAAAGATTTTTACTCTAAAAACTAACTTTATTAATTATATCTAGAAGTCCAAAGACAATAACTAGCCATTCAGAGCCTGTAATAAAGTAATACATACAAACATGATGCATGAGGAATAACAAACCAAGAGAGAACCATCAATAAGAATTATTGAAGTTAGTGGCATTCTTTTATAAACTTTTTATTGATGCCCCTTATTTACTGTGGTATGTCATGATAAGATATAACATAAGATAAATAAATTACCTTATGATTTATATATAAATAAATAGGTCAAAACCCACTATTATGTTATTATTTTTTTAACCTAATCAATAGAAGAATATGAAGAAATATTTTGCACGAGGAACAATTTTGCAACAATCTAAATCTAGCACCTCTAAGTTAATCCAATCATTCCATGCAATATTGATATTTTTTATTTTAATTTTAATTTTTGGTTGATAAATCTTGATTAGTATTCCATTGGACCATTTTGTATCTATCCACTTAATATATAAATTATTGGTCTAATTTTCAATATAACAAACTACAGCTTGACAATTTTAATATTGTAGATAAATGTCTTTCGGATTAATCACATCATTAGGATTTGGTCAATGTTTCAAACCAACTGATGTAGTTCATCCTCAAGACAAGGTGAAAAAATCATACAATCTTTAATAATAAATTTATATTATAGAAATGTAATAAATAATTAAACAATTCAACTAATTAACGACTATTTTTCAACTAATTAAGGGCTAGTTTTTAACGGCTAACTCTGGGCAATGATGCATCCCTGCTATTTATTCACTCTGACCAATTTCACACCTTATCCTAAGGATGAACCACATTAGTTGGTTCGAAACATCTTTTATAACCAAACCCTAATGATGTTATTAATTATGGATCACCAAAATTTTAGATCTAGCATCAAATCATATAATCTCATTTTGTATTTATCTACTTAAAATATGTATTATCGATCCAATTTTCAATATAACAAACTACAACCAAAATTTTTAATATTATTATTATTATTATTATTATATAAATAACAAACTACAACCAAAAATTTTAATATTATATAATATTATTATTATTATTATTATTATTATAATATATATATATATATAAATTTGTTTATGTATGTATATTTGTTTATTATAATAATTTTTCCACTATTTAAAATAAAAAGTAGTATTAAAAAATTAACTAATCATATATCGTATTAAATATAGTTAATATTAAAAATTTAACAAATCATATATCATATCAAATTTGGAAATGAAAGTTTTTAAAATATATATATATATATATATATATATATATATATATATATATATTTATGGTTCTTTTGGAAAATTTTGAATAACATATATTATTAAATATATATATATATATATAGCTTGAGTGAGCTTAATGATTAAGAGGTTGTGTTTCCTCCTAAAAGGTCGAAGGTTAAAAACCAGAAGGGATTAGAGTATTTATACGTTGTGGATTTATCAAATTTTGAATAACATATTATATATATATATATATATATATATATATATATATATATATATATATATATATATATATATAGATATATATATAGATATACAGCTTGAGTGGGCCTAATGGTGAAGAGCATGTGTTTCTTCCTTATGCCTTCATAGACTTAGCCCTCAAATTGCAAGAGGGTCTCATACACAAATTTGGTGTCTTGGCCATTATTTTTATTATTATTTAAGTTTTATAGGGTTATTTTTATTTCATTAATTTTATTTTATTTTGACCCAATTAAATTTCGCATTAGATTAATTTTTTTATTTAATTTAATTTTTAAAAAACTATTTTATTTCTATTTTGATGTAAATTGACTTAGTCAAAATGTTAAACATTACATTCCAACATCTCTCTACCATACTCAGCCCAACAAAGAGGGAAACCTCTTTTAAAAACTAAAATTTAAAGCATATTTTTCATTTTTTTATTAGTTTTATATAAAATATAGATATTTTCTTTGTTTATCTCTAAACACATCTCCCTCATTTTAAACAAAAGAGAAATAACATTTTAACCCTGAAAATTTTGGTATTTTCAATTACTTTCTATATATATACTGCCTCTCTAACTTGCTCTCTCTAAAATACGTACATATTTACATTGAATATTTTTTTGTTGTTGTTGATATTGAATAAATAAACTACACATTTCTCTTACAATGGAAAAATAAAATATAATAAATTTTTTAATTTCAATGAATTTGTCTCTCTTTATAAATTCTATGTAAAATTATGTTACATTGAAATATTTTATTTATACCTAACACTAAAATACTTTTTTATTAATATAATATTTTTAAATACCATATGTCACCCCAATATAAGATATAGCAATATTATTTTTAAATACTACATATTAATTGTATATTAAATAATAAAATAATTACACATCTTATACTAAAAAAATATAAAAAATAATTAGAAATGAAATTAAATATTAAGATGAAAATTTATTTTATTTTATTATTTTAAAATATTTTTATTGTTAATATTTTTTAAGTTAAATATTAATTTAAAATATACTCCTAACATTTTCCATTAGATCTCAACCTTATTTTATATAAAAAATTAATTAACCAATAAATTAGATAATAATAAATTTATACTAGAATTTTCTTAAACCAAATCCTCAAAATAATACACCATCTAAATTATATCAAATAAATCCATTAAACAATTCCACTATTAAACCCACCTATTTCAAAATAAGCCCTTTCCTAAAATAATACACTATCTAAATTATATCAAATAAATCCATTAAGCAATTTCACTATTAAAACCACCTATTTCAAAATAAGCCCTTTCCTAAAAACAGTAAACCATCTCACTAAATCAGATTAAATAATAGCACAATTTTGGTGGAGCACTAATAAAAATACAGACGAATTCAATCATATAAAATAATTATAAAAAGTAAGCCATATTTCAAAATATTTTGGTTGATTAATTACATGATAAGTTTGGTAAAAGTTTTGAACCAATAAATATGGTTCATCTTAGTTTTTAATCAATAAATATGGTTCATCTTAGTTTTTAAAAGAATAATCTTGATTAATCAAGAAAAACAATTCTAAAAATGATAGATCACAAAAAACTGTTTTTTGAAATTAAAGATTTTAGCGAGTTACGACCAATTTAATAACATGATACAAATCTGTTGGAAGTAATGGAGAAAGCTAAACTTAGAGTATGGTTATGATGATGATAGGTTTGAGACTCTAATCTGAGACCTGAGATCTTACTATCTAGGGAGTGGTTGAAACCACCATGTCAGTGTGATAGCCTATATGTACTAGGTTGTTTTCTTAATTGATATAGTGTGTGTATTGTGATGTGCTTGGGCACTCTCCAAGTATCTCACCAGGAGAGCCATTTAGGTAATATATTCATATTTTATTATGGTATCAGAGCTTCAGGGTTGTCGATCCTATAAGTTGAGTGAAGGGCGCGACTAAGGAAAAATCATCGCAAGTGTTAGGTGCATAAATGCGGCGATCCCAAAGCTACCCTTCCATGCGTTTTCATTTTATCGATAGTCGCATATATGTGTTGTACAGTCGCGAAGACCTTGGCAAGTCCACAATGGTAAATCGCACCAACTGTTTTATGTTGCGTGAAAGCATGTGAGTTGTGGCAACTGTGGAAAGTGTCGCAAAGCTAAGCTGCATGGTAAAGCAATGTTGATTTGAGGTAGTGTAGTTGTTGTGGATCCCTACACGCAAAGGTGCCTGTTCATTTCTTCGTAGAGGTTCCTGTTCGTGGAGGTGTTGAGTGGTGAGCCTGCGTGCGTGAATTCCGACGGATTCATGTATTTTTTGAGGAGTTTGAAGCCTACCTCCCTGATCGAATTCCTCCTTCACTGAGTAGGTCATCATCTGTATAGTATCAGAAACCTTGAATCTTGATCCCATAGCATTTGGTGCTTCACAGAGGTGAAGTGAGCTACAGAATAGATCCGGAGCATGTTTGTTGGCGCAACTAAAGCGATCTAGTGACGTGTTTTTTTTCTTCTTTGAGGATCACAAACTCGTAGCCATAGCTTCAGTGATTTCATTTTTTGAGGGGGGTCGTGATAGATCATTACGTGAGATTCCACAAGATTTGTACTGGATTGCTGGATTGTTACATGTACAGGGGGCGCTCTCACCAAAGTCTCTGTGCCCATCATAGGACACCCACAATCACTTGTATTCGACGATCTGCCAGGGCTGTGGTTGGATTCTCTAGTCCCATTGCTTGTTGGCCAGAAGAGCAGCGAACATTGTGGGCTACCATTCAAGAACCTTTGTAATTTTAGGCTGAGGTAGATTGCTTAAAGTTAGGTTTTGCATTGCGTATGGTTTTGACTAGTCAAAGGGCATGATTGTCAACATCTCATGGGTGGACGTGATTGGTGTTGTTGCTAGTTCCTCAGCATCATTGTTTTGTTGTGAGTCACTATACTTTTCTTGTTAGCATTGTAGAAAGTTGGATGCATGTGTCGAGAAGGAAGGAGATGTGCATGGAGGCTCATGGAGTTTTAATTGTTTGAGAAACTCAAGTTGTGGGTTGTGGAGATGCCAAAACCAATTGGGTAAATTTTCTTGTAAGTTATTATATGGCACAATGAAAATGCAAAATTCCTTGCTAATTTGAACCTATCTTCAGAAATATATGTTACCAAAAATTGCTAATTACATATATCAAAATTAGATATTGAGAATGTTTCAAGCTTGTGGTAGGTCATTTTGTTGCTCGTCGCCAAAGCCAAGGGGACTAAGACCTCTATGGCATAGAAGCCACAGTCTACAAGGTTCTACAGTTGAAGAGCTACCAAAGGGAGAAGTTTCCCACCTACATGGTAATGGGGTTGTTGGAGCTCGTTAGAGGACTGTGTGGAGTCAAAAAGGAATCTCGAAGCGAGATAAGCTAGACTTTAACAACATGTCTATATTTTTAGATATTTTTGATTCTGATGATGATGATTTTCTCATGTGGGCATTTGGAAGCATTAGCATGGGTAGTATGTTCGAGTCAGAAGAAATTTCAAAAAAACAATGTGGTTCTATTGATGACCACGAGAATCAAGAGGCACAGTATGTTGTGCAAGATCCTGAGATTGAAGACACATGCGGTGATCTTCAGGAAGGGTGTAAAGAGGAACAAAGTGTTGGAGATCAATGGGAGGAGCCACATGAAGCTGATTGCAAAAACACAACGCTGGGAAAATTCTCCTATCGAGCCTATCATAATCTTGAGAAGGGCGAGAATAAGAATTCAAGCTTTCCATGAGTGGGGAAGAAATGAGGTGAAAATACATCACTACCTCATGGCGAGGAAAGTGAAGATAAAGCCTCGACTCCAGATGAACAAGTATGGATTCTCAAGAAAAAAGACCAAAACGAAAACCTCTGTTACCAAGCTTTTATGTATGACTCTAAGCCTAGCTCAGACTAGACCAGTAGGCGTATGTTATTGTTCAGTACTCTTTCTCCATTAATGGGGATTGTTGGAAGTAATGGAGAGAGATAAACTTAGTGTATGGTTATGATGATGATAGGGTTGAGACTCTAATATGAGACCTCAGATCCTACTATCTAGGGAGTGGTTGAAACCACCCTCTTAGTGCCATAGCCTATATGTACTAGGTTTTTCTCCTAATTAATATATTGTGTGTATTATGATGTGCTTGGGCACTCTCCAGATACCTCATCTGGATAACCATTTTGGTAATATATTCATATTTTATCAAAAAAATATATTGATTAATCTAGAAAAACAATTCCAAAAATGATATGATCACACAAAGCTACTTTTTGAAATCAGAGATTTTAGAGAGTTACGACCAATCCAATAACATGATACAAATCATTCCCATATTCCATTCCATCACCTTCCCATGATACAAAGCGTTCTCATATTCCACTCTATCACCTTCATAATTTCCCCATAAGTCGACGTAGTTGTTATTATATCAAAGTTCCAACATCGATTATTTTCGGCAATTTATTGGCCGAAAACAATCTAATAACTAATTATTCTAAAAAGTCTTATGAAGTTTGCGATTGATAATCTTAAAATCCCACCATGATGTCATAAATCAAATGGACCCACTCAATGATTAAGAAGAATTACCCGACACAAAATTTTCAAGATGCAATTGGAAATTCACTGAGGCATTGTGATTGCAGAACGTTAAGTAAATACAGATTCAAAAGTAGACTCCAGATTCAATAAGTAAACACACGTATTAACTCATCATGCTTTGAGATTCTCTTAGCAAGTCACAAGCAGAACTGCCGAATATATACAGGAAATCCAATAAATATAGCCAACATTACATGTAAACTTTCAAAAGTAGAATTCGATACAAAAGTAAGCAAACATTATAACTATCACAGGCATAACAACCAGAATTTGGATTCACTTGCACACGCATAACAACCAGAGTTTGGATTCACTTGCACACGCATAACAACCAGAATTGGTTGACTGTATATAGGACATCCAATTAACATCGCTTCACTTTACATTTCCACCCTAAAATTTTTCTTATCTTGGTCGCACGATCGCGAACCCAGGTTACCGTCCGGAAATAAGGGGAATAGCTCCAGCAATTCGCTTTTGTTTTGATTTTCTTCGCCCTCCGAACCTATCACAACATTACTCCCTTGAGGGTCTGTACGATTTCCCTCACAAAAATCTGGGCTTCTTTCTGACCTTATGTTCTTGTCAGAATGTAGAGGAAACAGTTCCAGCAACTGGCCTTTGTTTTCAGCTTCTTGGATCTCTGATCCTGTCATAATATCACATTCAGAAGGTCTAAGCGTGCACTTTGCGAAAGGACCCAGCCATCCGTCCCTTCTAACCATATTCTGCAGGTCATTTTTGAAATTCATGTCACAGTTGGCTTCACAGAGAGGTTGTTTTGCACCAGAATGTAAATCTGGTTGGACTGACAAATTAAACGGTAGCACAGTCTCTGATTTTTTGTGGGAGGTTGAATTTGTACGTCTCTGTTCATAGGGAAAAATTCAGTATAATTTTTATTTTGAATCACATTGAACAAATCCAGCAATAAGAGAGGTAGACTTTCACAGGTAGACTTTCACAGTTGTGTTAAAAAATTTCCAACAAAAAAACTCTGTATTAAATTTTGGTTGTTCAACTTTTTCAGCCGACACTTTTACCCATCCTGAGGGACCAGAAATCTTATTATTATGATGGACAAAATGTCCACCCAAAAATCTTATTATTGATTGATTGAGTGTTCCTGGTTAGAGTTATTTTCCTGCTTCTGTTTCTTACTCGCCCGATCAACGTGACATACAGTTCCATTCTCAGCCGACTGTAACTGTTTTCTCACGAACAAATTCATGGGCGGTATGTTCTCCCCGCCGAAGCTGGATGGAGATTTTTCTGAATATAACAAATTCATGGGCGGTATGTTCTCCCGGCAGAAGCTGGATGGAGATTCTTCTGAATATAACAGCTCCTAATAATAATGTTAAATATAAGCATTTAATATCTCAAATTTAGTTGACAAAACAATTCAACATGAAAACACAATACATTTTGAAAGTATAGGGTTAAACCAATGAAAAATGCTTAAAATAGATTTGATGTGGAATGATCATTATTTTTTTTTACTTAGTAATATTCAAATCTCTGCTAATAATATGATGAGTTAAATTATTATTTTTTTTAATTTTGGTAGGAGTTTCAGATTTTCGAGTTTTTACATGTTTATTATTCACCTGGTTAGTACAAGATTTGAACCTAAGATCTCTGGTTCAGTGATTAACATGTCTATTATTCACCAGATTAGCACAAGATTAGAACCCAAGATCTCTAGTTCCATGAGACTTCATTCCACAACAATAACCATTAAAACTGCCCCAAACAAACATGAACTAAATTATTTTGATAAATATTATTGTAATAATTTAATTTTGATGAATATTATAGTATTGATTTCATGATTTGCTTTATCCACTCTTAAGTGTGGATAAATGTGTACTAGCCTCATCCACTAACCTCACTCTAATCCAAGATTGAAAACCAAGGCCGATTTCTCTATTGAGGAAAAAAATAAATAAATACTACTACCCAAATCATTAAAATATTTATTCTTTTTATTATTCCATATCAGATTGCGAACCCCTAATAAGATTCTAATTACCTGAAATGAAAATTGTGTCAATCCCACTGAAGGTTCCAAGACCATGGCAGAGTCTGAAGGAACTGAGGTACAAACCAAGAAATCTTTATAAAAATCATTGAGTGAATCAAACCTAAACAAAACCTTGAAAACCGTTCGAAGTATTCAAAATCAAAATCAAAAGCCAAAAAAAAGGAAGAGTTTACCAGTTGTTGGAGTGAACCCTATTGAAGGCCGAGAGCTTCCCGCATTTACTTTTGGATTGAGAGACAGTTCCTGCATTAAGGATTTTTGTTGTGATCCCTTCTTACGTGACAGAGAATTCTGAAACTAATAGAAGACATTTTTCGCCTCCACATCACCATGAACTTTCAGTAACTTTGTAATGTCGTTTACACGATGGCGACTAGGGTTACGTTCACCGGCTTCATACAACTCTTCCAAAATCTTCTTTTGGATTTCTGTGGGTTTCCAGCGTGAAGAAGAAGATACAATTTCTTCATTTCTTTCAATGGAGATTCCAGAGTGGGGAGACTCCATAGTACGAAAAACAAATTCTTTTCGCTGTGATGGATTTCGATTGGCAACCTTTACTTCCTGGTTCTGTGTTCACAAACAGTTGCTCACTCACATGAATGGACTGGAAAACCCTAAGCAGATATATATTAGTTTCAAATATTAAACAATAAGCGGGAAACTAATGTGGCAATTAAAATTGAATTTGAAATTCCAGACTATAGGGACAGAAAACCTGCATGAGGATGATTGAGGAGATAGATCAATGGATGGATTAACCAGTGTGGATAGTAAAAAACAGAATTTTACGAATCTCATAGATCTCTCCGGACCAAAGGACCAAATGACTTTAGTTCCCCTGAATAGCGGAATTCTAGTGGGAATTGCCCCAAACAAAGGGTCCGGGCACATTTGTCATTATGGAAAACCCCTAAAACAAATTAGGACCTTAAATTTCTGGTTGGACTCAACACAAGAATTAATTAAAATTTAGGATGATGGTGTCTATGTCATAAATGGGTCTAAATGCTTGTCAAATTCAATTAATATTAATTTCCCTCCATTGGCGTTTAATTATTTTGAATTTGCTTACTAAAATCACATAGGAAGAAAAAATTAATTTGAATTTTCCTCAATGGACCCTTAATTAAAATTAAATTTATTCCAATTTCCTTACTAAAATCACGCATCAAAAATATTTTTTCCCATTAAAAAATAAAGTTCCCTAGGTAACTAAAATGAGGGATCATACACATGTTTGCTCTATGTGGAGGGATCACACACGTGTTTGCTGTGATATAAATATTTCAAAAGTTTGAATCGCATACAAGATAATCCACGACTCAACAAAAGAAATAATAAAAATGGAGGGCGATGGTGTCTTTGCCACAAATTAGTTTAAATTCGGGTTAAATTTAATTAATTTTAATTTCCATGTTTTTAATTAAATTTCTATCAATTAGCATCTTGTTTTCATAATGAATTACACTAGTTAGTCCTAAATGCGTCATCAATTTTAATTTTCTTATTAAAATCCCAAGTCAAAAGGCAAATTTTCCTGTAAACATAAAAGTTCCCTAGATACCTAAAAAAGGGGATCTCACACATGTTTTCCCTATATTGCAATGATAATATTACAAAAGGAGAATCCAATTCCTTTGATGGGAGGGAATACTTGGTAAAAGTGACTTACAATTATGTTTTGGCCTAATTTATAGTAACTTAAAAGTGTAAGTTTTAATTTCTTTTTAAATATGTATATAATTTAAGTATATAAAATTGATTAGAGAATAATAAGTGGTTTATTATACTAAATTTTTATAAAGAACTATTAATTAGAATAATTTTGAGTTAATTATTTTGCAACATTTAATATGTTATATTTTCATATGTATAATTTATTTCAATCATTCTTTTTTTATTACAGAAGAATCGCCAACTGGAGTAGCCTCGCAACTCGAGTAACATGGGGTCGATTTTGACTGCTACCACTATAACTCCTGGGAACTACGCCTGCCCCTTTCCACAGCTCCGGGCTAGTCTCAGGGATTTGAACTCGTGACCTTCAGTACGGAGCCCGCCTTTCTAAAAAACTTCACCGCATTCTGATTACCAACTTGACTACCCCGTGGGGCTAACCTATTTCAATCATTCATTTTGAGTAAAAAAAGTTATTTCAATTCCTCAGCATGTATGACTTTAATATGTAAAAAGTGAAGATGTGGTGCATTATATGTGACTTGACATATTTAACAAGTGCAAGATGTGTATTTATCTCTCAACATTAAAGTTAGAGAATTATAGCCTCACATTATTACCATAGTTATTATGCAACCTTAATAATGAAATAATAGACCATGGCAAAGCTTATAAGAGTTACAATAATGAGAATTTAGGCTAAAAGCAAAGTTATTTACAATGAAATTAGATTGACCTATTGTATGAAATGAAGGACCTAGTGACAAAGCTTATAAGAGTTACAATAATGAGAATTTAGGCCAAAAGCAAAGTTATTCACAATGAAATTAGATTGACCTATTGTATGAAATGAAGGACCTGGTGTCATGGTGTGAAGTAGTTGATGGAGCACTAATAAAAAGTAATGCACATTGAATGCTATTATGCAAAGAGAAAATTGAATGAAACATATGACTAGAATTTTTTTGAGCATGATAGTGTGGCAAGCGATGTTGTTCAACTTTGGCATTTCACATGTAAACATAAGATTACTTTGGCATGGAAGCTAAAATGAAGTGGTATAAGTTTGAATTAGTCATATTTGATCCATCATAGAGGGAACTTTAGTCATTGTAACATCTGATGAGGTCATGTTTAAATTTGATCATTTCGCATGATTCATGGATGACATTGTTAACATTTATATCATGTGATTCAAATGATCACCCATCCAATTATATAGATATGGATTTGTTTTGATATAAAAAATCTCTAAGGTAATTAGAAATTGGTTATATTTAAATATCCTTAATATTCACATTAATTCATTCAAATTATATGGTTATATACACTAAATCTAAAAATGTTACCATACGCTATATGTTGAAGAATAATATACATGATCCCCTTTAATTGCTCATATTAAGAAATGATTAGAGGTAGTATAGAAACATATGATGATATTTTTATGGAATAATTTCAATCTATTCACTTTCATATTAAGCCAATTTCAACCTAGCAATGAGCTAAAATGAAATAAAATACACCCCAATTCCCATCTATAAGGAAGGATTCATTTTTAAGAAATGATTATAGGTAGTATAGAAACATATGATGATATTTTTATGGAATAATTTCAATCTATTCACTTTCATATTAAGCCAATTTCAACCTAGCAATGAGCTAAAATGAAATAAAATACACCCCAATTCCCATCTATAAGGAAGGATTCATTTTTATTTATAGCTAACTAGAGAACATTAATCATATCCTCCTCCTAACTACCTAGTAAAACTTATTTCATGAGGTCACATTACAATTGGTTCATGCTAACTTTTGGGCGTTATTTTATAATAATAACCACATTCAAGTCAATTCATTTTAAATTGAAAGTATATTAAAGCTCTATCAATAATACTTAGTGGCCTTACCACCCCCCTTCTCTCGTTACACCCTTAGGGAGGATCCCAACATTCCTTCCACCTTTGAAATGTGTTTCCCTTTATACCTGTAGTGAGTATACATAACCATAAAATAGGGTCACATGTATGAGTGGTGACCACAATTTCTCAAGTAGTGAGAGAACCAAGGTCCTACATATAATGGTCGGTTTCTACATGTTAGTAGTCCAATAATCTCATTCATAAAATTGTGTCGTATGTAGAAATGAAAATGACAATGTTGAATTCATCCTGTAATCTCATGTACAATCCAACATCCCATATACATGTATTAGTCTAAATGTTGGAATAATGCAAGATATTAATCTATAAACTGCAATGCCATATCCAAGTACTCATGTTGACTCCTAACTAATTTATGTGAATGAATGGTTGAATACATCGCTCCCAATGCACACTAAGGTCACATGGACCAAAATAAAGGTTATTCCTCCCATGTTGAAAGGATGGTCCACATAACTATAAGTTTAGTTATGGATCTAGAAGGAACACTACAATTTTAGAATATGCAAGTTGAAAACTAATGGTGATAAGAGACTCTTGATTACCCTCAATGATGGAATATACATGAGGTGGCATGGAGTCATCAAATAGAAGGTTAAATTAGTTCTCTTTTCCATAATGAAAGTTTCTCATGTACCAATCCTCAAAATCACCTTTCAATCCCACTTGGCATGTATATATTACCAATATAGCTCACCTCTACAAATGTGGTCACATACAAGTTGTCCAAGAATAAGCTACAAAGAATCCTTTACTTAATTATATCAAAATATCCTCAAGTCTAGGTAATTCCATGTTATAATTATTTTCTTCAAGGAATCCAATGATGTTTACTTATCGTTGGAAGGGCTAGTCGACCTAGTCATCTAACCCAAAGAGTTGACATATGAAAGATGTATTATAATTTGATCAACTTCCCAATCTAGTTGACCAACCATGTCATTTTGGTTAAGTTGGTTGAGGAAATTTAAATGTTGTAACTATCTACTTAGGGATATAAATATGAATTTACTTGAACCTATGTTATTAATTGGTTTTTGAGGATATATTAATACACTTGTGCATTTCATGGGTCTTTAATACTTTTGTGTCTCTTTTCTCTTTCATGTAATGCATGTAACTCTTTAAGCTTACTCATTGTTCCATCCTATTGGTGACCAATGCATACTTTTTGCTAGATTACGACATTAGCTCCACTTCTAGTAGTGTTGGACTTGAGGGTATACAATATGCATTCGTAAATGCTAATATTGCAATAGATACAAGAGTGCTCAGAGAGAAATATTAATAACTACCTAAAGAATTATGCGAGCCAAAACTGATTATTTATTGTAGAAGCTATACCACACATTTTTATGGAAGCACATGAGAAGTTGGTCGAATCAATCCCTATTGCAATAAAGAAATATCTTGACCACTTATCTAATTTGACATACAAAACATGATAGATAATTAACTTTAAAATGAACTAACAGAGGAAGAAAAAAATTTCATGAATGGGTGGATAAGATATTAGATGACTTTTGTGGGGAGGAAGCAATACAAGAGCACATATTTCTTGAAAAAATTAAAACAATATTCTTTGATGACTTTCAAAACATGTTCTTCTACACCATACCTACTTTATTACATATATTTCTCATCAACAAGGAAGTTGGCCATAGATTCCAATACGGAACACCCCTAAAAACACCAATAGATTCTGACATAAATAAATGATAGACTGAGTAGGAGAAATTCTTTGATGAATGGTGTAAACATACAAAAGAAGTGTGGGATTATTTTTGAGAATATGAACATGTTCATTAGCATCACCCTCATTGACCAGGAGTAAGTCAAGTCAGTGATGGGGGGTAAACGCTCGTGAGAAATAAATAGAAAATAAAAGTAAAATAAAATTGGTAGTCAAAATGATAGGAAGATGATTGGTTACAATGCCATGAGAATACATGCATAATGGGGAAACCCAGTGAAAGACCCAAGTTCATACATGATAATACAAAATACTCTCTAATATTCAAAATTTAGAGAGGGATAAAAGATAGAAAAAGAAACAAGAAATAACGGAGAAAGAATTTAAACAAAGATTAAAAAGTAAAGAAGTTCAAGAGGTAGAGATCAATGATGCACATGACATATTTGAAGGTAGTTAAGAGCACCCAGAGTTCAGGGGCATAGAACTAAATGCTCTAACAAAATGTAAGAGTTTATAACTAACCCCTAGTAGGCATGTAGATAATATCTAAGTTGATGATTCGAGATCCACAATTTTGCGATACCCTATCATAAGTATATCAGTCCCATTATTAGATAATTACTCTAAAAAATAATTCATATTAATTCAAGTTCGTCTATAGTTTGGTATAGACTAGATGAGAAAAAAAAATATGAGAAATTATATCGAAATTGAAATACTTGCAGTTAATCAATCTTGGATAGACAAAGAAGAAAATATGAATATACTTCATATATGGAATCTCACAAACATACCCCCCTTGTTGTAATTATTATCAATTGACGAAGAATAAAATAGAATTTGATTTGATGAACTAACACAACCGTGAATGAACTGGTTTGTCGAATACATAGGTAAATGCTAGCATACCAGTGAAAGTTTGATAAATCATATGAGGCAAAGATGAAGATAAAGAAAGCACCATGTGTGTAACTCACTCACCGAGCGTCACGACCAACAAATTAGATGAAGCAATTCAATCGATTAGCCATAAGAAAATAAGAAAAGGATTGTCACCTCAAATACAAATGGAATTAAACTATATCCTTCTCCATGAGGGAGATGAAGACCTTAAAATTCACTGGTTCATCTGTGAAAAATTATGAATAGCTAAAAATATTACAAATGAATATAAACATACGACACAATTTGCAGTAGCTCTCTGAAAGAGAGGTTTGACATGGTTTATGAATTTCACAAAAAACCAACCTAAAAAAAAGAAAGGAATCAAAAATAGTTTCTTCTTTTTCCTTAGAGCTCAAGATATTAAACATATTCTATCTCAAAAGTTAAAAGAAATAAAAAAGATACAATGTAAAAGTAAAGGGACATGATAAATGATTCAAGGATTTGTTAAATCAAATCCCATATAATATTAATGAAATTGTTAGGCTATTACAAAATATTCAAGGGCCATTAAGAATGTACGAAGTCCATCATGCGAAGAAGCATCAAAATGGCCCAATGCATTGAAACATATGATGAATGACATCCAAAGTACTCAACGAATGATACAATATTTGAAGAAAAGATTGAATAGTTACAACAATCAATTTTTAATCTTATCCTTGCAAAAATATAGCTTACAGTGCACTAATTGTAGAAATAAGAGGCACACAAAATAAAATCACAAACTTGTAGAATATTTTGACCTAGACATCCAATGCATTCAAAAAGACATATATTTTGACATATGTTAGGTTGCATTGATCCATAGTACCAAAGAGTGGCTATATAATCTGGGAAATCTAAATCCTAAATAGTGCACCATATGTGATCAGAATCTAGATTAGTGGAAAACATTTGCTCAAAAATAAAAGTGCTTAAAATTGCTTAAAACCTCAACGACCATGTTTGTCTCAGTGATACAATTACAACGCAACTTGTTTCACTTAAAACGAAGCTTGTATGAGAAAGATACATATTTTTTTCCTCTTTTCCAAACAGGAAAAATTTTGTGTACAGGGTTGACTGGGATGCTGACTAGGCATCCGTACAGCCCAATCATCAAAACGAATATTCTAAGGAATATTCCTAGAATATTCCCACAGGTAGCTCAATAAGGTTGTGACAAATTTCAACATGTAATTGGTCAAAGGCATTTGGAAGGACCTATGAGAGACTGACACGTGGCAAGCCTAGGGACTACCACATGCCCTATCAGAAGTGATGTAAAATTATTTGGAAGGCCGATAGAGTTGAACCCACGACCTAGCCCTCAATCCCAACGCATTATCGTTCTGCCCCAGCCATGTTTCTTAACAAATATGGGGTGCACTTTTCATTTAAAGCAATAATACGTGACGGTTGGGGGAAAGAGAGGGCCAGCCCCGTAAGCTAGCCCTCTCTGCATATGACCATACAACATAATCGGAGGCCAGTGCTACATGCTAAGCGGGATTATCATTAATTAACCCATGCTCTTTCCTAATTAATTGTGGATTAACTTGGCAGCAGTTTGGCAAGTCCAACAAATCTGGCATTGCTCCAATTTTGGCAGGGTTAACTAGAGTTTCTCCAGATTTGGTGGAGTTTTCCTAGGGAAAACTGAAGAGACCATAAATTCTTCATTATTCAACCAATTTTGGCTCAGAAAGAGTCATTCCTAGATTATTTGGATGCTATGAACATAATGGAGTAGGTTGTAGAGGCACAAAAGCACTTATGTACTTGAATTTGCTACGTTGAAGTTTAAGGAAGCCTAGGTCCACCAGGAGAGGAGGTCAAGCCTAGATCAGCTGAAGTCTAATTATAGAGCTTAGATTGTCATTTTTGGGGTTTTTGGGTCTTATGAATCTAATGGAGTAGGTTGCAAAGCCATTGGATCACTGCAGATTCTTGTAATCAGAGAATTGACCATTAATCCAAAGAGGGCCTAGCCATTAAAGCAGGTCCAAGGAGATGTCGCCCAGGAGAGGGGAACTCCTTTAACAACTTTACGTTATGAGTTTCCTGTGTTTTACTTCTGTGTATTTTATTGCTGCATATGTTTTTTAAACAGCTAATTAACCTCATAAATTGCTCATAAAATGCACTCAACGCACACAATTCCTCACATTTTGGTTAATTTGAGACGATCCTAAACACATTTATTTTAATACTAGTGAGGGAGGTTGCATGGCATTAAAAAGTTTTCCCAACATTCAAATCAAGTTTGTATCACAGTAATGTTAGCTCATTTTAACCCTAAGATGGTTAGCCAAGGTTAGCTAGAAAATTAGATATTGGTTTTGTATTTGTGCAAGAAGAATTTAACTGTGTGCACGTTTGTGTGTAAGCTGAAGAAGGGAGATGCTTCTTTTTGAGAAATTTTTTGAAGCTTTTTGATGCATTACAAGTGTGATGGTAGCTTCAACAAGTGATGTTTCTAATCCATCTTCCTTAGCAAGACTCTTTGATTTAGAGATGTTGCAAGAGCTGATCATCATGAGAGATATGGTGCAGGAGATGAATGAAGAGAGGAAGGAGAACATTATAGTTCAAGATGAGTTGATGGCCATGAAGGAAGAGAAGAAAGAGCTTCTTGAAAATATGCATGAGATGGAGATTCAACTCCATTATGCTAAGGAAGCCCTAGCCAAGTATGTGCATGAAAATTAGGTATGAAATTCAATTTTATCTTCAATTTCCTTTAAAAATGAATGTTTTGGTGCTTTTGAAGGACACACTAGAGGAATATGATCCAAATTATTGATGAAGATGGGCTATGGAGGTAAAGGGTTAGGAAAACATGGACAAGACATAGTTGAGCCAATTGTTGTTGAGGAAAGGCCTAGGTATTTAGATCTTGGTTATTGAAAACATGATGGAGAATGTTGCAAAGCCAACGAGGCACATGAAGGTGTTCCAAGAAGGACTTTCATTACATGTTCATTACCTCAAGTTTGTGAAGTTTTTGTTCATGAGGAATGAAAAAGATTTATACCCACTTTGCAAGAAGATGCTCATAAGCATGCAACTAGTGGACATGGAAGACAAGAGGATTTTGAAAGCTCTAAGGTCATTGAAACCATTGTTGTTATTCTGAAGAGAGCCACTACCTCATCAAAATCACCTCTTTAAGAAGGCAAAAAAGGTGAATGTGTAAGGTATAAATCTGCCTCTAATCAAGTTTCTTTTGATTATGATAAACATGGTAAATCTTCACATAAGATTTGGAGAAAATTTACACGTTCTTTTTGTGGTTTGAATAACCATACTGTTTTGAGGTGTCGGAAGACGATATCCATACACAGGAAACTTTTAGAAAAAAAGATACAGAAAGCCAAAGGTCAATTGGATAACGGAAACCATGTTGAAAAGAAGATGCAATTATTTTGCACTCATTACCATAAGCAGAGTCATCTTGTAGACAAGTGTTGGACTTTGCATCCAACAAGTCACCCATGACATTTGAAGAAGGTGGAGAGAGATTTTGGCAAGAATGGACAAGAGGATTCCATAATTGATGTCGGTTAGGATGATACACATGATGAAGTGTAGCTGAAAGAAGCGCCATTGAAATTCTTTGGAAAGAGATGTATGTTGCATATTTCATGAAGCAAGATGTTGGAAAAGTAGAGTTATGTTGACTCACTTAGATGCAGCAAAGATGGAAATTTGCAACTAGAAATTTGCATGTATGTTGCATTCCTGAACTTGCGTGTTTACGCCAAGAAGGTGTTTGAATGTGGAGTACGTTGACTCACTTTATTGAATCAAATTTGGTCATTTCAGCTCTTTAAATACTCGCACATACTAATGGGATTCTCGTACTTGTGATTATATTTGTGAGAGAGTTGAGAATTGTTATACATGCATGAGAGTTTGTGTGTGAAAACAGTGGAATTTTTTTATAGTTTCATTGTGCTTGAACATGCATGAGTGATTGACTTGTCTTGGTTGATTGCTTTGTTAACATGTATGTTGTCAACTTGAGAATGTTGATCATTTGCACATGCATGAGTGTCGGCTCGTGTGGTTGATTTATTGTTACATGTATGTTATATCAACTTGGAAGAGTTTATTTTGTCTCCAAAGATGAAAGGGAGATGTGACGAATTGTTTCATGAGAATGTGGAATTCTTGTTGTAAATCGTCAAGTTGTTGCACATGATTTTGTTTGATTTGAAAGTTAGCTGCTTAAATAAGCATGTTTTTTCGACTTGCGTTTAGTCGATGGTTTACACATCAAGATGTAAGAGTACATGATGATGTTGACATGATGTGCCATTTTTTGCTTTCAATAAGCAAAAGCAAGAGGTCATCAAGTTATATTCTTGCATGAGTGTTTTTCAAGGTTAATGGTGTTTAATGTGACAAGATGTCACAGGATTTTGGAAGGTCCATACTTGAGAAACAGGCTCATGATTAGCCTTCATTCTCAAATCATGACATGAGCAGCATGTTAATACTGGAGGATGATGGAACCAAGAAGCGAAAGTTGACAAAAATGCCAAACAAAATTGTAGCCATTGTAGACCATTTGATGTGTTGACACCAAGAAGCAAAAAAAAAGGTGAATGCATTCTTCCAGATGTGGACTTTGAAACCATGGAGGTAAAAGAAGGGCCATTTATTTTCTTTTTATTACTGATATTGGAACTCACTGTTGTAGTTCACTCAAATGCACTTAACTTGGAAAAGTGGTTTCCAAGGAGAAGTTTGCATCGAATACATGTTTTGTAAAGGAGGAACATGATTCTCAGTGCGAAGGCCATCAGTCAGCTTTCCAAGCACCGAGGGATTGCTTTGGTACAAAAGGGTGTTTAATCAACAAGAACCCAGCAAGTGTTGGATTGGGTCAGTAGCAAAAGGAGAACATTGGTTGAACTGCCAAGCCATTTGCAAGGCCAGGCATGTAAGTGAACCCAAGTGTTTTTCATGGATATTTTTCCAAGTAGAATTAATTCATAGAACTTGTGAAGGAGAAGAGTATTTAGATATCATCAGATAACCATCTTTCGTGGGTCCAAAAGCCTGTCAGTGGTAAGGAATGATCGGAATTTGGATTAGGGGAATTTTTTTTCTCAAAAATAAAAGTGCTTAGAATCACTCAAAACCTGAACGAATGTGTCTATCTCAGTGATATGATCCCAATGAAACTCGTTTCACTCAAAACAGATATTGTATGAGAAAGATAGAGACTTATGTCTGCTTTGCTAAACAGGCGAAATTTTGGGTATAAGGATGACTGGGATGCTGACTAGGCATCAGTACAACCTAGTTAGCAAAAATAATATTCCTTGGAATATTCCCAAAATATTCCCTCTAGTGGCTCATTCAGGTTGTGACAAATGTCGACATGTAATTGGTCAAAAACATTTGGAAGGACCAATGAGAGACTAACATATGGCAAGCTTGGAGGTCGCCACGTGCCCTATGAAAGGTCAAGTAAAATTATTTGGAAGTTTGGCAGAGTTGAACTCATGACCTAGCTCACTCAAGCCCAATGCATCACTGTTCTTCCCCAGCCATGTTTCTTAATAAATAAGTTGTTTTCTTTTCATTTAAAGCAATAATATGTGGCAGTTGGGGGGAAGAGAGGGTGAGCCCCATAGGCCAGCCCTCTTTGCATATGACCATACACCATAACAAGAGGTCAACCCTAAGCAAGATTAGTGTTAATTAACCCATGCTTATCCCTAATTAATTGCGGATTAACTTGATGGAAGTTTGGCAAGTCTGACAAATATGTCATTGCTCCAATTTTGGCGAGGTTAAATGGAGTTTCTCCAGATTTGGTGGAGTTTTCCTAGGGAAAATTGAAGGGACCATAAATTCTTCATTATTCAGCCAATTTGGCTAAGAAAGAGTCATTCCTAAATGATTTGGGTGCTCTGAACACAATGGAACAGGATGCAAAGGTAGAATGGCACTTATGTACATGATTTTTCTATGTTGAAGTTTAAGGAAGCCTAGGGTCACCAATAGAGGAGGTCAAGCCTAGATCATTTGAAGTCCAATTACAGAGCTTGGATACTTATTTTTGGGGTTTTTGGGTCTTATAAATACAATGGGGGAGGTTGCAAAGCCATTGGAGCACTGCAGGTGCACGTAAATAGAGAATTTACCATTAATTCTAAGAGGGCCTAGCCATTGAAGCAAGTCCAAGGAGATGTATCCCAAGAGAGGTGAAAACCTTTATTAGCTTTGTGTTATTAGTTTGATGTGAATTAATTCTCTAAAATTTATTACTGAATATGTTTTTTAAACAGATAATTTACCTCATAAATTGCTCATAAAGGACAGTCAACACTTGCCACACAATTCCTCACATTTTGGCCAATTTGAGATGATCCTAAACACATTTATTTTTAATACTGATGAGGGAGCTTGCATAGAATTAACAAGTTTTCCCAACATTCAGATCAATATGTGAAGATAACATTCATTATACTCATGAGTTCCAGTTGAATGGGAATAAAATTTATAATTATCACACCATATATCACAAAAAGGCATCAGATCAATTTAATGTCCCAGCCACATAAGGATGAAGAGGAAATAATAGAGGAGTATTTGGGTTGAAGACAAGGTAGATATAATGGGTGAGGTCAAGGTTGAGGTCAAGGTCGAGGAAGAATCTATTACTTCATGTGTTGGAAGGAGGGTCATGGTTCACCTAGTTCCCCCTAAATGGTAAAACTAACCTAATATTTTTCAATATGTGCAAATCGGGTGATCATTCTTTAGAATATTTATCTAAAATACTAGAAAAATTATTGATCAAATGATTTATAAACATCCTTCATACTATCCCAAACCAAGGGGTTTTGAACTCTAAAAACCTCTATGTTATTATTAATGGTAGTATGTTAAGAAAATAATCTATGAAATCAACAAGTATTTTTACCTTCCAAAAGTACAGCCAAATATCCAAATATGAAGAAACGTAGCAATACAATGGAAAAGATAGTAAATTTTTCAAAAAATGAGATTGGAAAACATAAGCTAATGAAAGATAATAAATTAGAGGAATTTCTAGAATTATTAAAAGAAGAAAAATCAGTTGATCATTTGATCAAGATCCTCTACATATTGAAAGTATATAATGAGGAGAGGAACCATTGTAAGAAATTATGCCAGCTATATCAGGGTAAACATTTTAATGATTATGACCCTCAGGTAGACCTTGAGATAGATGTATATATGATAAATCAAGTCATATTGTACTTTAAATTAGAAGTGAACATCCTTCCTAGAGAAACATGGATAAAACTAAGAAGGCTGACCTTCTCGTGAATGAATAATTACGTCAAACTAGTAGAACAATGTTAAAATTGGAAACTAGGGTCGAATTCCACCTTGGGAGAACTCATTTCATGGAAATGATAATTGCATTAAATTCCTCTTTTCGAGAGGACCGATATTGATATAAATATCATCTAATTTGGACAAGAAGAAGTGTGATTTTGAATTGATTCCCACACATGTGCAAATTGTTTAGGTCAGGCACATCATCATGTAGGCTCATGAAGCCTAATGGACATGGCTATTCACCTCAAATACTTGTAAATACAAGTGACCTCTCACCTCATTTTGCATCATCATCACTCACACATTCATTCTCCTACTCTCATTGGTTCATATAGCATTGGACTTTCTCATTCTCTCGAATTACAGGACAAAATTGCAAGGCCAAAAATCTATAAAAAAGAATTGTAGTTTGATCGGCATTGACTTTTACATTCTAGGCATCCTTTGAATTCAATTTCCTGGGTTTAATTTTGTCTCAGAAAGCCACATTTCTAGGCACAAGAACCGAGGAAAAAGGTGGACTTTGATGTACATTAACCACAGGCCTGTTTGACTGTAGGTTAACCTTAGGTTGAACAAGTTTTGAACATAGATTTATGACTATTTTGGGGTGTCTTTGACTACTGTTGGAGGCTAAGTTTGACTTTCTTTGACCAAACTTCAAAGGAGAAGTTTGATTGTTGCATTGACCATCTTTTACTTTTGGTTAGGGCTAAATTTTGATTGTAGCATCAACAGGGTTGTTTTGACTTTGAACTTGGAAAGTCAACTTTGAATTTTGTACTCTCTCTCTCTCTCTCTCTATTGAACTATTAGGTCCCTATACTGCTAGTGTAACCCCTTATTGTTATATTTTAAAGTCCCTATGAAGATATAAATCCACTGCTCCTTTGTTGTATCCAAGTATTCCAAATAAGCCTCTTTGAGAGGGAAACCTCCTTTACATTATACAAATGAACAATTCTTGGATGATACACATGACAATACCTTCTTTCTACATAAAGGATTCTAATGGGTCATAATATAATTAGAGTCGAAATAACAATAATAATGTAATGGCATATTAGTAACAATAGTGGGCTTCTATGGGGCACAATAATAACAATATGGGGACTACATGGGCACAACAATACAATAAGGGGGTTGCACTAATAACAATAAGGGGCTACACTAGTAGTGTAGGGACCTAACATGAACATTTGATATAATAATAAGAAGAATTGATCAAATATTTTTCCCCATATTGGGTCTTTTCCCTGGCATTCACCAAATTTGGTGTCCTCTTGTCTTGGCTTGTCTTCTACATTTTATTTTGTGTTCTATCTACTTTTACTGTCAATGTGATTAATGGATAATGTGATTGCTTCTGGAAACAAAATTAGAAATTGTCATTAGGATGCTGAAGGAACAAGGAAGTAATTGTGCTAAGCATAGAACATACCATTGTTAACTAAAATTAACATGGTGTCAGAGCTCAAGTGAATATAAATACCAAGCAAGAGAGTGAAAATCAATCACCAAGGGAGAGATATTAGATAAGAAAAAATTTCTAGCTTCAATGGCTACAACATCTTACTTCAAATTTGAGGACAAGCTCAAGGAAAAATCTAACTACCACGCATGGAAGATGAATTTGGATCTAACTTTGGAAGAGCATGATGCCATGGACTATGTGAAAGAAACATTTGTGGAGCCTCCTTCAAATGCACTTGCTGCTATAAAGACAAACTACAAGAAATGTGAGGTCAAAGCTAAAATAATTGTAATAGAATCCACTCAAAATCATTTTTTTCCTATATTGTTTATTTGGGAACATATAAGGATATGTATGATAAGCTGGTTGGGATGTTCATGGTAAACAATTCAAATCAAATCCCGTTTCTGGAAAACAATTTGAAGGACATCAACATGGACATAGGGGAGTCTATTAAATCCTACTTCATGAGTATCACACAAATCAAGAATGACCTTCTATATATTGGAGAAGTTGTTGTTGACAGGGATCTCATTCTCATCTCTCTTGGAGTTCTTACAAGAACATGGGATGTGTTTAACACCACCATTATCAACAATTACAAGATTCCTATTTCCAATGAAGTATTGGCTAGATACACTCAAGAAGAGATGATGATGATGGAAAGAGACAAGCCTTAAAACATAAATGATAGTACTCCTTTTTTTATCATGCTAAGAGGAAGAAAAAGCTAGTACAAGGAGAGAAGTTCAAGGAGTCAAGTAAGGATGAAAATGAAGGTGCTACAATTGCAATAGGTTTAGCCACTATGCTAGAGAGTGTCCTCACAAAAGGATACTCTAAGTGATGATGACAACAGTAACCACAAAAATTACAAGGGAAATGATGATTAAAGGAACAACATGTTCAACAATAAAGGAAAGAGGAATGATCCTGTTGCTCGATATGGAAATGATCGACCTCCCAAAAGGATGAGAAATTTAAGGTATGAGGAAAGTAATGTTGTAGAGAAATAAAATGAATTTTATCTTATTCTCGTTCTATCTAGTACCTCTCCTCCAGATACTTTGGATCATTGGTTGATTGATAGTGGAGCCTCGAGGAACTTCAGTAGGTACAATGAGGACCTATTAAATTTTGTTGAAAATAAGACTAATTTAGAAATCATACTTGGAGATAATTCCACCTACCCGCTCAAAGGGATAAGTATTGTTGTCACTTTTTCTAGCACCTATAGCACAAGTGCTTCAAGAGATATAGAAATCTTCCTAGAGATAGCCTTTGGGTTGATTGTAGACCAGCCTAGGACATCTTAATAGAGGAGTGCTTTGGATATGAGTAGGGATTTTTGTTGCACTCCAATTGTCATGTAGTTTGAAAAAGGGAATAAAGGGGGCTTGGTTCAATAGTATTTCATTACAGTAAACTCAAACACATATATGGATATAAATGCATAGGGGATAGATCTAGTTCATCTCAAAGAGGAATGACTGATTATGGTGGCCAACTCACAACAATAGGTAGCCTTAATATTGGCGTTGTAGTAACATGAAGGAAAGAAAGGAAGGAATTCGATGCATACGGTTATAATCAAAATAAAATCCTAAGAAACAATGTTCCAGTAGAAGTATGGAATATTGAAGAGGTGGAATGGCAGAAATAATGGAGCGTTAATCATGGATACATTTATCACCAAATAACATTAAGTAAATATATGCACATGATAGGTGCATAAGCAAATTTGTAGCTAACATAGGTACTTTTACTACTTAGCAACAAATATACAACCATGAACAAGGGTGAAACCCACAGCTTCATTACATTATTTCAGAGGGAGAAAAACATACATGAAGTGATAAACAAAGCAGAAAACAAATTTCACATTTCTCTGATAGTAATACGCATAATAGTTTCATTAATCCTCAAGTACAAATCACCAGTCCATTACATTTAGCAAGATATCGCTCAATTCCCTCATGACTAGGCAAGTAGAACCAAAAGTGGAATCATAGAATTTGGACCTCTCGGGTACAGAATTATGGAACCTCTATTAAGTTTTTCTCCCCTCTATTTATAAGGAGATGGGGAGATTTGAATCAACAATTACAAAACATCTCAGCCAAGGGCCAGTTGTCCAATTGGCTAGCTGTCTTGGCATGTGATAGCTCTGCGGCCCAAAATGATTGCAAAGAATTTTCTTCCTTTCTTGAAAATACATAAAAGTTATAGAATAATAGAAAAAGGAAAAAATAAAGATTATGGAGGAAGTATCCCTATGCCATTTCTAAGATTTCCCTTGATTAGGTCATGTCTCTATCATGATGTTCCTTTCCTACTACTCAGTTGGTTCTTGTCACTTTTGTCTTAACTATCTGGCTTCACCACTCTCTGGACTTGGTAGTGATCAACTGTGTTGGATTGTCATAGAGCAGAAGTGAAGATAGACATGGTAGTCCTGCATTGTATGACTGAGTGGAGCTCCATGTTGATGCATTAAGTCTTCCTGAGCCCCTTATTTACCACTGCTCCATGCCTTCATTTAATATTGTAGCTGCAAACCCATACACATTCCAAGTTTTGTACCATACTACTAAGACTTTATTGCATCAGGACTTTTACTCTTAAAGGCGTTACAAAACATCGAGTCCTAATCTCCTTTGGCACACTTTGGTTTATCCACTTTCTGTATTTTTTGTCATATGAATGGGGTGTTGTCACCTGGGGCTTAGCCCTAAGGTACCAGAGCCTTTCGACTCATGTCTGAGAACCCCTTTCCTTCGCTAAATATTTCATATCATTTTCTTTTATATTCCTTTATAGACCGCACGCTTGGAAAAATATCGGAGGTTGGAAAATCGACGATTTCCTATCCATGTCGTTGGTGCATCCTCCTAAAACTTTCGATCATTGATCATCCTTTTTACTTAGTCCTTGGTTCCTCGGCTCTTTATATGACCACGAGCTAGCCCCTATATCAGAGACCCTTTATCGGTGGATTGCAATCGAGGTTTTAACTTTGAGGTAACAACATGCCTCATCCTACGAATGGTAATCTTCAATTAGTGACATCATCATGCTGCCACATGTCACCTTGTGAGTAGTGACACATGTCACCCTAATTTGGCCCCTTATGACCCCTCAGAGTGCCGAATCTTCCTACCACGTCATGATGACATCAGCTGCCCCATGTCCCTTATCAGAACCAACCATGTGCTACCAAGTGTTATGCATTAGAACCAATCATGTGTAGCCACATTTCATTTATCAAATCTAATGATGTTCCACCATGTGGTCCCCTCGAGGAGAGATAAATGGTTAGCCCTCTTCTTGTTTTGCAACTGATTTCCTTTGTTAAATTGTTTTTGGACCTCCTGGTGGTTTAACACTATCGGCATTATTTTCCTACAATTTATTTATAGTGATCACTCCTAGAATCTTCAATCGTCGACTTGTGCTATGTTTGGGCCATTGTGATCACCGATTGCTGATGTGCTTTCCCTAACTCATTGGATCGTCGATGTGTGCTTAATGCCACTAATGATCAATCATTGAATGCCATGTTGCTTGATGTTGTGATATGCAATTTGTGATGAGCCACGACCTCCAATTTATGACCGTTGATATGTCAAGACCTTACCCTTAGTCATTTTCTCTTTGTTTTTTGGATTTTAAAGGGCAACTTCAATATGCTCTAACTTTTGATTTCGCAGTCCATTCGGGGAGTTCCATATATCGTTGGAAATCTAATTCAAAGCACTCTTCAATGGAGAGGGTCTAATTTATCTATGAGTGATTTTGTGTCTTGGGAGATGGTTGTAAACAAATATTCCCTTTTTCCCTCTCTTAGTGGCTCAAAACACATTTTATAGAGCTTGACAATATTGGCTCCACCTGGGTACAATACCTTGCTGGAAAGGTGCTGAGAAACTCCAGACTAGTAGCCTTCACCATTGGGCATGGAGTAAAAAATAATAATGCACTTATACAACCAGAAAATCTCCATGGAACTTTACTTGCAGGGAGTCCTTTCCTCATCAAACTACAATGCAAAAAAGTAAATTATAACAACTAAAAAATAAATTCTCAGCTAATGAGCTTATTTATATACAACTCCTACTTATGTACTGGGCACCAATTCACCTAAGTGATTCCATCCCTCCAATGGTACCAAGCCAGCATTTGGGTGCTGGACCTAATGCCTCCATGCTACTGAAATTTAAAAATAAAAACAAGCATGCACCATGAAAAGTATTCAAACAAAAAACTTGATGCATACTCCAGAGACAACCTCTGTTGCTAACCTAAGAATGTGGTCATGTAATCAGCTACAGGGTCATAGAACTGACAATAAAAATTTGTAGCTATCTTATCTTCATGAAAAGTCTGCTGACCAATATCTTCTTGGTTAGGGCAACCACAAATACTATTCATCTCCTCAGCCTTAGATTTTTCAAGAAAATCTTGTTACTAGAAGCCTTCTCCTCACTTGTTGGTAAACCACTCCCTTTGAACATTCATAACCATTTCATCCTCCTTTGAATAATATGAATCATAAATTGGAGGAGGTTCTTGAACTTGTTCTCCAAGTGAAGGATGTGAATCATGGATTGGAGCCTCTTTGTTGACCTCCTAGGGGGCCTCCTCTTCTTGTTTGACTTTCAATGACTGGGATTGTTGTGGCTCTACATCACTTGACTCTCCATCAAAGTCATATACATTATAAGAAGGAGAATCATCAACTTTGGATGAATGAGAGCTATGAGGGTTTATTTACAGCTCTGTGATGTCTCCTTCTTCTCTTTCTTGGTCATTGGGTGATGCTTCGTGATGCGAGTATATGTTTTCTTGGAGCAGAGCTCCACAAATATCTTCAGTAGGGTCATTAACCTGAGGAATAAATTCATCATTGTAATATGCACAACAATATTCAAACAAAGAATCTGGAGGATATAATATTTTGCAATAATGATTGAATGTTATCTGAAAACTCTTTAAGGAAGATATGTTGCTAGGAGGTATTGTTTTGTACCAAATTCTAACATCATCTTCTAAAGAGTGTTGGAATATAATCCTAACTTCTACATTTATTTTTTAACCTAAGTATCCTTGACTTAGCCACATGCACAAAAAATCATGTTCACACTTGGCTTTTGGTAAACTAGCTCAGTGGACCAACTTGTTATAACTCCAAATCTCACTCTTAATGTTTGTGATGCTGCACTCATGGCCTAGGGCAACCCCTCCTTCCAGAGCTGGTCCAAATACTTAAAACACAGTGGTTTACTCCTTATACGCGACATTTCCCTGAGCTAAACGCATGTGTACGTGGGTCTATGTATACCCAACTGGCGTATATGTCTTAAAACACTTAAAAAAATTAAATCTCCTTAATTTCGAGTGGACATCACGGATTTTACCTATTGATTACCTATTAGTGCCCGTGGCCCAACTGTTCCCAATGAATTCCCAACTAAAAAACTACTTTGGGAGAAGTATAAAAGGCATCAATGGGAAGGCCTAATGGAGGAGAGAATAGAGAGAAAAATCACTCTGCTGAGATTATCCTTGATCATGTCTGAAGATCCTTGTGCTTCCAGCACTTCCCCCATTACAGGAAACCCTTGTTTCCTTGAGTTATGATGTCTTTTCACTAGTTGAGATATCCTTGTGTGAGTCATGGAAGGAGCATTTTGAAGACTTGGGATTGGACAAGTCCGGAGGATAGTTTTGCTTGGAGCCTACGAGAGGAATATTCAGTTGATATCATTCCTTGCTTTACATTAGTTATCTGCAATAAAGAAACATTTGTCTTGTTATCAAAATCAATCTTCTTCATGCTTATGATGTTGTCATTATGGTTTGCGTATGAATAGTTGTTTCAATTATATAACTAACTACCTTTCAATATGCTATGAAGTTGATTACTTTATGATGCTTGGTCCATATACTTGTTGGAATTATGATACAAGTGTTATCCTTGATGGAAACTCACTCAGAGACAGGTACAAGTGATGGCAACTTGATCAGAGGACAGATCTCAGTACAGCAGGACAAGAAAGAGATATACGCAGCTTAATTAAGGAAAACCAGCGTGTACACACAGGTTGGCTTCAGGAAAAGCGCGTACATGTGAAAAGTACCTTTGGTCCGTGGCGGTTAGTCCTTGGAAGTTGTGCCTATGGTTTTGGACCATGGTGTCTCGACAGGCGTGTCGATCCCTAGTTTTGAAGTTGATGGTATTGTGTTACTATGGTTTTGGTCCGTGGTATTGAGAAGTGCCTAAGGCTATATAAGGAGAAGATCATTAGGCAAAGTGGAGCAAGCAATGTGTGTCTGATGAAGTGAGAAGATCTAGTATTGCTGGTTATCTGTTCGGGACGCTTGGCAAGGGTCAGATCTGACAGCGAAGGTATAAGTAATTATTTCTAGATCTGCACGCGGGTTGCCTTTGGAGAAAGTGCGTATACACGCGGTTTTGGTATATCGAAGTAGCGTATGCATAATAAGATTTGATATTTCAGGTTGCTGTTGATTCTGGTGGTTGTTGCAGAGTTCTGGGCTCTGGTTTGTGTTCTGTGTTCTTGATGACAGGGTTTCAGTGATTTAGTATTGGGTGATCTAGAGAATGTGATGCAAGTATAAGTTGATGATTGTATTGCAGCAGTGTTTGTTTTATACTCATGGATCCAGTCTGAAAATTGATGAAACGTGGTCCCTGTAGGAAAGAAGGTTGTAGCCTTCTGTAGGGTCAGCACCTACGTACTAGTAAATGGATCGGCTAGTACAAGAGCTGAGGGGGTTGTAGCTCCCTTCAAAAAGTAGTTGGAAAACGAGAGAGGGTTGTAGCCCTCTGCAGGTTGTAGCCTGCGTACTGGTATAAGGCTGCACCAGTACAAAAGATTGTAAACTGAAGATTCTTATTAAAGAAAGAAAGAGACGACTTGCAGCAGGTGGTTTTCACCCACATTGGATTTCCACCTTATATCATGGTGTTCATGTGTGTGGCTTTTATGTGATGATATGTTCTGTTATACTGCATCTGTTTACTGTCAATATGGTTAATAATGTTTTGAAGATAAGCTAACTGAATCATAAGATTTCTGGATATACACTAGTTGCTTTAGACACAGTAGCGTGTACACGCTGGTTCACTTAACTGAAGTAGCGTATATGTTTCTGAGCATGAAATTTGAAAAGTTTTATTGATCTGATAATACTGATTCACCCCCCCCCCCCCTCTCAGTATTATTTCAAACAATTGGTATCAGAGCAGGTCCTTCAGAGGAAGCTTGATCGCTTGAAGGAAAAGATCCATCAGAATGGCTAATCCAGAAAGAGAGGCACACATCAGGCCACCAGTCTTTGACGGGAACAATTTTACCCACTGGAAGATAAGAACCACTGCATATCTACAATCTCTTGGAGCAGAAGTTTGGGGAATCGTAGAAGGAGGATACAAATTCCCATCAGCAACTCCTACAGATCCAGTAGAGAAAAAGCAATATGAGCTCAATGCCAAAGTTGTTACTGTCCTATGGAGTAGTTTGACACAATCAGAATTTATGAAGATCATGCATTTCAAATCAGCCAAGGAAATATGGGACAAAATCGTTACAAGCTACGAAGAAGATGATCAGGTAAAAAGAGCAAAGCTTCAAACTCTCAGAATCAGGTATGAAACTCTTAAGATGCATAGTAATGAAAGCATAGCTAATTATTTCCTGCGTATGGATGAGATTGTAAATTGTATGAGGGATCTGGGTGAAGAATTTGAGGAAGTTGTCTTAGTTGAAAAGGTTTTGAGATCTCTGTCTGCTAAATTTGATTCTAAAGTATCTGCCATAGAAGAAAAGGAGAATGTGTAGAAAATCACCATGTCACAGCTTCACGGGATCTTAACTGCTTTTGAAATGCGACAAGAGGTACCATCAGAAGCCGCATTCGAAGCATCAGAGGAAGAAGATGAGGTAAATTTTGTTAAGAATCTTGAACGGGGAACTGGACGGTTCAAAGGTAAGCTACCTTTCAAATGTTTTCTATGTGGTAGAGTTGGTCACTATGCTGCTAGATGCCCTCATAACAAAGGAAAGATATCTGAAGAAGATGGTAGAAGCTATTATACCCATATTAAAAGTTCATTCAATGATAGTGAAGATATTAGAAGTCTCATGGCACATGAAAAGAAGAATGCTTCATCCAATAATAGTGAAGATATTAGAATTATCATGGCACATGAACAGAAGAATGCAGAAACTGAAGAAGTTACCAAATTAAACGAACAATTGGAGACAGAAACCAGGGTAAGGGAGCAATTGCAGGATATAGTAAAGGATCAGAGCATAACTATTCAGAGACTTGAATCAAAGATCCTCTCTCTAAAAGAAGATCTTAAAAAATCAAGAGAGCAGAACAGAGAAGCCCTTGAAGATCAAGAACATGAAGTGATCAAACTAAAGCAACAAGTGGAAGAAGGAAGAAAAGCTGAAGAAGACCTAAGGAATCAATATCTGAAAAAGGAAGAACAACATCAAGTTGAGGTAAATATCTTGAAAGGTAAATTAGAAGAAAAGGATAAGCTTTTACGATTTCAAGATAGTACTAAAGTCTTGGACGATATTCTTAATAGTCAAAGGTCTCCTGCTATCAAAACTGGTCTTGGTTTTCATGAATATGTTGAAGGTGAATCTAGTTCACAAGGTGAGGCAAGAAACTCTAATGAGAAATCTGAAATGCTCAACAAGGAACAACCAAGGAAAGAAATTCCTCAAGAAAGATCCTTTACTCCTAACTATGGACGTGATAGACGATTATTTCCTCCACTGAATAATGTTGAATGTTATGTATGTCATAATCTTGGACATGTTGCAGCCAGATGTAGAAGTAGAATGGTTCAAGACCATTACAAAAGATCATCGCATCCCAGGTATTTCAGAGGATATTGCTTTGCCTGCAATGCATATGGACACAAAGCAATTGATTGCGATAGAAGGAACATGAAATATGTAAGATGTTATACATGCAACAACTATGGGCATAAAGCAAGGGAATGCAGGAGCAGATTTCTAAATTCAAAACAAGAGGACCATACATCATCACAGTTCCAGGAATTGAAGAAGACAGAGACAGAAAGGTGTGGCATAATTCAGACAGCTGACACAACAGACACAGGGGAATCTGAAAGTGATGAATTTCAGTATTTCATCTTGCATACGCTGATATAATGAAGACAAGGCGCGTATATACGCGAGTTACAGGCTGCAAAGTCGCGTATATGAAGAAAGGGCAGCAGAACAGACCTAGGAAATGGTTCAGTCATGGTTGGCTCAGGCTCAGGGGGAGCATAAAGGGCAGCAGAACAGACTCAGGAAATGGTTCTGTCATGGTTGGCTCACGCTCAGGGGGAGCATATACTTCAAATTATTCATTGTTGGCATTATGGTTGGAAGTTGCTGATGAAACTAAATGATACATCTTGTTGTTTGATCAAATGAATGGTATTGCAGGCTTATGCATATGGTACAGATCATATATGATAAATGTTAGTTATTGCTGGTCTTAGAACCTGCATCTGCTCAGGGGGAGCATGGATAGATTGGTACACTTTGGCATACACAAAGGGGGAGCACATTTGGAGATTTCAGTAGGTACTCAGGGGGAGTATGGACAGCGGAAGGTATACCAAAGAAGAGAATATCTTGGTCCGCCCTTTGCCCTTGATGTCAAAGGGGGAGAGTGACTTGGTGTGGTGGTTGCCATCAAGTCCAAAGGGGGAGATTGTTGGCATTATGATACAAGTGTTGTCCTTGATGGCAACTCACTCAAAGACAGGTA
The DNA here is from genome assembly GCA_031772625.1 of Pinus tabuliformis. Lineage (NCBI taxonomy): Eukaryota > Viridiplantae > Streptophyta > Pinopsida > Pinales > Pinaceae > Pinus > Pinus tabuliformis. The sequence continues at coordinate 264,106,339 of CM062804.1, forward strand.
CAAGTGATGGCAACTTGATCAGAGGACAGATCTCAGTACAACAGGACAAGAAAGAGATATACACAGGTTCATTAAGGAAAACCAGCGTGTACACGTAGGTTGGCTTCAGGAAAAGCGCGTACATGTGAAAAGTACCTTTGGTCCGTGGCGGTTAGTCCTTGGAAGTTGTGCCTATGGTTTTGGACCATGGTGTCTCGATGGGCGTGTCAATCCCTAGTTTTGAAGTTGATGGTATTGTGTTACTATGGTTTTGGTCCGTGGTATTGTGAAGTGCCTAAGGCTATATAAGGAGAAGATCATTAGGCAAAGTGGAGCAAGCAATGTGTGTCTGATGAAGTGAGAAGATCTGGTATTGCTGGTTATCTGTTCGGGACGCTTGGAAAGGGTCGGATCTGACAGCAAAGGTATAAGTAATTATTTCTAGATCTGCACGAGGGTTGCCTTTGGAGAAAGTGCGTATACACGCGGTTTTGGTATATAGAAGTAGTGTATGCATAATAAGATTTGATATTTCAGGTTGCTGTTGATTCTGGTGGTTGTTGCAGAGTTTTGGGCTCTGGTTTGTGTTCTGTTCTTGATGACAGGGTTTCAGTGATTCAGTATTGGGTGATCTAGAGAATTGTGATGCAAGTATAAGTTGATGATTGTATTGCAGCAGTGTTTGTTTTATACTCATGGATCCAGTCTGAAAATTGATGAAACGTGGTCCCTGTAGGAAAGAAGGTTGTAGCCTTCTGTAGGGTCAGCACCTACGTACTAGTAAATGGATCGGCTAGTACAAGAGCTGAGGGGGTTGTAGCTCCCTTCCAAAAGTAGTTGGAAAACGAGAGAGGGTTGTAGCCCTCTGCAGGTTGTAGCCTGCGTACTGGTATAAGGCTGCACCAGTACAAAAGATTGTAAACTGAAGATTCTTATTAAAGAAAGAAAGAGACGACTTGCAGCAGGTGGTTTTCACCCACATTGGGTTTCCACCTTATATCATGGTGTTCATGTGTGTGGCTTTTATGTGATGATATGTTCTGTTATACTGCATCTGTTTACTGTCAATATGGTTAATAATGTTCTGAAGATAAGCTAACTGAATCATAAGATTTCTGGATATACACTAGTTGCTTTAGACACAGTAGCGTGTACACACTGGTTCACTTAACTGAAGTAGCGTATATGTTTCTGAGCATGAAATTTGAAAAATTTTATTGATCTGATAATACTGATTCACCCCCCCCCCCCTCTCAGTATTATTTCCAACAATACTACTATGCTTCCTTGAAATGATTGTTTTGCAGGTTGAAGGATCGAAAGGAGCTCCAAGAGGGTTTGGACCCTGGCTAGATCTACCCAAATGAAGGACCCCCAAGTGCACCTCTATTCGCATAGTTTACTTATGTTAGTATCATGGTTGTGTGGAATGCTTGTTTTTCATTGTAGATAATCCCCACTCTGCTAGGGTATTGACCTAAGAACCTAGGGGACTTTGTCCCTCAACAGAATTAGTGACTCCACTAGGGACAATAGTATTGTTGTTCCTAGTTTAGGTTAATTTAAGCCAATCAGGGCTCAACCTTTGATTTTCTTACTATAACTAAGTTGTTTGTTCCTATAGGAACTCAGACTTTAAGGTTGAACAGTTTCTTCAGACCCCTTTTTTTATTTTTCTTGTGAATCGTATTCCTAAAACTCATAGGAGAAAGCAGAGAGCAGGTAAATGTTGTGAATATTTTCCAAATATACATAATCAATGTCTTATAATTACATATCTTAGAAAGCCCACCATAATGGAAACAAATTCTAAGGATCTATGTATATGATGAAGTTACATGAAACTCCTCAAAAGCTAAAAGTTATACAGAATGCAACCCACAGATATTCTCTCCCGAACAAAAAACAGAAGCAAAAGGAACAACATCGTCCTTATTATATGATTCTTTGGAGAATTCACTTACCCACTTCAGTGCTTTACCTTCCAAAGCCAGAGGAAAGTGGCTCGTGCTTCACAAATACGCCTTCGATGCGTATCGGTTTGTTTTTATTTTGGCATGTCAACATTTTAGCGACGAATGGCCCTTTAAGGGAATTTTCGTTCCTATGTTGAACTCTCCTGTCATCATAATACATATCCTTAGCTAGTGGAATATGGTATCCTTTTATGAGATTTGCGTCTCTATACCTGCGTGATGGCCTTTGTCTCACTGATTTACTGATTGGATATTTACAGAGTTGTATATTCATAAACATTTGATAACCTGATCTAGTGTTCGCTGAAAACTTTATGTTTTCCGCCATATAGCCTGAAAAGACGACATGGACACATTCCAGAGACAACCAACATACATAGAGATGCCATGAATGTGTTATTCATTCTAGCTGTACATTTGAAGCACAATGCAATAAGAATCAAGTATGCTTTGATCCGTTGAAGTTCATCCAAACCATCACTGTCAAAGAAATTTGTTACGCTTGGCTTGAAGTTTAAACTATCTGCCTTGGAAACTTGGCTCATTCTCTGCAAAACAATTCCGCACAATACCTATTGTGTTATCAGTTTTCTGGTTTTTCTTTGAATGCATTCATATTAAGAAATATGGATCCTTACCTTTACCGTGATGTCAGTTTTGTATTGAAGAATAATTTCGCACAGAAAATAGATGAGCGACTTGAAACAAAGTACGAGGGACGTTCTAACTTCTAATTACAAGGAAACGAAATGACCAGCAATGTTGAGGAAGAAAACAAGGGACGTAGATGTGATAAGAAGCATACGATACCGATTAATTTGAGTTGTTTCGCACTGGGGTCCATTATAGGCAGCAACATAGAAAGAAACATCAGACAGTATTTCCAAAGACAAATATAAAATTGATGGTAGGCGATAGACCGCATCTTCTTCTAAACCTCTGGTTATTGCTTCACGCCATGTCACATATGTTGGGCTTCCCATTTCTCCGAAATCTGATATATCATTTGACATGAGATTGGTCGAAGATCATTTCATAATTTATGTTTCGTTTAATCAGGTGGAAGGTACAAGTTATTTTCGGTTTATTGTTCATGTTTATTTAATTTTAGTTCTGTTTGACTTGGTAACACATTACGCAGCGGCACCCTTGGGCCGCCCCACCCTGCCCGACCGGCGGCGGGTCGATTCCGGGAATCGACCCGCCGCCGGTCGGGCGGGGCGGGGCGGTCCGGGGGTGGCAGAGCATAATGTGTTACGATGCCAATTAACAATGGCAATGCCCGTCATTGTGTGTGCACCACACAACCACAGTCATAACACACATGACCAAAACCCTAACGCACATGATCAAGGCCATGTTCACTTGTTTCACCGATAGCACAAGGAGACAAAAAGAGGAATTACCACATTACTGTTACCAATTACCACATGCAATTGTTGTGTAATGTCATATGAGTATCGCGCTGTATCAAAAGAATGGGAAAAGAAAATGAAATTAAGGCATGCCCGCATTATGGCTTCCAATCACCGTAGACATTTTTTATTTCTTCAGATAGGTATCTGTGTGTATCACAGAGTCAAATTCACGAATGGCAAGAGTTACCGAGGTGGCACGAAAACTGATTTTGCATATCTTTTCAAATGGAATACGTAGGGTCAATCCGAGTAACAACAACCCAGCTGAATTTCAAACTCTCGTTCCAATCTTAAAGTACTGTAGAATCCACTATATCTAAGTGCATCGATCAATGCTCCCTTTGGAAAGATTAGCAATCCCAATTACCACACTTGTAAGTCACAGGTGAATCTTCCAGTTGCAGCTATTAACAAGCAGACCACGCGTGACCGTGATCTTCACTTCAACTTTCTGATAAAAATCTTCAAGAATGTCGATGTGTACAGGTCAACAAAATGTCGATGTGTACAGGTCAACAAAATGTCCTATGCTTCTTAAAACTTATTGACAATGGAACCTCCAGAGGGGCGGGTCGATTCCCGGAATCGACCCGCCGCCGGGTCGGGTGGCGCCGCCTCGCAATGCCACCCCGGGGTGGCGTTGCGAGGCGGCGCCGCCCGACCCGGGGGCGGGTCGATTCCGGGAATCGACCCGCCCCTCTGGAGGTTCCATTGTCAACGAGGATGCAAGGAACCACCAATGAAGAAACCACTTGTAAAGTTAATTGGAAGATGCTAGAAAACCACTAGTTGAATGGCCAATTATAAAGTTAATAAAAGATAGTAAGGTTATTATTAATTTCAATAATTTCCATCCATCTTTATAAGTCCTGTTGCATTTAAATTTAACCATGTTAACAAATATCTCCCCACATAATTTCAAGCCTGTAACACAAAACTTTGTTATATTGCCACATGATACAATATGTACACTAATAAATTAATGAAATAAAATTTCTATAGCTCCCCAATCCGCACAAGGTTTTGATTATCTCTCACCATTGTATTGATTAGGACCCAGTTTACAAAAGCACGTTGTATTACTTAAAAAGCCACAATTTCAACTATGACACTATGATCCCTATTATTTGAGTACAAATTTGGTCATAGTGTATTACTTAAAAAGCCACAATTTCAACTGTGACACTATGATCCCTATAATTTGAGTACAAATTTGGTCATAATTCTAGGGACTACACTTGGCTTCTAAGTTTGATAATGTTAATTTAATTTTTCATAATCAAAATAAAAGGTGTTTACCATTAAGATACTTCCACAATACTTTGAAAAAAAAACACAAAGCGTTGCTTTACGTGTTTCCTTCCTCCACGTGCTTCTGACCTAATTTAAATCAGTGAAATTAATGCAACAAATTCATTCTTAGGACCATTTGGGGAAGATAATAAAATATGCAATTCATGGTTTTGACTGTGAGAAGGAAGATTACTAAAATCCCACATTTGTAGAGGGAAGGAAGATTACTATAATCCCACATTTGTAGATCCATTTTTACTACCTTCTATATGCATGCATAGATCCGGGAAACCAGCGCCATCAATAGACGCCTTGGATGAATTTGGGGTGAGATATTATAATATACAGTCTACAACATTCTAAATTCCATACGATGTAGCAAGAATCCCAGGAACCACTTGTGTGTTTGGTTGTGAGCTCTATAAAGTTAGTAACATGTTAAAACCACTACTTATGACAATAATAACGAACATATAAATATAGAACCACTTGAGAATGAAAGGGTTTAAATTTCTTGGTGATTTTTCTCAAATCACAATTCTAGTTTCAGTCTCATAAATATATGCTTGTGTGAATGTGTGGCTTATTGAGTTTTCTTAGTTTATTGTGGTTTAAGTCGAAATTATATTTTTAGGATGCAAGATCCACTGCAATAAGAATAAGAATAGGTGTTGTGTATTTTAGTTAGTCTTTATTTCTATTTTTGTGTGTTCATTTTATTTCCTTTGCAGTTTGATTTCTTTTACAACTTTTGGAAAGTTAATTTTTCAATCTAGTTAATTCAATTATTTACAATTCTATTTTAGGCTGGGTGGATGCATGTTTCATATTATCTAATTAATTAACCATTTGTTTTGAAATGCATATCGTATACTGTATTTTATTTTGAAGCTATCTGTGTGAGCAACTGGTTGATGTACTATAAAGGAAGTTCTCTTCTCCACGTCCACGTCCAAAAAGGCAGTTTTACGTTTTAATGGGTGGATATCTTTTAAAGTAATTCATAAATAAAATATAAGAGTTGGAGTTAATTTTATACAAGTTTCATGAAGCAACTGGTTGATGTACTATAAAGGAAGTTCTCTTCTCCACGTCCACGTCCAAAAAGGCAGTTTTACGTTTTAATGGGTGGATATCTTTTAAAGTAATTCATAAATAAAATATAAGAGTTGGAGTTAATTTTATACAAGTTTCATGAATATTTTCAGAATACGATGAATATAATCACAGGAACAAACAATAGCAAACCCAATTGTTTCACCTCCCTCTATTTCCCAAATATCAAAATATTCCTCAAATCTATAATAACATAAAAATGGGTGAACATAAACCATAAGGAATTAAGATGCAAGAATAAGAGTCATTAAAATTTATGAATTCTATTGATTCTGAAGCAAACAAAAACCAAAATCAACATTCAATCCTGGCCAACACTTTCTATGATAGAATAATCAAAGCAACAATGATAAGAATATCAATAGGACAATTTATTATTTATATGGGCACTTTGCACTAAGTTAATGAAACTATAATTTCTGTGACACCAGAATATATCCGTCCGAGTGAGAATTGAGATCCTTCAAAACCCAAATCAATAATTTGGTTAAAACCATAACTGCAGTTCAAAAGAATTCTTCTCATCTTGAAGATCGCCTTCCTTTTCTTTCATACATTGTTGAGGCACAACTTTACTCAATCCACAAGATATCATCTCTCCCTCATCATCACCATCGTATTTTTTTTTGCCCAGTAAGGCTTCTGGGATAGTTCCAATTGTGTTTGAACAAAATCCTGTGCATCTTGCTTGAAATAATTTATCAAATTAACTAGGTTCAGTGTTTCCACATTTTGCACTTAGTAGTCGTTGTCACCAGCTCTGTTGTTGCTGCTGCTGCAATCGACCTCCTTCCATTTGATTTTTTTCTTGAAACTAGACTGTGCTGATCATGATCTTTGGAGTTGATTTTTTTCTCCTTCTGATGGTCTTGACCATTAGCTGCATTATGGTTTTTGTAGTATTGTTTTCCTCCAAAAGTGAAGAGATTGTTGCAGGCTAGGAATTTATACCTTGGAGGAGTTGTCTTCAAAATATCTGAACTTTGTATTCTATGAACAAAAGGTTGAATAGATGGGCTTGGTTGGGGACTCTTTCAGAGCTCTTCTTAGCTCTCGATACACAACCATTTCTTTGAAGCAATATGACAGACGGATTTTGTAGGTGCCATCTCCTAATTCTATGATCTCTGCTTCTGGAACATGCTTCACAATAATTTGCAAGACTCTCTAGTCCATACTTCACTTTTTGGTGAACGTTGGAGTTGAATGGTGTGAGAAGTGTTGGTGAATTTATATGGTCCAATTTTTCATCCCCCGCCATTTAATGCTTTTCTGTGATTTTCTTGATGGGAAATCAACGGAAAGTTGAAATTTTTTTTCGCTTGCACAAAAGTAAAAAGCAATTATTTATTGACTATGCATGGATGGATTAGAGGTGTAGTAAAAGGGTGCAGTGTTCCCATAACCCACAGTACAAGATTGAGACTAATCACTAGTAGACAATGGTGAAATTAGTGACTAGGTGATTTCTCTATCAAATGACCTATTCCTCTACCCATTGTTTTGACGTTGGTTCATGTTATATGATAAATACTTTGGGCATGTCTCTTGCATCTTGCATGATACACAAACTTGCATCTTGATTCCGGGAATCGACCCGCCGCCGGGTCGGGCGGGGCGGGGCGGCCCGGGGGTGGCGAGGGAGGGCGGGCTGGGTCGGGAGGGGGAGGGGGAGGGGGAGGGAGGGGGGTGGGGTGGCCCGGGCGGGGGGGGCCAGGGGGGGGAGGGGGAGGGAGGGGGGTGGGGTGGCCGGGCAGGGGAGGGAGGGGGAGGAGGGTGGGGCGGCCCGGGCGGGGGGCTGCGGGGGGGAGGGGGCGACCCAAAATGATATTCTACCAGAAACATTAATGTGTTTTTTCCTTAAAATTTAACTTTGTTTGAGACATAAAAAATTGGTTTTATTAGCATTTTTTAAAAAGTATGAAAATTGACCCTAAAAAAAAAATCATTATTCCAGTATCAACACTTTCGTTCTGAAGCTATATTTTGCAGGAAAATTTCGTAGAAAATTTCGTAGTCACTGCCATTTTTAAAACAGCCGCAAAATTGACACCTAAAAAAAAATTCATTATTCCAGTATCAACACTTTCGTTCTGAAGCTATATTTTGCAGGAAAATTTCATAGAAAATTTCGTAGTCACTGCCATTTTTAAAACAACCGTAAAATTGACACCTAAAAAAAAAAAACATCGTTCCAGTATACACACTTTTCGTTTTGAGCACTGTTTTTGTGGTTTTTTTGGGGTTTTTGGGCCAGAGTTCCCGTTTGGAGTTTATAGTTCCCGTTTCAAAGTTTACATTGTTCATCGCTATAAACCACCATATCATTTATAAAACTTGATGAACCAATGATGTCAAAGAGCCTACCTTTTAATTTGATGGGCTTCACAAAAATTTGGAGGTGATTTGGGCTTGTTTCGGCCCTTGGTATGTGTGCATCGCGCGCAAAACCCAGTGCGCCGTGCCCTGGGTATGCACCATGCCTGTGGAAAATTTGAACTGCAGAGAGGCTGTGTGTGCACCGCACCCTCTGTGTGCGCCGTGCCCCTGAGTATATGCACCGCGCTCCTTCAAACTGCCTCCAACTCCCTCAAACACTTACAATGCACACTCACACCTTTTGCAACGTTTCTCCAAGGCTTGGATTAGCACAATGCCTTTGATTTTGATGAAAACTTGTATATATAGCCTTGGAAGTGATGGGTTAAATTTTTGCTTCCTTGAAAACCCATTTTTCTAATGTTATGTTTTGACACTTTTTCACTGACTTTAGAACACACTGATTTTTACTTTCCCTTTGAAATTTTAGCTCAAACGATGACATTTTCGGCACTCTTTGCAGGGATTGCACGACAAGAAATTCGGCCATGGAAACCATGACTGCATCTGAAGAAATCAACTGTAGACCCCTTTCGAAAATTTTGTCACCAATAGCACTGTTTGACTTTTCTTCAAAACAGAGTTTTGAAGAACAGTCGAAGTTTATGAATATGATGATGAAACACTATGGATAATTACTTTGCAAGAACATCACTCTGGCCTGCATGGCTTTACTCGACATATTTAAAGACCAAATTGATCAATCCCTAGACCTAATGACCAAAAATGACTTTTTTCTGTTAAAGGACCAGACCTTGACTGTTATGGACCTTTTGATTATTTGACACAAAGACATAAGCCAGCAGGAACTAGACATGCGGGGAAATGACTAGCATGACCTTCTCCGTCAGATTATGGCATGCCCCTAGCAGAATGCAGCTGAGTGAATGGAGTGGGACACCTAAACATGAAATGCATAAAGATTTTTGATCTCTAACGGAGGACTAACCAGACCGACTCTAACACGGTCCATGGTTTTGGACACGATGATTTTTGGTCCATGGTATTGGATGCTTCGGCATGTATACATATGCATTGTAACATTGAAAGGAGAATAATGAAAAATCAAGTTGGTAGTCCTGGTTTTGGGATCTAGGGGAAAATATTTGTGTATATGTGTTTTATGTGTTATGCTCTCACATTGTTCATTTTCTGTGTTTTAGAATTCGTATGCAGGTAATTTCTTTATAGGATTAAAACCTACAAGTGGATTCCAAGTGTCCCAAGGACGAAGTGTGTTAGGAGAGCTTCAGAATAGGACTTGCAGGAGGCAAGCATATGGTTCTAATAAGGCGTGTATAAAGTAGTTTCAGACAAAGGGAGAATTTGGGTTTGGCACAACATTGTTTTGTCAATGACTTGGTTGGGTTCCCAAGTCACAAAAAAAGTAAGGCTATCTATGAGGGCATGACAACTACGGAGTTCCAAGGTGTTCCAGGGAATGTCAGGAAGTACAAACACATGCTATATAGTTGCAAGGAATTTTAGGCATGCCAAAACATGCCAAGTGCTAAGGCATGCCAAGAAGTTTCAGGTGCGAGGGTGTGGTGCCAACACATGCTAGGGAGTGTTAAGGCCAAGTTCCAAGGAAGCACAAGGGATCGCTATTTTCAAATGCATGGAAATGAATGAGTAAGAGTTTGACAAAGAGTGTTAGTGAGTACCAGGTGTGCTAAGTGTTAATAAGTGCTAGGATGTGGTAGGGACTGTGAAAGCATGTCAAGAAATGGAAGAGATGCTAACATGTGCTACATAGTGCCAAGGTATTGTTCAGAATTCCAAGTGTTATGGCATGTAAAGATGTAAACTTGTTGCTTAGTTTTTTTATGACCATGGTTGGATGTCAGCCTTACCTTCGTAACTTGTTAAGTTATATGAGTTGATATTCAACATAAGTAGCCGAAGATGAGTTATATGAAGTTCTTAGCTTAACAAGGCATAATATATTTGTAGTAATTGTAACTTGGTCAAGATGTTGCTATAGTAAAGTTGTTTTTATAGGTGAGGCAGGATTTGGTTGGGTTCCCATGATATCTAATGAGTGCCAGGGCGTGCTAAGGAATGAAAAGGAGTGTTAACACATGCAAAATAGTGTGAATGCATGCCAAGGTGTGTTTGAGAGTGTCAAGGCTAGGCACAACAATATTATTTCAATTACCTGGTTGCTTTCCCAAGTCGCAAAAAAGGTAAGGATATCTATAAGGGCATGCCAACTAGGGAGTGCCAACATGTGCCAAGAAATGCCAAGAAGTTATAAAACATGCCAAACAGTTCCAAGGTACGTTAGGCATGCCAAGTCATGTGTTATGAAACCAACTCAAGCAAAAGATAGAAAAGATAGATCAACGCCTTAAAATTCAGCCTCTTCGAGGGGGCAACCTCCTTTACATTACATAAATGAACAATTCTTGGATGATTCAAATGAAAAAACCTCCTCTCTATATATACGTGTCTAAGGAGTCACAATATAACCTAGCCGACCTAACAATAATAATATAAAGCCACAAAAATAACAATAGAGGGATTCTATGGGGCACAGTAATAACAATATGGGGACAACAGGGGCACAACAATATTAATAAGGGGTACACCTACAATAGTAATGAGGTAATCATTAGTATTATAGGGACCCAACATGCCCCTCTCCTTCAAAAAAGTGTTTTCCTCAATGCTTGAGTAGTTCTGGATGCTTCTATATAAAATTCTCATCCTCCCATGTGGAATCTTCAGTAGATAATTTCTTCCACTTGATAAGATACTCTGAAATTGATCGATTTCGTAGCTGTCGAGTTCTTGTTTCTGTGACTGCTTCTGGTTCCAATATAATTTTTCCTTCCTCATCAAGTTCTGGAAATATTGTTTGAACTGGGAGCTTATCACCTATAACCTTCTTTAAACATGAAACATGGAAAACTGGGTGCAATCGAGAAGCTGTAGGAAGCTCCAATTTGTATGCCATAGTACCAATCTTTTGCAACACCTTGTACGGACCATAATACTTTGGTGATAATTTATTATCCTTCTTAGCTTGTTTGAGGGACATTTTCTTATATGGTTGTAGCCGTAGGAATACCCAATCACCTACATCAAAACTTCTTTCACTGCGATGTTGATCTACCTATTGTTTCATTCTATTATGTGCCAACACAAGGTTATCCTTTAAGAGTTGGAGGACTTGTTGTTGATGTTCGATGTGATGTTCCACTGCTTGAACCTTAGAACTTTCTCTTAAATATGATGTGATGGATGGTGGCTAATACCCATAAAATTCCATAAATGGGGTCATTTTTGTTGCTGTATGGAAGGAAGTGTTATACCACCATTCAGCCAGAGGCAACCATTTGACCCATTGTGTCTATTATCGGATACAAAGCAACGAAGATATCCTTCCAAACATTTGTTTACTATCTCAGTTTTCCCATCAGATTGAGGATGATAAGATGAGCTGTGAGCTAACTGAGTACCAAGACAAGAAAATAATTCTGTCCAAAATTTTTTAGTGAAAATGGGATCTCTGTCACTTACAATAATCTTTGGGTTTCCATGTAGCTTTTGAATTGTTTCCATAAATGCAATAGAAACTGTACTGGCTTTAAATGGATGTGATAATGCACAAAAGTGTGCATACTTGGTAAGTCTGTCAACTACCACCATGATGACACTCTTTCCCTCAAACTTGGGTAAACCTGTGATAAAATCCATTGAAACCTCCTCCAAACGTTGGCTTGGAATGGATAAAGGTTGTAATATACCTGGTGTCTTAATTGTTTCAACTTTATTTTGTTGGCAAACCAAACATTCTGCCACAAACTTTTAAATATCTAATTTAAGGCCATCCCAAAAAAATTCCTTCTTAACCCTGTGGTAAGTTTTTAAAAATCCCGAGTGCCCTCCTAAGGGAGAAGTGTGTAATTCCATAAGAATCTTTTGTTTTAGCTGGGAATTCTTATAGAGGTATAAGCGATCTTTGTACCATAATGAATCATTTTTCCAGCTAAATGTATCCAATGTACTAGAATCTTGTTGTAACTTTCAAATAAGTTCCCACACTTCTTCGTCATTCTTCCATTCCTCCCTTGCTTCGTTTATCCAATCTAGTTGGATAATAGAAATGGCGCACAACAATGCTTCCACATCCTCATCCTTTCTTGAGAGTGCATATGCGACCACATTTTTCTTCCCTTTTTTGTAGATGATTTCAAAGTCATAACCCAACATCTTTGTGACCCACTTTTGTTGCTCTTCAGAGGATAATCTTTGTTCTAAAAGGTATTTAAGGCTATCATGATCTGTTTTTACCTTGATGTGTCTTCCCATTAGGTAGGGTCACCATTTCTTAAGTGCATGGAGTATTGCCAACATTTGCTTCTCATAAATAGCTTTGTGTAAAAACTTTCCCTTGATTGGATGACTTTCAAAAGAAATGGGTCTGTCATATTGCATTGAAACATCACCAATTCCATTTCCTGAAGCATTACATTCCACAATAAAGGTTTTTGTTAAGTTCGGTGTAGCTAAGACAAGTGCTTGCAACATTGCCTCTTTAATATGTTCGAAGGCCTTTGTTGCTTCTGGAGTCCTTGAAAATGCATCTTTCTTTAATAGTGTTGTTAGAGGTGCTGCTATTCTCCTATAATTGTTAACAAACTTGTGATAATACCCTATCAACCCGAGAAATCCTCGCAAAAGCTTTATGGATGTGGGGATTTTCCATTCCTTAATGGATTTAATTTTGCTAGGGTCTACCTTAACTCCTTTATGAGATACAATATGACCCAGATATTCCACCTCTTGTACTCCAAAGAAACATTTGGATCTTTTTGCATATAACTGTTTCTCCTCTAATAGTTGTAGCACCCTGTCAACATGTTCAACATGATCCTTTAAAGACTTGTTGTAGATTAGTATATCATCAAAAAATACTAACACAAATTTTCTAACGAATGGTTTGAAAATTGAATTCATCAAACCTTGAAATGTTGAGGGTGCATTGGTAAGGCCAAAAGGCATGACCAAAAATTCATAATGACCCTCATGAGTTCGAAATGTTGTTTTCAGAATGTCTTCAGTCTTCATTCTGATTTGATGATATTCTGAACGAAGATCCAACTTGGTGAAGTAAATTGATCCATGCAATCCATCCAGTAATTCATCAATGACAGGAATGGGAAACTTATCTTTAATAGTGAGCTTGTTGAGCTCCCTATAATCTGGACACATGCACCATGATCCATCCTTCTTGTGGACCAATACTACTGGAGCAGATAAAGAACTTTGACTCGGTTGAATTATACCAGCCTCTAGCATTTCTACAACCATACGTTCAATTTCACTCTTATGGGCATAGGGATATCTGTACATCCTGATGTTTGGAGGAACACTTCCTCGAATCAGATGAATAACATGATCATGATCATGAATAGGTGGGAGACTTTTGGGAGTCTCAAATACCTTGGAATGATTGTCCAAGACTTTTTGGAGATCTGGAGAAATAGATGATTCCAATGTGGAAACATCTAGTGAACATAATTGTTCAATTACACATTTTCGTTCCTTTTTTAGAAGATTTATCATACCGTTAGAGCTAATTATCTTTCTCGGTTTCCCTGCAATACCCCTTAATTCAACTTCCTTTCCTTCCATAGAAAATTTCATGAAAAGTTCTTGAAAATTAAAAGCTATTGTACCCGAGGATTGTAGCCATTGGACTCCTAATACAACATCAGTAGCTCCCATTGGAATGGAAAGCGTTGGGCTAGTCAATACATATTCTCCCATGGATAGCTTGATATTATGGCACTTTCCAGAGAAATTTATTGTTCCTCCATTTGCAACCATCACTTGACACTCTGGTGCTGGATATAAGAAGCAATTCAATTCTTTTGCTACCTTACAATGAATAAAATTGTGGGTACTTCCTGAATCAATCAACACTATTACCTTTTTCTTCTTGATTTGTCCTTCTATCTTGTTGGTTTGAGGAGTGGTAATTCCCGCCAATGCATTACAAGATATAGTCAGATTCATTTGTTCTTCATCTAGGCTTTGTTCCTGGAGTATATCCTCTTCTTTTGACCTTTCTTGCTCCTTTTCTTCTTCCTCTTCACAATCTATGTAGAATAATTTCTTCTCAACACACTTATGACCTTTACTGTATTTGCTATCACAACTGTAACAAAGCCCTTTTTCTCTTTTTTCTTCCAATTGTTGTGGTGTCAACCTTATAGGTTGTGGAAGACTAGCAGCAACAACACTTCCGTCTTTATAGTTGTGAGTGGTATGCTTCCTGGTTGCCATAATTTTTCTTTCCATTTTTCTTGCTAACCTGAATGCCTTCTCTAATGAATGAGGTTCCCAAAGGTGAATATCATGTTGGATATTATCCTTTAAAGACCCTATGAACACATCAATCCTATGCTCCTCTGGAATATTTTTTACCCTTATGTTCAATTTTTGGAACTCCTCAATGTGCTCCATTATTGAACCCTTTTGTTTGAGACTTATCAATTGGCTAAAAAAAGTGTTGCTTTTTGTATCCTCATAATGTGCTATCCATTATTCCGTAAAAATTTCCCAAGTGATAAATTGTTTACGAGAGCAAAGCCATTGATACCATACAAAATGATTTGGTTCCAAATATAAAGTTGCAATATGTACCTTTTGTGTGTTTTGCACATTATTGAGATCGAAAAATTGCTCCATCTGTAATATCCATGTTGTGGGATCCTTGCCATCAAACTTCCTCATATCGATTTTTGGAATATGGTGCATCTTCAATCCAACATTAGAGTCTATGAAATCATGATTAACATTTCTTTTGTTTGCATCATGAGTTTCCTTTCCTCCCCTTTCACCATTAGTAAGTATTTCTTGTAGAAAATTTGTCAAATCTGCCTTCAAATCTATCTTCAAATCATCAATCTTGGCTTGCACGCCATTTATCTTAGATTCCACTCCATTTATCTTAGCTTCTATTAGCTTTTGTGAGAGTGAAATTTGTTGCACATGGTCTTGTAATTTTGATATATCATGTAGCATTTCTTCCTCTTCTTCATGAGTCATGCTAGAGCTTTTAGATTTATTACTAGGTGTGTGCATTTTCTTTCGTCGAGGCATTAGTTACCGATACTAATGCTCTACTATGCCCTTTGAATTCCTTCAAAATGATTTTTCAAACCAATCTTAAGCAAAAATTTAAAAAATCTACACACCTTTTTTCACTTTGTAGGAGCTCGATATTGCCTCTGATGTTTCTCTGTAATTTCGGATCATCCAATTCTGAAATTGTGACTTGTGGTATCCCTCTGTGTCCTCTTTCCAATGCCACCAGTATGACCCCAATTGGATTCTCCAATGAAGAGTTATGCCAAATCTCCCCAGTGACCTAATTATAGACTAATTCAGTAGTGCGAACTTGTATGACATGCCACGTGTCCCTGTTTTGACCTTTGGCTCTGAAAATATATACAAGAAACTACAGTTCGTCCTCTTTCTGTACCTTCTTACAAAATTTCAATCCAATGCTCAGAGAGAAAGTTATGATGATTTTCCCCAGGTCACCTATTTGGAATGCAATTCAGGAGTCTGCAAAAAGACCAACTTCCTCAGATCATTACTCCACAAATATAGCGCGAAAAACTCTGAAATTTGGACCTGAGCTTCAACACGATGTATCATCAAATGGGTTTTTTTTTAGCTTCTGGAACATCGCAGAAAAAAAGTTATAGTGAAAATTCCATGATGACCTGTTTGGAGCAGCGAAATCATAGAATCCAAAGCTTTGATACCAAATGTTATGAAACCAACTCAAGAAAAAGATAGAAAAGATAGATCAATGCCTTAAAATTCAGCCTCTTCAAGGGGGAAACCTCCTTTACATTACATAAATGAACAATTCTTGGATGATTCAAATGAAAAAACCTCCTTTCTAAATATAGGAGTCCAAAGAGTCACAATATAACCTAGCCGACCTAACAATAATAATATAAAGCCACAAAAATAACAATAGAGGGATTTTATGGGGCACAGTGATAACAATAGGGGCACAACAATATTATTAAGGTGTAAAACTACAATAGTAATGGGGTAATCACTAGTATTATAGGGACCCAACATCATGCCAAGTGCTAAGGCATGCCAATATGTGCCGAGTGTTAAGGTGTGGCACCAACACATGCTAGGGAGTGTTAGGGAGTGTTACACAACATTTTGTCACTCTCCCTGTGCTCCCCATTCCTTGATCGTCGAGGACATCTAAAGTGAACCCTACATTCTTTTCCTTCATGGAGAAGCTCCCGTTATGTCCCTCTTCATGAGCAGATCATTTCCCTTTTGCACCATTTCCCCTGAAACTTATGCTTTTCCCAATTTACAAGACCGACACTAATGCCCTTTGTCTCCCCACACCGATGTGTAGAGATTAGCACTATTCCTTGTGTCAATTGGTGTGGCTGAGCGATGTTCCAATCATGCTGGTCCTGTTATGGAAAGTTTTCTAAATTAGAGCTATAGCTTCCATCTCTAAAAGCTCCATAGCAGATGTCTGGTAAATGGTTTGGCTGAATGGGGTTGAGGATGACAGTTTGGGCTCTTTTCCCCTATAATGATGGAACTACCTCAAGGGATAAATCCTTCTCCCATGAGAAGGGGATCCATCTCCCATCCATCTTTCCTATATGAACCTCCCTTCTTGCTAAGAAAAAACTAGTGACATAGTTAGAGTGTTGGCTGAGTGTGAGTATACTATTTTGATTTGACAAGCAAGCTATTACTAGTTGTAGCCATCTAGATGTGTGAGGGAGAAGTGTGTTTGGTTTGTAGTGAAGCCTAAAGGGAAGAGTCTTTAAACTATTGTTGTTTGAAGCCATCATGAAGTGATAGCAGAAGTGTGTGGGAACCTCGTCTTGTCAGAGGAAGACTACGATGTCAAGACGAATGGTTGTAATCTCTCTTTGATATTAATATATGCAACTATAGATTGATTTCCTACATGTTTTGTAATATTACATATTCATGTCTGATGCTTCTTGACTCATTAAGTAGGTTGAATTACAATTTTTCTATTATTATGTTTGTGTGTTGTTGTTGTTTACTTGTTTCAAGAGCTTGGAGAAGGAAGCAAGAGATTGTTGGAGCAAGAAAATGAGACATCATCAAGTAGGATAAGCGACCAAGAGGTAGGTCCTCTTGATCAATTCTAACCTAAGGAAATATTCCATAGAATGTACCTATTGTGGCTAGACCCATCATCAGGCTAGAGGAATTCGTTCGTGTCCACACTTATAATTTTACTTCACCACAAATTGGCAACTCCACTAGGGATATCCCATATTTTTGTTTGTTTTGGATTTCATGATTTCGTGAGAACTTTGCTAGTTTCGTGTTTTCCCTTTTGTTTTGTTGCTTTTCTCCTGCTTAATGGCTTAAGTCTAAAAATCATAGTAGCAAATCTGGTCCCTGTTTTGATTTTTTTTTCTTAGTTTCCTCGGATACCACATTTAATCTACTGACAATCACACCGATCAACGTGAATTATAAAGGAACATTCGCGTCGACCTGCCTCTAGCACTTGTTTTCAGTTGGGCAGTCACACCGATACCTGTAAGTGAAGATTAGTGCTAGATCCCAATCTTGGTCAGTGTGTTCTGCTCTTGTGTTTTTGACCTTGTGAGCCTTTCAGACCATTTTATCCCTGACTATAAAGCTTCATTTAGCTTGGTTTGTGTGCTTGCTTGGTTTAGCCCACCCTCTGATGTGTTAAGTCTAGCCCTATGTGAAGTTATTTTTTATTTTTTTCTTTGAATCCCTTGATCAATGCTAGTTGTTAGTTAGGTAGTCATGCCGATCAGGCCATCAACACTAGTTGTAGTACTGGTCAGTCATGCCAGTTGTGCCTATCAATGCTAGTTGTTAGTTAGGTAGTCACGCCGGACTCAGGGATAAGAAAAAAATCAAAATTTCTCCCATTCCAATGCTAGTGTGTCTTGACCCTCAGACTCTCCTCTTCTACCAGAGGTGACTAGGATGCTTTGTTTGCTTCATTTTCAATTGAATGAGTGAAAGAATATCATTTGTTCTCTTATTTCAAGTGTCTCTTGTTCTCTTGTCAATTGAAGAATTCATGTGTTTGGTTTGTTTGATTCAAAGAGGAAGTTGCTTTTAGTTTCATTTATCATGCTTTGGATTTGATTGATGCTTGTTTGTTCAGAATTATGAAAATTTTCATTAAAGTGCTTTATGTGAAAGATTCATTTTGCATTTTATGAAAATAAGAACATCATTCTAGTTTACTTAAGTGAAAATATTGCATTAGTAGTGTCATTGACAAGCTACAATTGCATCATCATAAGCATTGGAAATGAAATGAAACTTTCTTTTTGTTAAGGGAAATGCATTTAGGATATTTATTATTGAAAGATTTCATTCTTTGATTGTTGCTTTAATTTTGTGTTCTCTATCTCTCAATTAGTCATACGTTTCATCGAAGACAAAGATCTATTTTCTCATATAGCTGCATATAGGAGTTTTTCAGATGACAGTGGTAGGGCCTCGTAATTGAAACCCAGTTCAAGATCAACCATTAAAATTTATTGAATTAACCTAAGGAAGCATTGAAACTTAACGATCACATTTAGTGGTCTAGGCTAGAGACGTGTTCCGGCATCTTTAAACCTAGTAGTTGCCATTAGCTTTGGCATTATACAGCGCTAGTATGGACTTGTGCTCTCTGTACTATCGAGTATCTAATGGGAGACCCCACTAGGCTACAACCCTTTAATCCATAGGAAGCCGAGTTGGCCACCTTGCAAATGTGATACACCGAACGTAACATTTAGGGGGATTGCCTGTTCATACTTCTCGGTTCAGCGGGAGGTATTCTACAGTTCATGGTTGCGTGGTAATCCCTTTGCCTAGATTATCCTAAGCAACCATTTTGATCTTTTGACTCTTTAAACTTATAATATCATTCAAGCGCTTGTCATTTCAAGCTAATTTCCAATTGAAAGTGATAGAGTCACCTTCGTCCTTTTCTCAACTCTTAAAATTTGAAAAGGCAAAGTTTTGTTTTAGTGTTCAAAGATTAACTTCCCACAAAATATTCTTGGTAAAATTCATCTTGATTAGTAATTCTTTAAAGTTGATTCCAATGGCAACATTCACAAAGTCTACCAGTGAAGGGTTCCCCTCAGATAGGAGTCCTTGTCCTTTTCCTTCTTTGGAAATGCTGGTGCTCCTTATATGGAAACATTCTCCCTCCCTAGGTTAACCATTGGTTTACCTATCTGGTTGACCTTGGTGGTCCCGAGCATCCCGACTCCTGTCCAAACTTCCCCTTCATTTGAATCACATCACAATGATTCTAAGGTTGACCTCTACCCTTCTTCCCATGTTTCTTCCTCTTCCTCTTCTACTTCGCCTAGTGAAAGTTTGAAATCCATTAGCGAGGAGGCTAAGAAGAAGAAGAAGTCAAATAATCGAGAGGCCAACTATGCAGTTGTTACTCCAAATGCACCTCCTATGGACAAACCTTCTGATCCTTCATGGAAGGTAAAATTCCCTTGCAAGTTGTGTAAGGGTGACCATCTCCTTTGAGACTATCCTGGCATTCCTAGAGTCTTATAGGTATGGTCTTAAAATCTAGATCGACCATCCCCATCGACCTCTGGAGATCATGTCAATGCTGCACCCTTAGTTAGCAATGGTAAGAAGAAAGGGAAGATTAGATTCCCCTATAGGTTATGTGACGGAGAGCATATTCTTCACCTTTGTCCTCTTATGGATAAAGCTTCCAAAGTTTTGGAAAACCTTATAGCTCCTCAACCCCAACTTCCTGTCTTTTATCAAAGGCTTTCTTCTAACCCTCTCCTAGTTGGTAAAGAGATTAACTTGGATTCATCTCTTGCCCATATTGCTCTTCTTGAGCGAGACTCTCTTGTGTCTGTTCTCGACCAACCATTGGTCAGAAAGAGTGTCAACTTGGTTCAACTACTAGTTTCTCACTCTGCTCCTGGAGAGAGTGGTGATGATACTACTCATGTTCTTCTCGTCTCCTCGGATTCTCATGAATCGAAGAGTGACCCTCCTGTCCTGGCTATTCAGGAGAGTCCTTCTTCTATTCCTTCAAAGCATGGGGAAAATCATATGATGCCCCCACGAAGTAGTTATTTCGTTTCTTGCGATTGGAGTCACTTGAATGCTTTTCGTCTCCCATCTTATGTGCCTTTCTAGATCATAGTACAAGCCTATAATATTGTAGTACTTTCCACTATATTAGATGAAGGCATGTTTTTTAGCATCATGTCTTATACTACTTGGAAATCTTTGGGTTCCCCACATCTTTTGCCTAACAACTAGAATCTGTTGGCTTTCAACGGAGGAACTAGTCAACCTTTAGGGATCCTTCCGAAGTTCCCTATTAATTTGGGAGGAAAGACCATCTATATAGATGTGATGGTCATCCAAGTTCTGTTAGATTTCAATGTTCTCCTTGGATGTGACTATGTTTATGTCATGGGAACTCTTGTTTCTTCATTTTTCCTTGTGGTTTGTTTTACGCACGAAGGGAGAATAATGACCATTGATCAATTGTCGTTTATTGGTCACCACGCACCTCTTTTACAACCATCATCCCCTATAGACTCTTGTTTGAAAGAAGTACCTTCCCCACCATAGGTCAATTATGTGGCTACCTATTCTGTCTCCACATTTGTTGATGATCACACAGGTGGTATAGTACATCATGTACTACTGGCATTAGAACCCGATCTGTCTATGGTATTAATTGACATATATTCCTCCCAAAGCGTGGTTCTTTCGTCTAGTGAAGACCTCTTGGGAGCCATGTTCTCATATGGTTCATGAACATATGTGATGAGGATAGTTCCTAGTCTTGTGTTAACCTCATTAAAAAATGAAACAAAGAGTGTGAGCATAGTTCCTTGTCTTGTGTCAACCTAGTTAAAAAATGAAACACCTCCCTTTTCCAAATCGAGTCTTTGATTAAGATCTCGTAAAATCGCAGTCGAATTTTTCTAACATCTCGAAAGTGAACCTTCATTCCATCCACCTAGTTGATTGAAATGAAGCTTGGGGGGCATGTACTTCAATTGAGTCATTATGCTGGGGGCATGCAAACTTATAGCAAGCATAGCTTTTCATTTCGAGCTTGTGTAAACATGAAACCGAATCCAAGCAAAGTTCTCCATGGTTCAAGCTTGTGTCAAAATGAATCCATGTCTGATTTACATCTTGTGATTGTTTTTTCAGTCAGATGATTTTTGCTAGATGAGCCTTAGTTGTTTCATTCCATCACCACCATCTCTTTGGCCGATCATATGCTTTCACTTGGTTTTTTTGTCCTTTCCTAAGGGACCGCAACAATGAGTGGTTTTGTTAGCCAGCCTCTTGACCATTATATGTTTTGAGTAGTTCCTCCATTGTAGGGACCACTTGCTACCCTTTATATCACTCGTTCCTCTAGGACGAGTCACCTTTAAGCTTTTTTCTGACTCGTAAAAGATGAAAAGTTTGCCGAGTATTTTTCCCTTCTGACTCGTTAAAGAGAATAAGAATGGGGGGTCCGCTTTTTGCTCTTTTCCAACCCTTCAAAAGTGAAAAGATGGCCAAGCCCTTGTCATTTCGAACTCGTTAATGGATGTGAAACGTCTTGTGCCCATTATAAGTTTACCCCTTTTTCGGGCTAGGAGGCACTATTTAGAAAAAAAGGTACTCCTTAACTGAAATGGTCAAGCAATTCTCTCAACTATTATTTTCTACCTTTGCGGGCTCAAGAGACACAAATGTACGAAAAGGGACCATCTGGATTTTTCTTTTATGTGTCCTTTTCAAACTCTCTAAACATGAAAAAGATACTGAGTTACACCTCTATCGGACTTGTTAAACTATTAAATGACATCAGATTCGTCACCATTACGAACAAGAGATTCTCCTTCCTAGGGTTCATTAAACTTACTAGGTTGGATTTGTCCAAAGGATGAACTTACAGTGAAAGCATATGTTATCCGCTTCAAGCTTGCAATTTAAAAATAATTGGGGTACTCACTAGAAATGGTGGGGGGAAATTTGGAAATCTATCGAGTTGTGTTAGCAGCTTACTCTTGAACATGACACTCTTTGCTTCATGTCGAGTTGGGACATCCTTTGCATCGTTGACCTCCCTCAGTTTGGGCCATTCAATTTTTCCTTCCATTTGATCTCTGCTATGTCAAGATGACCACCAATCCTATGGATCCAAAAGCTCCCGAGCTTCTAGTTGTGTCGTCGATATGTTCAAGGGTTTTCCTTCTACAGTTACACTTACCTCTGATTCTCTGTATCATCCAAAATCATTTTACATCCTCTCATCTCACGTCGATGATGTGAGATTCATTATGGACCTCCTTCAACATGGTCACTTTTCGTCGAATTCAACTCATTATCCAGGAAGTTGACCAAGAAACTCCCTTCCAGTACATTAGAGCTTGCATGCCCTAATGGCAAGTTCTGCAGACTCAACAACAAGTTCACATCATCGGCTTTCGATCGAGTGATTTCACGAGTGTTCGACTTCAGTTCGTATATTCACATTTCATGGATTATGATCATGGTACCTTGAGGGCCATTGTCATTATTGGTGGTTTCTCTTATGCTTGTTAATAGTTTACATCATTGACCAATAATCAAGCGACTTTTTGGCATATTCGATGTCAACACATCTATTCGTATGCTAGAATATGTACTTTGATCGGGTCATGTTGGAGCGCAAAACACTGGACTCAGATCAGAAAAGTCTAGGTTGAAAAGTGCTGTGACATGGTTATGGTGATATGCACGTCTCTTTCCGATGGCTGGCTGCAACCAGACCATGAGTTATCATGTGATCCTTCTCATTATTGGATGGCTGCGACCATACCTTCGTTTCATTATGATCCTCTTTGATGAATGGTTGCACCCATACCTAGATCCATTTACATGATCATTCTCTAGATGGTTCCGTCCATGCCACGATTCATGTATAATTTGATAGAGATCTCATTCTATGTATATGTATCTGTACTTTCTTGCAGGTTTTTCGATAGCAGACCAGTTCCCCGCATTGATTTATAAAGCATTTCATCCCTCACTCCAGTTCGGCCTTCATGCTTGAGGGGGCATCTGTTACACAACATTTTGTCACTCTCCCTGTACTCCTTGTTCCT
Organism: Pinus tabuliformis; assembly: GCA_031772625.1. Classification (NCBI taxonomy): domain Eukaryota; kingdom Viridiplantae; phylum Streptophyta; class Pinopsida; order Pinales; family Pinaceae; genus Pinus; species Pinus tabuliformis. Next base: position 264,129,697 of record CM062804.1, read on the forward strand.
CAATCCTGGAGGACCTCTACAGTTAACCCTGCATGCTTTGCCTTCACGGAGAAACTCCCATTATGTCCCTCTTCATGAGTAGATCATTTCCCTTTTGCACCGTTTCACTTGAATATTCTGTTTTGCCAAATTTACAAGACTGTCGTTAATGGCCTTTGTATATCCTACACTGATGTGCATAGATTAACACTATTCCCTATGCTGGTTGGTGTGAATGAGTCGTGTTCTATTCATGCCGGTCCTGTTATGGAAAGTTTTTTAAATTAGAGTTGAAGCTTCCATCTCTAGAAGCTCTGTAACAGAATTTTGGTAAATGGTTTGGCTGGAGGTGGTCGAGGATGATAGTTTGGGTTCCTTTCCCCTATAATGATGGAACTACCTCAAGGGATAAGTCCTTCTCCCATGAGAAGAGGATCCATCTCCCATCCATATTTCCTATATAAACCTCCCTTCTTCCGAAGCACAAACTAGTGACATAGTTAGAGTGTTGGCTGAGTGTGAGTATACTATTTTGATTTGACAAGCAAGCTATTACTAGTTGTGGCCATCTAGTTATGTGAGGGAGAAGTTTGTTTGGTTTGGAGTGAAGCCTGAAGGGAAGAGTATTTAAACTATTGTTGTTTGAAGCCATCATGAAGTGTTAGCAGAAATGCGTGGGAAACTCGTCTTGTCAGAGGAAAATTGCAACACCAAGACAAACGATTGTAATCTCTCTTTGATATTAATATATGCAACTATTGATTGATTTCCTACATGTTTTATAATATCACATATTCATGTCTTCATTATTATTGACTCATTAAGTAGGTTGAATTACAATTTGTCTATTATTATGTTTGTGTGTTGTTGCTGTTTACTTGTTCCAGGAGCTTGAAGAAGGAAGCGAGAGATTGCTGGAGCGAGAAAACGAGGACATCATCAGGCAGGAAAAGCAGACAAGAGGTAGGCCCTCTTGATTGATTCTAACCTAAGAAAATATTCCATAGAATGTACCTGTTGTGGCTAGACCCATTATCAGGCTAGAGGAATTCGTTCGCGTCTACACTTATAATTTTACTTCACCATAGGGACTGCGAGGAAGCACAAGGGTGCACTAGTTTCAATTGCATGGAAATGAATGAACAAGAGTGTGTGATATGGAGTGTTAGCGAGTTCCAAGCATGCTAAGGAGGGAGTGACATGGTATGCTAGGAAATGACAAGGCATGATATAGTGCTATGGAAGCATGCCAAGATGTACCAAGTTACAAGGTGTGCCAATGTGTTCTAAGGAGTGTTAGTTAGGGCTTTGGATACGCAAGGTAGCACTAGGTCAAAATGCATGGAAATGAATGAATAAGAGTGTGTGATCAGGAGTGCAGTGACTTCCATGCGTGTCAAGGAGGGAGTGACATGGTATGTTAGGCAGTGCTAAGGCATGATAGAGTGTGAGGGAAGCATCTACCCAAGAGGTGCTAGTTGCTAGGGTGTGCCAACACATGCTAGGAAGTGTTACAGAGTGCCATGGAAACACAACATACCACTAGGTCAAAATAATGCATGGAAATGAATGAATAAGATTTGTGACAGAAAGTGTCAGTGAGTTCCAAGTGTGATGAGGGGGTGACAATATATTCTTTACAATGCTAAGGCATGCTAGAGGCCAAGGAAATGATATGCCAAGATGTGCCAAGTGCTAGGGTGTGCCAATGCATGCTAGGGAGAGTTAGAGAGTGCCACAGAAACACAAGGGAGTGCTAGCTTCAAATGCATGGAAATGAATGAATAAGAGTATGTGACAGGGAGTGTCAATGAGTTCTAGGTGTGCTAAGGAGTGGGTGACAAGGTATACTATGTAGTGCTAAGGAATGTTAGAGTGTCAAGGCAACATGCCAAAATGTGCCAGGTATCAGGGAGTGTTAGGGAGTTCCATGGAAACACAAGGGAGAACTAGCTCAAAATGTATGGAAATGAACGAATAAGAGTGTGTGATAGGGAGTTTCAGTGAGTTTCATTTGTGTTAAGGAGTGCGTGACAATGTTATATGCTAGGCTATGCCAAGACATGATAGGTTGTTAGGGCATGTCAAGGAGTGCTAGGGAGTGCCAAAGCATGCCAAGGAATATGGGGGTGCTAACACGTGCCATATAGTGCCAAGGGATTGTTAGATGTGCCAGATGTTATGGAATGTCAAGATGTAAGCTATGTTTCTCAATTTTTTTTATGGCAATGGTTGGATGTGAGCCTTGACATGGTAACTTGTAACTTGTTAAGTTGGATAATTTGAAATTACACATGAGTAGCCTAAGATGCGTTATAGTAAGTTATCAGGTGAACAAGCCATACTCTAGTTGCAGTAATTGTAACGTGGCCAAGTTGTTGTAGTCGTGGCAAGACTTGGTTGGGTTCCCAAGTACCAAAAAAAGTAAGGGTACTTGTGTGGGAATTATATCTAAGGAGTTTCAGGGCATGTCAAGGAATTAAAATGCATGCTAACACATGTCGAACATTGTCAATGCACGTTGAGGAATTTTAGGGAGTGTTAGGGTATACATGGAAATGAACAAATACGTGTGTGTGCCAAGGAATGTCAATGGATTCCACGTGTCTCAAGGACAAATTGTGCTAGAAGGAAGGTCAAAATAGGAATTGTAGGAGGAAAGAGTATGGTTACAATTATAAGGGGTTGGTCAAAGTAGTTTCAGACAAAGTGAGACTTTAGGTTGGGCACAACATTGTTTACCAATGACTTGGTTGGCTTCCCAAGTTGCAAAAATAGTAAATATATCTATGAGGGCATGACAATTAGGGAGTGCCAAGGTGTGTCGAGGAATTCCAGGAAGTACTAACACATGCTAGACAATTTCAAGGAATTTTAGGCATGCTAGTGACAAGCCAAGATGTATCATTGTCAAGGTGTGGCGTGAATGCATGCTAGGGAGCATTAGGGCCAAGTGCCAAGGAAAGACAAGGAAAAACTAGTTTCAAATGCATGGAAATGAAGTGTCAGTGAGTTACAAGTGTTCTAAGGAGGGAGTGACAAGGTATTCTATGCAGGGCTAAGGCATGCTAGAGTGCTAGGGAATCATACCAAGATGTGCGAAGCTCCAAGGTGTGCCAATGTGTGCTAAGCAGTGTCAGGGAATGCCATGAAAACATAAAGGAGAACTAGGTCAAAATGCATGGAAATGAATGAATGACAGTGTGTGACAAGGAGTGTAATTGAGTTCCAAGTGTGCTAAGGAGAGAGTGACATGGTATGCTAGGCTACACTAGGACATGCTAGATTTCTAGGGCGACATGCAACCAATATCTGCCAGGTTCTAGGGTGTGTCAACATGGGATAGGAAGTGTTAGGGAGTGCTAGGGAAACATAAGGGATCACTAGGTCAAATTAATTAATGAAAATGAACAAATAAGAGTTTGTGACAAGAAGTGTCAGTGAGTTACATGTGTGTTGAGGGAGTAAAAAGGTATGGTAGGTAGTGGTAATGCATGCTAGAGGCCAGGGAAACATGCCAAGATGTGTCATGTGCTAGGTTGTGCCAATGCATGCCAGGGAGTGTTATGCAATGCCAAGGAAATAAAATGGATCATTAATTTCAAATACATGGAAATAAATGAATAAGAGTATATGATAAGGAGTGTTAGTGAGTTCTAGGTGTGGTAAGGAGGGAGTGACAAGATATGTTAGGTAGTGCCAAGGAACCTTAGAGTGTCTAGGCAACATGCTAAGATGCTCCAGGTGCCAGGGTGTGCCAATGCATGCCAACGAATGTTAGGGAGTGCCATAGAAATGCAAGGGAGAACTAGTTAAAAATTCATGGAAATGAATAGATAAGAGTATGTGATAGGTAGTTTCAGCGAGTTCCAAGTGTTCTAAGGAGGGAATGTTAAGGTTATATGCTAGGCAATGCCAAGCCATGTTAGAATTCCAGGGCATTTCAGGGAGTGCTAGGGTGTGCTAGGGAGTGGAAAGCATGCCAAGAAATACATCGGATGGTAACACGTGCCACATAGTGCTAAGGGATTGTTAGACGTGCTAGGTGTTATGGTATGTCAAGATGTAAACTATGTTGCTTAGTTGTTTTATGGCCATGGTTAAACATAAGCATTAACTTGGTAACTTGTTAAGTGGGATGAGTTGATATTGGACATGAGTAGCCTAGGATGTGTTATAGGAAGTTCTCAGGTGAACAAGGCATAATCTAGTTGTAGTAACTATAACTTGCTTAAGTTGTTGTAGTCGAGGCAGGACTTCGTTGGGTTCCCAAGTCTAAAGAAACGTAAGGATAGTTGTGAGGGCATGATAGTTAAGGAGTGCCAAGGTATGCCAAGGAATGAGAAGGTGTGCTAACACATGAAATATAGTGTCAATGGATGCCGAGAAGCGTTAGGGAGTGTCAGGAGAGCACAAGGGAGAACTATGTCATAATGCTTAGAAATTAACAAATATGAGTGTGCGCCAAGGAGTGTCAGTGAATTCCAAGTGTTGCAAGGATGAAGTGTTTTAGGAGAAGTTCAAAATAGGAATTGTAGGAGGCAAGCCTATGGTTTTGGAAAGTCATGGAAAAAAAAATTAAGAGAAAGGGAGACTTTGGGTTGGGCATAATATTGTTTATATAATGAATTGGTTGGGTTCCCAAGTCTAAAAAAAAGTAAGACTATCTATGAGGGCATGACAACTAGGGAGTGCCTAGGTGTTCTAGGGAATGTAAGGTTCCCAAGTCGTGGAAAAATATAATGCTAGCTATGAGGGCATGACTACTAAGGTGTGTTACGGAATGCTAGGGCATGCTAACATGTGCCAGATAATGTGAAGGTATGTCAAACAAGCTAAGATGTGCCAAGTGATAAGGCGTGCCATGATGTGAAAGGGTGTGAAAATGCATACTAGGTTTAGTTAAGGTAAAAAAAGGGAGAAGAAAGTTAAACTACAAGTAAATGAACACATAATGGGGTTAATAAGTCATGAGTTTACCTTTTCCACGAGAGGCATGCTAGGCACAACAATATTAGGTGCCAATAGGTTCCAAGTTTGGAGTGTGAGTGCATTCTAAATGCCAAATCTTCCTCCATTTCTTCTCATATACTCTCCAATAATTGATCTCAAATAACTTTAATATTAAACCATGCCAAAGCATACCAATTCATCTCGACGCATGCCAAACATGCTAAGAGTTGCCAAGTTCCAACACATGCGAAGTGTCAATGTCTATCAAGGAGTGTGATGCATGTTATGAAGTGGTAGAGCATGTCAAAGAGTGGTAAGGTGTGTTAGAGAGTGCCAATGCATGTTGAGGAGCGTTAGGGAGTACCAGAACAACACAAGGGAGCACTAGGTCAAAATGCATGGAAGTGAATGAAGACAAGGGTGTGTTAGGGAGTGCCAATGAGTGCTAGTTGTCATGTCAAGGAGGGAGTGACAAGGTATGCTAAGCACTGGTAAGGAATGCTAGGGAATATCAGGGCAGGTTAAGAAGTGTTAGAGTGTGCTAGGTAGTTTCAGGGTGTGCTAATATGTGCCAAATAGTGCCAAGACATGCCAGGCGCTATGACATGCTAGGATGTGCAGGGTGCTAGAGTATGCTAATATGCATCAAGGAGTTTCAAGGTAACAAAAGGAATAACCAAGCTAAAATGAAAGTTAATGAACACATAAGAGGGTTAATAAGTCGAGACTTTATCTTTTCCAAAAGGGGAATGCTAGACATTTTAATACTAGGTTCCAATACATGGCAAGTGCAAATGTGTGCCATGTGCTAATGTATGTCATTGCAATATTATGCCAAGGTTTTGTAGGGAATGCTAGGGACAACAGGGAATGCCATCACGTGCTAGGGGAGTGCTATGCTAGGCTAGGGCATGCCAACATGTGCATGGGCATCCTACTCATGGAAAGATGGTCTAGGTACAAAGATGTTCCAAGACATGTGAGGTCCCAAGGAATGTTAGTGTGTGCCAAAGCATGTTAAGGTGTGTCATGAGTGTTGAGGAGTGATTGTAGGTCTCTCTCATTAATATAACTGACAGATCTTGATTATGTATTGAATAATATAGTTTCTACACACACTAGTGGAACATTATCTAAAGGGAAATTGCTAGATAATAAACCTAATTGAGATGAATGATGTGTTGACTAATAAGAAAACCATATTTTTATTACCAGAGGGAAATGATACACACTAATTACTTCTTAACAAATTGACTGACTCTAACCACTATGGCCTTGGACACATAATGAAAAGCACTCCACAACAATGGTCTTAAATCGTTACCTTTTGAAAAAGATATAGTAACACGTACATAGCATCATCAAAAGCTCATTAGAATGATCAATGATGGCGAACTTTTCTTGACCGTCACCAAAAATAAAAAAAAATAGCATTGGTGAGGGTCAATAAAATATCGTCACTAGAAGTGTCACTAAAGAGAGAATTAGTGACGGGCCTTTCATCACCCTCACCAAAAATTTCACCAAAGAGAGAATTAGTGACGTGTCTTTAACAGCCCTCACCAAAAGTGTCATTGAAATTGGATTTAGTGACAAACCTTAAAGGACCATCACTATATACACTTACAACAACATTTTTTTAAGGACAGTCATCCTATGCGACATTGGTGATGGACCTTAAAGGTCTGTCACAGGCATGACCCTCACCAATGACCTTTTTTCTTGTAGTGATTCCATGCAAGTATAATGAGTGACTTAATAGACACCCATGCTTTTAAAAGATGTTTATTCAATTTTGGGGAAAAATTATGATTAGAATATACACAGTTTGCACTAGTGCATGGACTATTTTTTTGAGAATCTTCATACTCACTCACTATTTTTTATCATTTAATGACATAAGGGAAGACAAAAAAAATGGTGATTTTTCAACACATTTAATGATCCAACATTTTTCTTTTAAATGTCATCATCAATAAGCCAACTAAAAATTCCCTTTTGAAGAGGGCAGGGAGAGGAAGCTATAGGTGATTTTTCAAATGATTTGGTGTTTTGTTTTTGAATTTATTGCATTTTCATTTTAGTGAATTTTAGAACTATGAATATCCACAGTGACACAATTTGGCATATACTAGTAATAAATATTAGTCCTTCATGAAAATGAAAAAATCATATATCATTAGAAAATAGATTAAGAACATTCTATTGGTACCAAGATTGTCATATAAACCTTAAATTTTGTAGGTATTTGACTTCTTTGAAGTTGTCATTTTTGGAAAGTGGTATAATTTTTCCTTTTTCATTCATTAAAAACTCTCAGACTAAAAAAACTCTCAGATAAGAGATGTAAATAAATTTAACACTCTCCCACAAGAATTTTTTGCAACTCTAGTTTTTTTTTTTCTAAGTAAGTTTAATCTATTAATATGATACAAAAAAGGAATTACAATGAGGCTCAGCCTTAGAGGAAATGAGCATCATTCATCACACAGTCAGAATAACTATCTTTGACTGCCCCAACAGAGGGGAAACCAGTCCAAAAAAATATGAGTTCAAAAATAACCCACACAGGGGTATCCAGTTTGATCACAACATAACAGAAACAGTTTAACCATATCATAATCCTAACCAGAAGACACAAAAGACTGAACAGAAACTGAACCGTCAGCAAGACAAACCATCCACTTGGCAAACTCGACATCTGGCAATCAGTTGTCTGGGGCTGGTTCTTCCACAATCAGACACATGTACTTGTCCAAATCATCATCCTCGTCTGAAGCGCCACGTCCATGTGCTGGATGGTCTCCCGCAATGTTGCAAGTTCCTACACGCGTTCCTGATGTGTCTCCTTGGCGATTTCCAGAAGACTATGTGTAACTAAGCTTGCCCTCCTCAACATGCTGACTGCCAGCCGCTGCTTTACCATGTAAAGTGGTTCGACCTTCATCAGCTTTTCGATCACCAGTGTTGCCCCAACTCCTGCTGCTAGGTTCTGGTCTGTTCGCCTCCTCAGTGTGTTTAGCCAGAGGAGCTAGCGGCTCAATTTCTTCCGTGAAGGTAATGGAGACAGTGGCTACAATTACTGGGCGGTTCAGGGAGCTGCAAAATCAGAACTGCATGGTATGAGGAGCAGGGTGCATAGGAAGGGAAATTTTTGCTATATGGACCACTGCATTTCCATGACTTGTGCCGTGAAGCTAGGATCTACCTCTGCCACTTCTGGTATCTTGGTAATGCCCCACAAAACTAAAAGGGTATGCTTTATCAGTTGAGGATGCAGGGGAAATCAAATCGGTGTTGGGCATTGCAGGAGAGCGAGAGCTTCCGCCTCTTGTGCCCCCTCTTCTACTTCACATACAGTGGTGGACCATGGTGGGAATGGAAACAGGGGACGAAGCAGCGGGGATGGTGGAGGAATTGATAGAGGAACTATGTGAGGAAATTACAGATGAGTTGTGGACATGAGCACGATTGCAAAGGCTGGTGTGGGAGTGGTGGAAGCCGGAGTGATGGAAGCCATTACCCAGATTAATGTAGCTTAATAGCCAACATCTAATACCTGTAACAGTACGCTCATTTTGATCTCTTGTCTGTGGAGGACAAGCACAGTGAATCGGGGGGGGGGAATAACTGAGAAATTCGCAGGCTCCATTGTTATGTGTGAATTGGTTCTGCCTCGGCCTTTGCAAGCATTAAATGGCTCCTGCAAGATGCCTTGAGTTCCAATCAAAGTGGCATGGGGGAAGTTGCAGGGGGCCATGTGGCCAACCCATCTGCTACCTTGCCGTCTTGTCATGTTAATGCTTGGAATGAACACCCGCATCTGGGTGTGTTTCTTCTTCCTGTACCATTTCATTCTGCACCAATTCATTGTATTCCTGTAGCTGAAGAGTAGTGGCCATAGTATTAAGTGTGCCTGCATGAAAAGTCCTTCCACTATCTACCCCAATGTTAGCAAGAAGGTCTGCTACTTTGTTTCCATCCCTACGAGAGTGTTTAAGATTTACAGCTCTGTGGGTTGAGAGCCAGTGTTCAATGAGCTCAAGTTGCTCTGCCAGTCTCCAACTTCTTCCAACCTTGTTTGAGGGCATCCCTTACAGGATCTGATTAACCATGTTGATGAGAATCTGAGAATCCCCTTCAATTATAAGTGGGAAGAAATCATGGAGTTGTGCAAGGAGAAGCCCCTGCCATAGCCCTTCTAATTCTGCCGAGTTATTTGTATCCCAGCCAATTGAGCCTAAATAAGTTAGAAGCAGAATGCCCTTGTGATCTCTGAAGACTCCTCCATATCCTGCTTTGCCTGGATTACCTTTAGATGCCCCGTCAAAGTTGAGTTGTATCATGTGCTGGGGTGGAGGGATCCATCTGTCTGCTGTCTTTCCTTGTGAGGAAGTTTTACCCTGATTTTCTTGTGTACGATCCCATTGAAGGTTCCAGTTTGCCTAGATAGTCTGTTCCTTAGGAATAGCAGGATAATCTTCTTCAGACCAGGCTTGAAGCATCAAGGTTTCTCGAAGGTTTTGACCTATATTATTCCATAGGACTTCTGAAGGGGAGGACTGGTCCTTGAAGATGCGATGATTCCTTTCTTTCCAAACATTCCACATAAGGAATCCTGGGATAAGTTTCCATAGTGCATTTAACAATTTTCTTTTGTAAGGATTGTTTGCCCAAGTGCGTATAGTGTTAGAGATATCCTCCTTAACTCGTCCATATTTTTGGCATCTGAAGCTAACTTTTTCCCATAGTCCATTCACCAATGGGCAGGAATTTATTAGGTGCTCAGTGGTTTCTTCCGCCATTTTTCAATTGGGACACATAGAAGGCCCATGAAAGCTTCTTTTCTGTAGGTTGTCCCAAGTGAGAATTTTATTTTGGCATAGCAGCCAGAGGAAAGTGGAGACTTTTGGCCAAATGGTGGGGGCCCAAACTTTGTTCCATAGTGGGTCTTTGACTGTTTGATTTCTTATTATTAAAGTGTAAGCTTCTTGTGTAGAGAAGGTTCATTTTTCTTCATAACCCCATCTGATTTTATCTCACTTATCAGAGTATCAAATTTTACTGTTTGAAAGCTCTATTTCTAGACTGTCCTTGATGAGCTAAGTGCCTTGCCTGATGATATGATCTGAGTTTATCCATTGCCTGTATCCTTGAGCGTGGGTAGGCTTCCAGTATTGATTTACCTTTGCCATCAGTTTCCCTTCCCCATCCTGTATTTGTTGAGGTTCTACTAGGTCCTTCAACTTGTGTCTTTGCTGCCATGAGTCTTCCCAAAACTGGGCATTGTTACGATTCCTAATTACCTGCATTCCATATGAGAGAACCTGATTCAGTTTCTGTGAGTCTGATTAAATCATCAACTGGTCGGTTATTGGCGTATTTCGCTGTCCAAAGGATAGCCCAGGGAGTATGTGGCTCCGAGATCCATTTCCACCAAATGCGAGCTCCCATGACCACATTACTATGTTGAGGATCACGAAGCCCAGTACCTCCATATATTTTTGGGAGGCACACTGTGTCCCATTTTACCAGGGCCCATTTTCTCTTTTGGCTTGTGTTTCCCCATAAGAAAGTTCTTTGAAGATTTCTAATTTCTTTGAGGACCCATTTTGGAGCTGCCAGCACAGAAAAAAGGTAGAGTGGCATGGATTGCAGCATGGCTTTGATTAGGACTAGATGGCTAGCCATGTTTAGCGCACGGTAAGTCCAGGAAGAGAGACGGGCTTCTAATTTTTCCAATAGTAGATTCCAGGATGAGTGCTTTAAAGCAGAGTCCATCATGGGAGCTCCCAGGTATTTGGAGGGAAGAGTAGCTATTGAAAAACCTAAGATTAGAGAAGTTGAGGCCTTAGTTGTAGCAGGGGTATGAAAGAAAAAGATCTGGGATTTGGTCTTGTTAATGCAAGCCCCAGAGGCATTCAAAAATTCAGACAAAATGGTTTTTAGTTTGAGAGCTTCCTAGACCGAGGGATGGCAAACAACATATTATCATCCACGAATTGTTGGTGGGTGAAGACCAGGGTGTTGGGAAAAGAAAGACCTCTTAGATGTTGGGAATGAAGCGCTTCTTTGATGCATCTACCCAGTCCTTCTGCCATTATAACGAAAAGAAAGGGGGAGAGGGGATCTCCTTGCCGGATGCCTCTAGAGGGGCGAAAGGGTGAGGAAGGGATCCCATTGATCAGAATGGAGAAGAAGGAAGAGGAAATAAGACTCATGACCCATCTAACCCAAGGGGGGGAGAAGCCGAAGGCAATCAACATTTTGTGAATATATTTCCAACTTAAACTATCAAAAGCTTTGGAAAGATCGATTTTTAGGAGCATACCTACCTTTTTGAATTGCTTTAAGGAGTGTATAATCTCGTGAGTGAGAATGATTCCATCCGTGATTTGCCTTCCTTCCACATAGCCTAATTGCTTGGGTGATATGAGTAGAGGGAGCAGAGGTTTTAGTCTGGAAGCAATTACTTTGGAGATGATTTTGTATATGACATTACATAGGGCAATGGGCCTGAATTTGTCCAGAGTCTGAGAGTGATCTTCCTTGGGGATGAGAGCTATAAAGGTTGCATTTAGAGAGGGAAGCAACCATCTATTAGTTCTGGATTCCTCCACGACTTGCTAGACCTCGTCTTTGATAAGATCCCAAAATCTGTGGAAGAAAGTGGAAGTAAAACCATCGGGGCCAGGCGCTTTTCCTTCTTTGAGATGTCGCATGGCACTCTCCACTTCCTGTAAAGATATTGGCCTGAGAAGGAGCTGATTGTGTTCCTCAGAGATGATCTTAGGGATATTCTTGGTTATTTTCTCAATAGCCTGCATTCTATCTATCTGAGGTTCCTGGTGTACCTTCTTAAAATGAGTAATGAACTCTTGTTCAATGTCCTCATGTTTTTCCAGCCGTTCCCCCTGTGGATTCTGAATATTAGTGATGTTGTTATGCATTCTTCTTTTGATAGTTGTGTGATGGAAGAACTTTGTGTTTCTTTCGCCCTCTTTAAGCCATCTGATTCTTGACTTTTTCTTCCAAAGTATTTCTTCTTGCTTTGCTCTTTCAGATAGTTGTGTTTGCAGGTGTTTTTCCAGCTCTGAGGTTTCTTCAGATCGTCCTTCCTTTATGATTCTTTGTTGTAGTCATTTCATTTCTTGATCTAGACTATGTTGTGCTTGGAAGATATTACCAAAGGTATTCTGATTCCATTGTTTAATGTTGCTCTTGAAATTTTTGAGTTTTTACTGGAATTGATATATTTTTGTACCATCCGGAGGTTTGGAATTTTTCCAAACCGCTTGTATCAGATTGTTAAAATCTGGGTGCAGCATCTAGAAAGCCTCGAAGTGGAAAGGCCTGCGAGTAGCATTACCTGGCCTCTGCCATTGAAGCTTGATAGGCCAGTGATCTGAACCTATGATTGGTAAGATCGATGTTGTGAAATCCCCACCTAGATGAATTGCATTATCCGATAGCAGGAACTGATCCAAGCGTGAGGCGATTTGTTGTGCTCCAGCTCGTTTGTTATTCCATGTGTATACACCATTGTTGGATGACATATCTATTAGAAAATTGTCTTGGATGAAGTTTTTGAAGTGAATGCTTTCATTGTCCAATTTGGCCCTGCCCCCTCTTCTTTCTTCCAACCTTGTTATCATATTGAAGTCTCCTCCCGTGATCCAGATTGGATATGTTCTTTCAGAGTTTATCAACACTAAAGTATTCAGTATGTCTATCTTATTCATTGCTTCCTAGGGGAAGTAGACATTTGTTAGATGACCATGTACATTTGTTCCTATAATATGGAAGGTGGCTTGTATAAAGTGCTTACACACATGAATATTATCAAGTGTGATAGCTCTTTCATCCTAGATTATAGCTAGTCCTCCTGATGCACCAAAAGCATCCAGTGCTACCGCTTTGCTACCTAGCCATGCTTTTGCAAGCATCTGGTCCAGTATTGTGGAGTTATATTTAGTTTCTTGTATGAAAAAAATTGGGGTTTCTCCACTTGAATCATGTTTTTTATCAGTCTGTATTTTCCAGGGCTATTTAGCCCTCTAATATTCCCTAAGATGAGCTTCATGGTGCACTGCTTGGAAGGGGATTGTAATACTTTGTAAGTTTGGAATATCTTCCCGATTCTACCAGCATTTCCCCAATGCGGATAGTTCTCTGTAGATCGGTTTTCATGCCTCTCTTTTTATTGTCTTTGGTAGTCATTTTACCATCCCATTGACTCCCAAGTTGGATGCCTAAAGATATTTGCTACTGTGCTCTGGAGAGGATGACTTCTAAGCTTTCCACTTGCCTCTTTGGGATTTTGTCGTATTCTTTTTTCTTACAAGCTTGCTCTAATCCCAATATATCCAGATCTCCAATGTCAAAACTCTCCAGCTCCTCTTCCATGTGCTGGGCCTCACTTCATTCTGCTACTGTTTCTGCTACAATCATGGTTTCCTGTTGCATATTGTCAACCTCCATACCTTGAAAATTCCATTTCAGTAAGAGACTAGGGATGACAGAGGTAGGATCTGAGGATTGTACAGATTTTTGGGTAATCTTGGAGTTCAGAGGGGTGGAATGAGGAGTCATCTTGGGGATGTCCTCTGATTGGTCAGGGATTTCAAAGGTGTTTAGTTTCATCTAATTCAAGGTCTCAAAGTTATTGCTTATGGAAGGCATTGAGGTGTTTGCTACAAGATTTTTAGGGCCAGAAGAGGGTTTCTTGTGATTCTTTTTACGGTTGGTGACCTTGGTGAAGCCATCCGAGTCAGATTTATCCGCATTGGAGGGGTTCGAGGCTTTCAGGTTTGAAGGGCAGTCTCGAAAGAGATGACCGAGGGCATGGCATTTCCTGCAGTGGAAGGGAACATGCTCATAATCTATTGATTGTATCCATTCAAAATCATCATGGTAAACACTTACCGCGTCTAGGAGAGCTTTGTTGAGATGCATGTAGAGACAAATTTGGGCATAGTAGGTATATTGTATGAGTTTCGTCTCCTCTGCGATTTTAATGAACTCCCCTAAGCCATTCCTGATATCTTGCAGCGAGTCTTCATCCCAATACTCCAAAGGGAGGGAGTAAAGGCGTATCCATACCAGTGCGCAGCTTAAATCCTCTTTGTCTGGATTGAATCATTCAATCCAATCTCTCAGATATAAACCTATTGCATTGAAAAATTATGGTTCTCCATTGAGGACTCTGTTTCGATCTTCTATACAATTGAAAATCACAGTAAAGAAGCCTTTAGGCCCCAACTGCAAGGTAATGTGCCCTTTTGGTTTCCATTTGCTTGCTATCCAGCCATGCAATGCTTTCTCTGTGGGCCAGAAGCCTATAAATTTTCCAATCAACGCATGATCCTTCATGTACTGGATTTGATTGTTGATCTGATTGCTTGGGAGCTCAATCTTTGGTCTTTCAGCCACTACAGGCTTACATGTGGCCGACGTCGCCTTGGGCACTTCATTCTTGTTCATATTGTCTGGAAAAGTGTTTGGAACTAGTCCATCATCGGCCTGGTGTTCTATCCTGACATCTTCAACTATATCGGGGGGAGGCACCCTATCCTCCCCCTGAGGGGAAACCATTGCTTTTGAACTGTGCCTTTGTTGTTTAGCGTTGTATCTTTACTGCTGAGCGAAGACAGGAAAACGTGGTCTGGGAAGGTCTGTTGTTCGCAGGTCTGACTCAAACCCTAGTTGTCCATGATTGCCTAATGGAGCTCTGTTAATCTTTCTATTCCTGAGTGCATTATACTTTAGCCAGGAAAGTAAAAATTCCAACTCTCGTTTTTGTTAAATGTAGAGAGTTTTCCCCAAAAAATCTTGGTCAAGAGAATTATAGACTCATGACCAAGAGTTTCACCCAAAGGAACTCTCAAGAGAAGCTAAGAGTAAGGGGAAACCCCCAAAACCAAAACAAAAATAATGAGGAAATCCTATTGCTAGTACTAAAAATTAGAACATTAGTAATAGCTATAACAACTACTAATGACAAGGGGAGAACAATAATTTTCACATGAACATCCTTTGCACATTGTGTTCAAAGTATGGTCACTATACTCACCATTACCCATAAGCTGCATATTTTAAATGATTGAAGGAATCAATGTCCAGCCAAAGCCCCCCCAAGGCCCCCACCACCACCCACACCTTAAGGCATGTAATCTCCCTAGTATAATTTCCCTCAACCACCACAACCTTCCATTTTGCACAATCCTTTCTCATAAAAAGGAGTTGTAGTTACATAGTCGAAAATTGGACCATAAAACCAATATTTCAATTAGTTCCCACTACTAAGTCAAACTCAATGAGAAACTTGAACAAGTTTATGAACTCAACATATATTCTTCTGTGAACATGTAAGCACCAATACAATATTCCTTTAAAATTCTCTTTGACCACTTTGGATACCATCGAATTGTTGGCTAGCATGCTTTTGATTATCCCATGTTGTACTAGTGATCCCACTACCAAAATACCAAAGGAAGCTCTATGACACACTACTTTTGGTAACAAAGGGATGATCCAAGAAAAATAGAATTTACAACTCAACCAAGTAGAAAATTTTCTAAATTTTAGCTCTTTGGTGTGTATGTTTAGCTCTCTAGTTATTTACTTTAATTCATTCGTAACTTTTACTTTTTTGGGGTAGCTTTTAAGGCCTTTGTAGCTAATTAATCTAAAAAAAAATCTTAAAAACTAAAGATTTGGGCCAAACCCCCTAATCAACACTTGTGGGCAGTGTGGACATGGCATTGACAACATGCCCAATACTCTTACAAAGTGGTTTGAGAACATTGCAATGCTTATATACCTAACAAATACAACATTGATGCCTTTTCGTTGAGGTTTTTTAGATGGTTTTTCTTGTTCCTTCTTTTTTTTCTACAAACCCCATGCCCAAAGTCTAAATAAAGTCTAGGTCTAGCTTATTAGACCCTATAGACAGTCATCATACCTTGGATCCACTGGGATATATAAAATTTGTGATATTTTTAAAGGTTTTGAACTTAGTGTTGTGTTTGATTCCCCACAATGCCATTGGGGATGGTTGGATCTCTGCTACCATAGTCATGTACTCTAGTTTGTGCCTATTTCTATCTAGTGTGTTGAGTCTTTTTCTTGTTTTATTACTCCCTTTATTAATGCTTAGTAGTAGCTTTCATGGTTTTGGGTGTTTCTATCTTGTTTATTTGGGGATTCTTCCTTACATGTTGTGTTTCAAATTTCATTTGGTGCACTTGAATTTTCAAAGAAATAAAGAAACAAAAGTTTGGAGGTTTAGAATGAAAAACTTAGTGGATTGGGTTTTGAATACATTTGAACATCCATTTTTTTGAATACCTTTCCATATTTATATTTTTGATGTTATCCTTAAATAGGCTACACAAGTCCTTGAGGTTGATGTAAGCATCTGGTGAACTGTGTGTAGTATTCATTGATGTTGATTATATATATATATATATATATATATATATATATATATATATATATATATATATATATATATATATATATATATATATATATTGTTTTTATTATTAGTATGGTCACTATATTCACCATTACCCATAAGCGACATATTTTAAATGATTGAAGGAATCCATGTCTAACCAAAGCCCCCCTGTCCCCCCTACCCCCCTTCATAATTCACTCCTTTTATTGTTATTCAAGATGTAATAGTCATATCCTATAATAAACTCTTGATTATATATCTATATATATATTGATTTTATTATTAGTATGGTCACTATACTCAGCATTACCGATAAGTTACATATTTTAAATGATTGAAGGAATCCATGTCCAACCAAAGCCCCCCTGTTCCACCCTACCCCCCTTCATAATTCACTCCTTTTATCATTCTTCAAGATGTAATAGTCATATCCTATAATAAACTCTTGATTTCAAGACCTACCTTACTATTTTACATGATAAGAATTTAGAACTTTTAACCTTCTAATTTTTTATACCAATATTCTCCAACATGTTAAAAGAATATATCAAATCATGTTTTCTCACTTCTAAACACTTTAAAAATGTGTGTGGGGTAGTAACACTATTAAATTGATAAAAATAATAGTACTAATTCATCTTTTTTAGATTTATAATTAAATATTTTAAAAATTTAAAAATTTTAGATTAAATAAAGATTAATTTTTAAAATAATCATAAATGAAATTAAAATATTGTATATGTGGCCAAGGGAGGATTTTCAGCCTTCCCCACTCCCGTACCCCCTCCTGGTCCAATGGCAATGTTCGAGGGCAATGCTCAACATTGCCAATGGGATGTGGTGATGTCTAGCGATGCCCTTCCACCCATCACGTAACAAACAATTATATATTTGATTTTAATTTTATTTCTTTCTTTTTCCATTTTTAAAAAATATAATTTTTTTTTTTATTAAAGCAACTACCATTCAAGCATTGACCATGAAGCAGATCGGATATGAGTGAAATCCCAATCAAGCCAAGCTAGGATCAACCTACAATTAAAAGGTATGCAACAAACATCTCTCATTCATATTTTAGGCTTTTCGTGCATTCAAATCATTAGGGGAAGACTAGTGAAGTTGCAAAAACATGAAGTTGGGAAACACTTTTAGCTTCATGTTTTTGTCATAGAAAATTGTGAATTTTTATGTTTTTTCAACTTCAACCATTGTAAACTCATATTTTCTTTGAGAATTTTTCCATGTAGTAAAAACAAGTTTTGTAGAGAATGGTATTTCTTTCGTAATGCTTTTTTTTTAATTAATAAACACATAGTTGGATAAATTTGTTGTTCATTAATTGCATATACTTGAAAATTCCATGCAAGTATAATGAGTGACTTAACAAACCACCATGGTTTTATAAGATGTTGATTGAATTTTGGGGAAAAAATTATGATCACAATATACATAGATTGCACTAGTGCATGGACTATTTTTTGGAGAATTTTTATACTCACAATTTTTTATCATTTAATGACATAAGGTAAGACATAAAAATTGGCGATTTTTCAATACATTCAATGATCCATCAATTTTCTTTTTAATATGATCATCAATAAGCCAGCTAAAAATTCCCTTTTGAAGAGGACAGGGAGAGGAAGCTATGGGTGATTTTTCAAATGATTTGGTGTTTTGATTTTGAAGTTAGTGAATTTTCATTTTAGGGAATATTAGAACTATCAATATGTGTAGTGAAACAATTTCACATAAATTAGTAATAAATATTAGTCCTTCATGAAAATGAAAAAATCCTATATCATTAGAAGATAGATTAAGAACAATCTATTGGTACCAAGATTGTCGTATAACTCTTAAATTTTGCAGGCATTTGACTTCTCTGAAGTTGTCATTTTTGGAAAATTGCAGAATTTTTCCTTTTTCATTGATTAAAAATCTCAGATGAGAGATGTAAATAAATTTAACACTGTACTATGAAATTTTTTTGCAACTCTAGTTTGTTTTAATTGTAGAGAGTTTTCCCCAAAAAACTCTCAGTCAAGAGAATTACAGAATCATGACCAAGAGTTTCACCCAAAAAAAACTCTCAAGAGAGACTAAGTGTAAGGGGAAACCCCGAAAACAAAAACAAAAATAATGAGGAAATCCTAATACTAGTAACAAAAATTAGAACATTGGTAATAACTATAACAACTATTAATGACAAGGGGAGAACAATAATTTTCACATGAACTTCCTTTGCACACTTTGTTGAAAGTACGGTCCTATACTCAGCCTTACCCATAAGTTGCATATTTTAAATGATTGAAGGAATCAATATCCAACCAAAGCACCCCCAGGCCCCCACCACAACCCACCACCACCCCCCACCCCTCAAGGAATGTAATCTCCCTAGTATAATTTCTCTCAACCAGCACAACCTTCCATTTTGCACAACCCTTTCTCATAACAAGGAGTTGTAGTTACATAGTAGGAAATTGGACCATAAAACCAATCTTTGAATTAGTTCCCACTACTAGGTGAAACTCAATGAGAAATGGGAACATGTTTATTTACTCAACATATATCCGTCTACAAACATGTACACACCAATACAATATTCCTCTTAACTTCTCTTTGACCACTTTGGATACCATCCAATTGTTGGCTAGCATGCTCTTGATGATCCCAGGTTGTAATAGTGATCCTACTCCCAAAATACCAAAGGAAGCTCTATGACACACTACTATTGGTAACAAAGGGATGATCCAAGAAAATCGAATTGACAACTCCATTAGGAGAAAATTTTCAAAATTTTAGCTCTTTGGTGGATTTGTTTAGCTCTCTAGTTATTTGACTTTAATTCATTCCTAACTTTTACTATTTTGGGGTAGATTTTGGGGTCTTTGTAGCTAATTAATCCAAAAAAATTGCTTAAAAACTGAAGATTTGGGCCAAACGCCCTAATCAACACTTGTGTGCAGTGTGGACATAGCATTGACACCATGTCTAATACTCTTACAAAGTGTTTTGAGAACATTGCAATGCTTATATACCTAATAAATAGAGCATTGATTCCTTTTTGTTGACGTTTTTTAGAGGTTTTTGCTTGTTTCTTCTATTTCTTTATGCAAACCCCATGCCCAAAGTCTAAATAAAGTCTAGATCTAACTTATTAGACCCTATAAATAGTCATCACACCTCGGATCCACGAGCATATATAAAATTTGTGATAATTTTTAAGGGTTTTGAACTTAGTGTTGGGATTGATTCCCCACAATGTCGTTGGGGATAGTTGGATCCCTGCTACCATAGTCATGTACTCTAGTTTGTGCCAATTTCTATTTAGTTTGTTTAGTCTTTTTCTTGTTTTATTACTCCTTTTATGAATTCTTAGTAGTAGCTTTCATTGTTTTGGGTGTTTCTATCTTGTTTATTTTGGGATTCTTCCTTACATGTTTTGTTTCAAATTTCATTTGGTGCACTTGAATTTTCAAAGAAATCATGAAAGGGAAGTCTAGAGGTTTAGAATGGAAAACTTAGTGGATTGGGTTTTGAATACATTAGAACATCCATTTCTTTAATACCTTTCCATATCTCTATTTTTGATGTTATCCTTAAATAGGCTACGCAAGTCCTTGAGGTTGATGTAAGCATTTGGTGAATTGTGTTAGCTCAAATGGAGCCCCAAGGGTTAGCTCAATTGGTCAAGTTCTAGTCATTAAAGCATCTTGATAATGGGAAGTCACAGGGTGAATTCACCCTTATGCTATTGGGTTTAGGCTCGACTAATGAGTGAGCCAAACGTAATACCCTCGAATGTATCTGCCCAAATAGTTTTCACGGATGTCAGCGACCAACAATTATTTCCGTAAATGTAAGTGACCACCAATCTCCAATACATGGTAAACCTCACATACACATAAACATATATCAAAATTTCATACATAATTTGATACATACTTTTAAAGAAAGTGAAATTGTATTACTATAAATTAAAAATCATACTATGAGCTATGAATTCTAAGTGCAAAAATAATTTCCTTTTCTTTTCCTAAGTAAATCTTATATTTTTTTCATATTAAACTAATAAAAAAAATCATATTTAAAAAGTCTATTTTTTTCATATCTAATTTCATGAGAAAAATCCAATTAATTAAAAAATATATAATTTGATTAATGTCTTCTGATTAATTTTAATTTATTCAAACTTATTAAAAATAAAAATAATTTTAAAAATATAAAATATAATTGATTTATCATTAATTTTAAGGTATGTGAAAGTGTAAACCATATATATATTTCCAATTAAACCCAAAAAATTCTCAATAAAAAATAAACCCCAGCCCCAGCCCCAGCGCCACCCCCACCCAATACAATAACTTTATTTGGTTGATTCTAATATAAAATTGAGTCTTACTTCCATCCATTCCTCCATGCTCACGGGGGCGATTTTCACATTGAATCCAGGATTTATCTGATCTCGGTAGCTGTACGAGATGCCTAAAAAACTGCTTTTCTTACTATCTACGCAATCATTTTTTTTGTTTCCCTTGTGCCCGGAATTTGTTTTTAAATTGTGACGTCGGTTTCCCGCTTAAGAAATCATATATATTTCCTGTAAGGGTTTTCTAATCTGTTCATTCGGGGCTCAAAGAAATTGATTTTGTTGTTACAGGCTTGCCCGCATACAGAACATGAATTTGAATTTGCCGCAGCTAGAAGCTTCTGTTTTTCATTTTGCAGAGGCTCCACAATCAGGAGTTTCCATGGAAAAAAACGAAGAAATTGCACATTCGCGTTGGAAGCCCACGAGAAGACAGAAAGAGATTTTGAAACAGCTGTTCAGAGCGGGTGACCATAACCCTACTCGCGCTCGCATAAATGAAATTACAGAGTTACTCAAAGTTCACGGCAATCTAGAAGCAAAGAATGTGTTCTACTGGTTTCAGAATTCTCACTCACGCAACAAGAGGAAACAACAAAGAAAATTGGCGCGTGACACGACAAGAGGAAACAACAAGGAAAATGAAATTAGCGGGAGCTCTCGGACTCCAATCTGTTCCTCCCCATCCAGAGGTAGACTCTAATTTATTTTGCTTGGATTTTGAATATAGTTAGTAGTTTCATAATATTGATTTCTTATTTTGTACCTTTGTCTATGTTCAGCTTCTGGTGTCATTTTGGAACCCTCACTAGGTTTTGCAACGTTTTCGTTACAGGTAGTTTTGGTGTCATTTTGGAACCCTCACTAGGTTTTGCACCGTTTTGGTTACAGGTAAGACAAATTTCATTTGCAGCTTATTTCGTTATCTCTATACATAATATCATAAAGGAGATTTATGATTGAATTAGTGGTAGTATTTAAGGGGCATTGTTTTTGTCTATTTCAAATTTTGGGAATATTTTGGAATTTGATAGTTAGCAAATTAGAATCTGCAATTGATCTCTCTACTGATCATTGAATTTTTGGATGTTTCTGGAATCTGTAATCAACCTAAGTTAAACTAGAAGACATTGTTGATGGATCTTATTGACCATGTGGACAAATTTATTTAAAATATTAATGTC
This sequence comes from Pinus tabuliformis, assembly GCA_031772625.1. NCBI lineage: Eukaryota > Viridiplantae > Streptophyta > Pinopsida > Pinales > Pinaceae > Pinus > Pinus tabuliformis. The sequence goes on from CM062804.1 coordinate 264,151,643, forward strand.
TTTTGGCTTTTAAATAGACTATTTCACATGAATATCATAATTCTATATTATAGATTCTCAGAAATTTATTTAGAAACATTCTGCCTTTACATAGTTATTTCACATAAATATTATTGTTAAATATCATGAATTCTCATAAATAGAGAGACTAAAAACCACTAACAACCTGATTCAGTCCAGATTACCTAAACAATCCATACACCTAAACTATCCAAACAACTAGTGTAACTGGAAAGAAATTTATTTTTATGATTTAATTAGTTAAAATATACCTTTGTTAACGAGGAATTAATAAAAGCATTTGTAAATTGTATTTACAAGATCCATTGCTCAGATGGATTTTGTCTTTCCTGCTGTTAATTTTTTTTCGTGTAGAACTTTATATCTTAAATGTTTATAGATCTCACCAAAACCTGCGAATCACGGCAACAAAGACCATATTGTCAGGTGGTTTGTTAATCGAAACAAATTTGAATTTCAGAATAATGGTGGTCTCAACCAGCAGGAGCAACAAAAGAAGTCGACGGAAGATTACTCCTTCCATCAAGAAAATATTGCAGAGAGATCCAAAGGCCCACTCTGGCCCTCCCTGAACAATAGTAACTATATTTTATTTTGCATTGCCCTTTGCCCTTCAATTCTCCTCTACGTACGTTTCCATCTTGTTTTCTTATTTCTCATTTTCTTTACGTGGTAACTTCGTTTATGTGCAGCGTCTAACATGATGTGGGAACCTGCCATTGGCATGGCCACTTTTCCGCTACAGGTAAGCAGAATTCAGCTGCCAAACCATTATAATTTGTGTAATGTTGGGTTGATCAAATATGAAAGAAAATTATATATATATATATATGAGAGAAAAATTATGATGAGACAAAATTGTAAATGGTAAATGGAATATTTTATTATTATTATTATTATTATTATTATAATAACATAATAAGAAAGATAAAATAATTTTTTTTAGTTTTTTTTTTACAATTTAATATTTGTATTGACTTAATTATGTTTATAAATATGTTTATTTTTGAATTGGGATTTTATAAGTTTAAAGTTAATTGTGGATGATTATTAAGTAGATAGTAGAATTTAAGCTTGAATATTATAAAATATTTTTAGTAGCACATAATGAATGAAAGGATCATTAAGTTTACTTTTTTCTTCGCCATTCAATTCATATAAACGTATCCTACTTTTTAGGAACTTCAACGATCGATGAGATGTATTGTTGACTTTTTTTTAAGTTTAGGTTGAGTTTCTGATGTATTGTTCGGTTTCTAATTTACGTCGTATGTTACATTATGATCAGAGGCACACAAATTCACCAGTGCCAGCCTTCCCCAAAGAGATGGAGACCGCAGGGCCAAATAATTTGCCACTGAAACAACAAAATGGAACTAAACGTGAAACCATTTTTGGCATCACTCTCAGCGACATCAGGAATAAATTAGATCAAACGGATAGATGGCTGCGTCCTTCTAAAGAGTGCGCACTTTGTCCTCATACAGAGTGCAGACATTGCGCTGATGGAAGTATATGTAATATTCTGATAGCTTCCAAGGCTGAACAACGTGAAAGCAAAGACGAATTGCTAGAATTGTTTCCTTTGCATCCAGACGGGAACCTCAGATCACTAACATATCGTAGTGGCCAACAATAGCAACAATGGCATGAAGTTTTGCGAGTCGTGTTGGCCAACAATATTGGGAGAGAAAGTGGTGAATTGCTTATCATGTCAACACCTATATTAATGAGGCAGTGGTATCATCTTTTTCTCTTATCCAGTCGATCTAAATTTGGAGCTGAAACGTAAAGTTAAACAGTGTTAGTTTGAAAAGTGAATGCAAATGCAATATACGTATTATCTTGATGCAAATGCAATATACGTATTATCTGGAGTGTATTTCTGAATTATATAGGTTTGGATTGAGTGTATTTCTGTAAATATTGGATATCATGTTTTTTTTGGTAAACATTGGTTTGGTATCATGTTTCTCTAAATATGGGATATCATGTTTTTATAAATATTGGATATCATGTTTTTAATGGTGAGATTGCTTTAATTACTATTAGATTGTTTACAGTTTCTAGTAGTTCCATAGTTTGTGTTGTGTGTAGAGTTTAAATTAGTTAGTTATGTATATGATAGTTAAAACTGAATGATTATTATTAGCATTTTATAATTTATGAGAGTATAATTATAGATTGTGTTTATTTAAAATAACTGATATGATAAAATTTAAAAAGAGTAGTTTTGAAATGTCCAAAGCAGTATTCAGAAAATGATTAGAAAAACATGTTAAGAATATAATGAAATTACGAATTTTTTTTTCAAAAACAATTCTCTTAGTGTGCCATTGAATGCAAATGCAAAGATACTTATGATCTGAATCTCTATATGTTTACATTAAGTGCGTTGGCTTTTACAATACGAACACGAAAAATGTGTCGTACTAGGGTTGGTAAGTGACTGTAAATGCAAGCATACTTTCATTTCAGCGTTTAGCTATTTTTTATTGTTTTCTTTAGCCGTTGTCCCATAAAGAACGGCCAGTCCTTATCCCAAAAAGAACTTTTAGATCATAAGAGGTGTTTAGTTTTTTTTTTCCAACTTTTAGATTAGGTTAGTTTGAATCATCAGTAAGATTTGATATATAGTTTGATTCTTTAAAGTGTTTTTTATTTTTTAAGAGTATATAACTTGAGAAAATAAGGTTGGCAATTAGACGGATTTGTAGGCATAGATTTTTTGTTAAATGGATCTAAGCTAGTTTAAATTGAGAGTAACAATGTAACATTTTAGAAATTCACATTATGTTTTTTTTTCTTGGCATGATCACATCACTTCCTTCTTTAATTTAGTGTGTGTTGCTTATCTTGAATGGTTTGTAAGTCTATGTCTTGATGGTTTAAGTGGTTTGTGTATTTATGTGATTGGATTTGTATGGTTATGTTTGTGAATGTTACAGTTGTGTTATATCTTTATGTGTATGTATTGTCTATTATTAATTAGTTGGTGATGAAGAAGGGAGACAACTTGGTCAATAGTTTGTAGGAGGATTGGATCTAATCTATTGGACGTAAGTTGGATCTAACTTGGTTCCACTTGAGGGCAACAATGTCACATTTTTGAAATTCACATTATGTTTTATTTGCTTGGCCTCGCCACATGATTCCCTCTTTTAATTTAGTCTTTGTTGCTCGCCTTGAATGGTTTGTACATGTATGTTTGGATGATTTAGTGGTTTGTGTGTTTATGTGTTTGGATTGGGATGGTAATGTTTGTGAATGTTAGAATTGTTGTGTTATAGTTTTATGTCTACATTGTTGTATGCATTATCTATTAGTATTTTTGAATATATGTAATTTTGAATTTATATAATTTTTGAGGATTAATTTTCAATTTCCAAGAGTATTGATTTTACATATCTATTTCATTTTAAGTCTAGGTGTCAATTTTTTATAGCTAATTATTTCTTAATAGTGTCCCTTTAGGTATTACTAAATATATCTTGAAAAATATTTTTTATATAGTCTACATCCTCAATATTAACAAAGTCTAATGCATCTAATGAAAGAAAACAAATAGGATTTGGAAACAATATCTACACAATAGGATTAGAAAACAACATCTACATTGAAATCAATGCATTTAGTGCAAGCAATAAAATATGATAGAAAACAACATCTACATTGAAATCAATACATATAGTGCATGCAATAAAATAAGATTAGAAATCTAAATCTACATTGAAATCAATGCATCTAGTGCAAGGAATCAAATATGATTACAAATGCATATCTACATTTAAATCAATTCATCTAGTGCAAGAAATCAAAATCTACAATGAAGTCAATGCATCTAGTGCAAGCAATCGAATAGCATTAGAAATCACCCTTTACATTGAAATCAATGAATGTAGAGAAAACAATCAAATAGGATTATAAATCAACATCTACATCTCACTCCCTCTATCTCACTCCCGCACCCCTAAACAAACATCCTCTCCCTCTCCATATCTATCTATCTCTCCCTTCCTCTCTGTCTATCTCTTCTTCCCTCTTTTCACCTCCCATATGTATCTCTATCTCCCTCTACATCTCCTTTGTCTGTCTATATCACCACTAAAACATAAACACTCTTTATTCCTATATATCTATCTCTCCCTCCCTCTTCCTCTCTCTTCCCCTTCTCTCCCTCTCTCCCCCTTCTATCTCTCTTCCCTCTTGATCTCCTCCTTCCCTCTCTCTATATCTACCTTGTCACTCCCTCTCTCTATCTCTCTCCACCTTCCTCTCTCTATGTATTTCTTCTTACCTCCCTCTCACTCTCTCTCTCACTCTCCCATCCTCTCTCTCTTCCTTCCTCTCTCTCCCTTTCTCTCCCACGTCCCTCTATCTCCCCCCTCTCTCACTCTCTTTTCCCTCTAACTATGTCAATATCTCCCTCCCTCTCTCTTTCTCCCTCCTTCTCTCCCCCCTTCCTTTAATTTCTCCTTATTTGTATCTCTATATCACACCAAAACTTACACACACTCTCTCCATCTCTTGTTTCTCTCTCTCTCTCTCTCTCTCTCTCTCTCTCTCTCTCCACTTTTCTCTCTCTTCTCTTGCTTTTTCACTCCCTCTCTCCCCCTCCAAATCCATATCTCTATCCCTCCCTTTTTCCTCCTCTCTCTCAAGTCCTCTCTCTGGTCCTTCCCCTCTCTCCCTTTCTCTCCCACCTCCCTCTTTCTCCCCCCACCATCTCTCTCTCTTCCCTCCGACCTTGTCACTATCTCCCTTCCCTCTCTCCTTATATTTCCTCTATCTCCCTCCATGTTTATGTCTCCTTCTCCCTCTCTCTCTTACTTTTATCTCCCTCTCTCACTCCTCTATTTCTCTCTCTCTTCATTCCTCCTCTCCCTTCTTCATTTTATGTCAATCTATCCCTTGTCACTCCCTCTATCTCTCCATCTCTATCACTTTATGTCTTTGTTATTCCCTACATATATATAGAGTTGATATATGTCATGATATTAATATATATTATAATATAACAAATTGAATAATATATTAAATTTAATATTGTATTAATCTAAAGTTATTAAATTTGATAATATTAATATATTAATATTAATATCAGTATTAATCTTTTAATAATATTATTATATTTAGTGGTGTCTTTTACATGGGGTGATAAAGAAATTTATAATAAAACTACATCAAATTAATATTTTCAAATATTACAACTTTGATGTGGAAATATTTATGTCTTTTAAACATTCGTTTTACAAATATTTAATTAAAAGAAATATTAAAACATTTTGAAGCAAGGTCTTCTATTTTGTGTTGAACTAAACTTTTTCGTTTGATTTAAGAAATGGTATTGGATTTAGTAAAGAGTAAATAGGTGAAAAAATGTAATGAGAAATGTAAGTGAACAATAAAGATATATATTAAGAAAAAACTATTAAAATTATAACTAATTTGGAATGTTAATGTGCTAAAAAATGTTGTTATATTTAAATTTATGATCCAATCAAATTTGTGTATATGATAAAGAAACTATTAAACCTATGAGATAATTTATTATCCATTCAAACTATATATAATAATATATAGTTATATTTTAATAATTAATCATAGTCCATTAATAATATTAAAAAGTTATATATAACGTAAAGTTTCAAGGTATATATAATTAAGAGCATGTATTTCCTCCTAAGAGGTTACAGGTTCAAAACCAGAGGGGGGTAGAGTATGCATGCCTTTGTAGACATAGCAGTCAAATCGCTGTGTGGAGGTGGGTCCCTTGACCCACAAACAAGTGGGTCTCATACACCAATTTGGTGTGTGGCTTGGCTATGACCTTAAAAATGGATATTATTATTATTATTATTAATTAAAAATTCATGTTAATGTTTTGGCTAACATGCAAAAATTGTTTTATAATTTTTTTGAGGACGTGACATACTTACACATCAGGGTTATACTGGGCTATAGAATGCACCTCTCCGTGCAATAATTTTCTCATTAATGAACAATTTCCCGTTAAAAAATATTTATAAATTAAAACTCAAAAAAACCATTTTAAAATATTAATATAAATTTGTTGAGGCAAATAAGTTGTTAAAAATAGTTAATAAACTTTGAATTTTTAATTGCCATCTCATTCTACAAGGAGGAAGCACTCTTGAAAACCGAATGTGAAACTAGTTAAGTTATTTTTGAATTGAAATGTTTAATTTCTATGTTATATTATCTAATGAGATGTGTTAATAAAAATTGGTATATATTTATTTTAATTTTGGGTTTAGTATATGTTGATAGATATTAAATTTAATGGAGTGAAATAATAATAATAATAATAATAATAATAATAATAATAATAATAATAATAATAATAATAAAAATAAAAACTTGTCTTTTTAAATATTCAATTCATCTTAAAACATAATAACTATGTGTGATTTGAAGTGAATTTGAAAATGTGTTTTATTATAGAAAAATGGAAGTGAAATTGATAATGAGTTTTATTATATAATTTATTAGGGGTCGATGAGGTCCCTCCAAGAGAAATGTAGTTGCTTCCAAAGCCAAGCTACCTCTCACAAATTTAGCTATTCCTTAGCTCACAAACCATAACTAGAGGTGAGCTCATCTAATGTGACCAGAATTAACGTCTTGCAACCTCCTCTACTCCAGCAACAAACAATCCAAAAGCTAATGGTTCCTTCCTTAGAGAGGAAAGATCCCCTCCTTGAAATCCCATCAAAAAAGTGGGTAAAAATCAAATATATGAGAGAGAATGTGGTAATATGAAAGTTTGTAGGTCCCCAACCCTCTAGAAAAAGCCATTCTTAGCTAAATCTAGAATAACAAAACACTCAAAGAAGATCTTGACTTCAAGTTGGGTCGAAGGGTTTCTTAATAGTCATATTCAACAATACAAATGAGGAGAACCATATTTTAGGGAGGACTATATTTCATGAATTCATCTGGCTTATTCATGAAGCCATGGGTTTAAAGACTCCACCATATCAGAAAAGAAATTTATGCAAGCCTAGTTTGGATCCATCTTTATTCTCTCCCTCAGGAATTTTGGGACCCTAAAATACCACAAAGTAAAGTCAATAAACTTCCTATTCTAGACTCTATGCTTATCTAGACATATCCAAGCCCCACCCAACAAGAATTCGGCTAATAAGTGAAGATTAAATAAGGGAACAACTAATAAACAATGAAGAAAACCCCTTCCAATGTTAAATGCTATGAATATGACCATTTGTTTTAGAAATTCCCATCAAACCAAACCCAAAAAAATGCACAAGTAGATATGCACTTGAATCAAGATGTGTTTACTAGGGTCACCAAAAAAAGGAAGACAATAAAAAAGGAATAGAGAATCCAGCCATTGAAAATGCAGTGGGCCATAACTACTACACAATCCTTCAATAACGGAAAGAAAATGAGACAATTACCAAAGGTGAAAATCCAAAAATGGAAAAGGTTGGGAAAGTTAATCCACAACCACCCCAGCCAATAAAAGATGTTCATGCACAACTAACTGATAAATATTATCAAGATGATCAATAAATGGACAATAACACTGTTAGGCCCCTATACTACTCGTGTAACCCCTTATTATTATTAGTAAAACCCCCTTATTATATTGATGTACCCATGTAGTGCCCATATTGTTACTATTGTGCCCCATAGAAGCCCACTATTGTTATTATTGTTCCCTTAAATTATTATTGTTATGTAGGCTTTGATTGTATTGGGACCACTTAGACTCCTATATATAGAAAGGAGGTATTTTCATTTGTATCATCCAAGAATTTTTCATTTATGTAATGTAAAGGAGGTTGCCCCCTTGAAGAGGATGAATTCTAAGGCGTTGATCTATCTTTCCTATCTTTTCTTGAGCTGGTTTCATAACATTTGGTATCAGAGCTTTGGATTCTAGGGTTTCGCTGCTCCAAACAGGTCATCGTGGAATTTTCGCTATAACGTTTTTTCTGTGACGTTTCAGAAGTCGCAAAACAAACCCATTTGAGAAGAAATCGCGCTTAACCTTGGGTCCAAATTTCAGATATGTTCGCGCGATATTTACGGAGATATGATCTAAGGAAGTTGGTCTTTTTGCAGACTCCTGAATTACATTCAAAACAGGTGACCTGGGGAAAATCGTCATAACTTTTTCTCTGGGGATTGGATTGAAATTTCGTAAGAAGGTACAGAAAGAGGACGGACTGTAGTTTCTTTTATATTGTTTTTAGAGCCAAAGGTCGACAAATTGACACGTGGCACTTCATACAAGTTCGCTCTTCTGGAAAGGTGTATAATTAGGTCATCTTGGGAGATTGTGCATAACTCTTTCTTGGAGAATCCAATTTGGATCAGACTGGTATTGGAAAAATGACATAGAGGGCTACTACAGGTAGCAATTTTAGAACTTAAATATTCGAAGGTACAATGTTACAGTTGTTTCAAGATCGAGGTCCTAAAATCAAGAAAAAGCAAGATGAGGAAGTTTGATGGCAATGATCCAATAAATTGGATACTTCAGATGGAGCAATATTTTGATCTACATGGTGTACCACTGTTACAAAAGGTATGTATTGCATCTTCGTATTTAGAACCAAATCAATTTTTATGATATAAAGGGCTTTGTTCTCGTAAACAACTTGTTACGTGGTCAATTCTCATGGAGGAAATGATAGCACATTATGAGGATACAAAGAGCAACACCTTCTTTACAGCAACACCACAACAATTGGAAAGAGTAAAAGGGCTTTGTGACATTGGAAAGTAAAATTATGGCAACAAGGAAGTCTACCCCTCACAGCTATAAAGATGGAAGTGTTGTTTCTCCTAGCCTTCCACAACCTACAAGGGTTACACCACAACAATTGGAAGAAAAAAGAGAAAAAGGGCTTTGTTATAATTGTGATAGCAAATGCACTAAGGTCATAAGTGTGCTGAGAAGAAATTATTTTACATAGAGTATGAAGAGCAGGAATAAAAGGATCAAGAAACATCAAAAGAAGAGGATATATGCCAGGACCCAACCCCGGAGAAAGAAGAAATGAATCAGACCATATCTTGTAAACTATTGGCAAGAATGACCACTTCTCAAACTCTCAAGATAGAAGGACATATCAAGAAGAAAAAGGTGCAAGAAGTGAAAGATCACATCAAGAAAGGAGAAATGAATCCAACCATATCTTGTAATTCATTGGTCGGAATTACCACTCCTCAAACTCTCAAGATAGAAGGACACATCAAGAAGAAAAATGTTCAAGAAGTGAAAGATCACAACGAGCGTCAAGAAATGAATCTGAACATATCTTGTAAAGGATTGGAAGAAATTACCACTCCTCAAAATCTAAAGATAGAAGGACATATCAAGAAGAAAAAGGTTCAAGCAGTGAAAGATCACATTGAGCATCAACAACAAGTTCTCCAACTTTTAAAGGATAACGCCACTTTCGTGCAAAATCAAATGAAACAACAGGTAGATCAACATCATAGTGAAAATTTTTTTGATGTAGGTGATTGGGTATTTTTACTACTACATCTAAAGCAAGCTATTTATGAGAAGGGAATGTTGGCAATACTACATGCACTTAAAAAATGGCGACCTTACCGAATGGGAAGACTCTTCAAGGATGAGCATGTGGAAGCATTGTTTTGTGCTATTTCTATTATCCAACCAGATCGGATAAACAAAGCAAGGGATGAATGGAAGAAGGACAAAGAAGTATGGCCACTTATTCAAAAGTTGCAAAAGATCCCAATTCAAACAATATTTCCAGAAATTGAAGAGGAAGGAAAAATCATATTGGAACCTAGAGTAGTCACAGAAACAAGAACCTGACAGCTACAAAATCGATCAATTTTAGAGTATCTCATCAAGTGGAAGAACTTACCTACTGAAGATTCCACATGGGAGGACAATAATATTATACAGAAGCATCAAGAACTACTCAAGCATTGAGGACAACTCTTTTTGAAGGAGAGGGGCATGTTAGGCCCCTATATACTACTAGTGTAACCCGTTATTATTATTAGTACAACCCCCTTATTATATTGATGTACCCATGTAGTGCCCATATTGTTACTATTGTGCCCCATAGAAGCCCACTATTGTTATTATTGTGCCCTTAAATTATTATTGTTATGTAGGCTTTGATTGTATTGGGACCACTTAGAATCCTATATATAGAAAGGAGGTATTTTCATTTGTATCATCCAAGAATTGTTCATTTATGTAATGTAAAGGAGGTTGCCCCCTCGAAGAGGCTGAATTCTAAGGCGTTGATCTATCTTTTCTATCTTTTCTTGAGCTGGTTTCATAACAAACACCCAAGATTTTTTTTGATGCATAAAATTAAGAGGAAATAGACCTGCAAAACGTTGACATGATATCTCTTGTAGAGGAATGGAGAAATGAAAACCTCACCATTATTAAGGAGCTAGTTCAAGTCAACACTAGAGCATAAATTTGAAAAATCAATATATAATTCTCCATCAAGCTCACGAACCAATTAATACCCCTAGACTTGTTTCTTCATTTTCCTCTCATGAAATAAAAAGAAACATGCCCATAAATTAATTGAATATTCCAAAATATCCAAAGAAGAAAGGGTAGAAAAGAAATTAACAATTACTACAAGACATGGGGGATTACTTGGTAAATACTAGTAAAGTGTTGCCAATGGATGTAATCTTTCCACCATCTTCTTAAACACATCAATAAACTTCAGCTCTTGGAACGTTGGGGGCCTTAATGGGAAATTCATGCAAAGACTGCTAAAAAATAAAATTTTCCACGAACACCTTGACATCATGATGATTTTGGAAATGAAATGCTCTTTTGAGCCTTTGAACAAAATTTTAGACTGTGATTATTTAGCCCAGGATTCCCAAGGATCATAAAGAGGTATTACTATCACTTAAAACCCTTCCTCGGTCTCTCTTCAAGATTCCTTTTCCTTAGTAAAAATCCTAGTTTCTAACTTTCTAACCATTGGTTCAACCAATTTGAGTTTCATAACTAATGTTTATGGCCTTAGTATTCTTTCTAGAAAAACATTCTTCCTTCAAAACCTCTGAATATCCTCAAATCTTATAGGGGAAAATTTTTGGATTGTAGGTGGATATTTTAGCATGATAAAAGAATATCAATGGAAAGAAAGTTGGGATTCGTAGAATCAATGAAGAAAGCACCCTTTGTATGGAAGTTATCAATGAATCCAAACTTATATATTTGATTTCACAAAATGACTTATGCACCTGGAACAATAAGAGGGGTGGCACATCTCAAATAGCTTCAAGACCTAATGGATTCTTCATTGGAGAGTCTATTTATGTTTATAGCACCAACGTTAGGGCTTTTAATCTCCCTTGCTATGGTTTGGATCAATGGCCCATAGAACTCTCTATGGACTACAATGGTAGTCATGGGAAGAGGTCCTTCAAATTCTAGGCCTTTTTGTTACATCATCTTGATTTTCTCTCTAGTGTATAAAAATGGTGGAAAGATTTAGATCATTTTCCTAGTACCCTTATGTATTGCTTCTACTGGAATTTAAAATATCTCAAAAAGAAAATCAAGAATTTGGATATTAAATATTTCGGTACGTCCACAAAGAAAAATTAAATTTGGAACAAGAGATTTCCACCATCAAACAACCAATAATATCAAATGGCATATCTCAGGAATTGGAACGTTAAGAAGTAGTCACTCACCCCCAGCTGGAAGAAATATTGAAGCGAGAGGAAATCCTCTAGAGACAACAATCTCAAGTAGAATTCCTTAAGGAGGGAGAAAAAAACACTAAATTTTTCCATAAATCCTTGATCAACCACAGGAAAAATGATAGAATATCAAGCATCAAATCACCCAATCACAAAAAGTGGAAAGTTATGATGTAATAGCCCAGGAAATCGTGAATCATTTTTGAGCCACACTCATAGAAACGGTTTTGAAAAAAGGCCTACTATTAGGAAATTAACAAAGTACATTCGAAATTTGTAACAATGGAACATAATCATCTCATTTTGAAGGAAATCATCATGCAAGGAGTCAAAGAATCTATTGTGAAAATTCCTAAATGCAAGCCCCTAAGTCCTAATGAAAAATTCTTAAGTATAATGTTTGGAATGAAATAGAAGGCTCTTGGAACTCCTCCTTTATATTAACAACTCTTGATTCTACATTATATCTCTTATTCCTAAAAATTCCTACATTTGATTCTCCTTCATATTTTAGGCATATTCCCCTATGTAATTTTATCGATAAAATCATCTCCAAAGTTATTGAAAACCAACTAAAACTCATTTTCTCGTCACTTATCCAAATTATGGACAACATAATAATAGCCCATGAACACATTCACTCTCTTAATTCTAATAATTTTAGGGTTATCCTCATCAAACTTGATATGTCAAAATAATTTGACAAATTGAGCTGGAAATTTATTTTTCACATGCTCACTTCTTTTGGATTTGTAGAAAGATGGATTCACTAGGTTCTTGCCCTCATTTCCAAAACTTTCTTCTCCATCCTAGTTAATGGGTCTCCCTCTACCACTTTTGTCCCCTCAAGTGATATTAGTTAGGAAAACCCCATATCTTGTTACATCTTTCTCCTCATGGCTAAAGGGTTGGGTAGATCTATCAACTCAAACCTACAACTTGGCCAGCTAAAAGGTCTCCCTCTTGGTTCCCATGATATCCCTTATTCACGCCATATATTTATGGATCATATAATCTTCTCTTGGAAATACCTATTATCGAAGAAGCTACTAGTTACCCTTGAAAACATCCTCAATACTTCTTTTATGCTTTAGGAACCTCCATTAACTTGGAAAAATCTCAAATTTTCTTTTTTAATACCCCATTAACTCTTTGAATTCAAATATCTTGTTTACATTGTTTTCTAAGGGGCTTTCCTCCATCCAAATACCTGGGATCCCCTTTAACAAGAAATCCTCTCACACAAAAGGTATGAGAAAATATTCTTATATATTAAGCCGGACTTTCTTGTTAGACTTAAAAATCATTCAATCTAGTCACTCACATGATCTTTCTCAAATTTGTCCTTCAATACATCCCCACCTATATTATCTCAACAATTGTAGTCCCTAAACCCATCCTAAAAAATATAAAATAAGATTTATTGTACCTTCGTCTAGTGAGTTCGAAAATAGATCGAAAATGGGCTATGTTTTCATGGGACAAAATCTATCATCCAAGAAAAGGAGGCCTTGATCTCTAAGATCTATATATACTTAGCATAGACTTAAGTGTTAAAACTTGGCAGAGATGGATAAAAAAATTAGAGGACTTATGGTAAAAAATGTGAAATTGTAAGTATGACCCCAATACCCAGGAATATCATCTCATGAGAATGATAGGAACGTTAGGGGTTCTCATATTTAGAATGTTGCTTGGAGCTACAACAAACATCTTATCTAGGAGCATAGCTTTTGGGAAATCATAAATGGGAATAGTGCATTACTTTGGGATGACTTGTGGCATTAGTGGCTAAAATTAACTCATATGAACAAATTTTCCCAAAGAGGGACTCCCTCATCTCCAAGGGTCAGATCTTAATTTCACAATTACGAAGAAAGAATTAGCAAATAGAAGAATTGCAATTCAAGAGGGAAACAATATTCTTGATTGGGTTATCATACTTTAGGAAATTTAACCTCTCTAAAGCTTGTAGTCTTCTCACAAGAAATAACAATGAGGATGATTTAGGAAAATGGCATGAAATATAGAATCTCAAAAATTGGCCCAAAATCACTCTCTTTGTGGCTTTTATTATGCAACGAATCTTTGACATGGGATCAGCCTCAAATTCAATGTTTTTGGGGACCCTCAATCTATCTTATTTGTTTCTCCAATTCAGAAAATGTCAACCATCTTCAAAGAAAATGCATCTTCTTTGCTTCTATCTATGACGACCTAGTTATGCTCTTTCAATAGACTTAAAAACTAATGTCCTCTCCACTATAAAATTTTGGTGTGACTCCACTTTTACTAAACCCATTTTAAATAGATTGTGGAAACTCATCCTGGGATTCATCATGTGGGAGATTTGGAAAGATTTTAAGAGAAAAAAAAATTAAGTATGTTGGGTCCTCCATAAACTTTATTTAGCAAGCTCTGCAGCGGTTCCACCATTGTATCGCACACCTTGTCTCCTATCTCATCAAGGTTTCCATTTGTTAGAGTGTTGGATCCATCGATGGCTTCATTGCTTTTGACTTCTTTTGCAGTCATTCCTTCTGCTGATTCATGTATCCCTTTATCTGGAAGTGAGTGTTGTGTTCCTCTTGACCACCAATACCCTACTCTGACTACTCCTCTTCCTCTATCTGGGGTGAAGGGGACTTACCACTCTACTCTGATTTGCACTCTTCCTATTCAGCTTGATCCTTTACGACGAGCTCCTTTTCCACTCGATCCTTCTCCTGAGCCTCTTTTTTGCATTTCTTGGCCAACTGCTGGACCTTCTGCTTTATTACTTCCTTCTTCCTCTCCACGAACTTGCTTGTGCCTACGGCCAGATTGGATGGAGAATGCCATTCTATCAGCCAATGTTTGATAGTTTCTTGAATGATGTCATCCGTGGACAAGTAGAGAAGATTGAAAAATTTATGTTACGGATCCTTCCGTGCCCTGATATATACACGGTGGAAATTAGGTTTGAATTTTATATACTCTGGCAATTGGTCAAACACGGTTGGTGACAATTGTGGCTTCTAGTTGATGGCCATCTGAAGGCTTGTCTCCATCAGCACCCAGAATACTTTGGTCTCTTTGACCCATGCGGCATCTTTTGTCACCCAAAGGGATGTAAATTGGACATCCTCTCGCAATCCCTTGTCCATGGGAGGAAACTGTCTGTCTTCTGATAGATCCCAAGCAATGAGTGGAATGGAGAGCAAAAACCATGAATAGTGGAATGTTTTTCTCTCGTCCTGCACCTCTCAAAAATTCAAAAGGAACTCACTATAGATGTAGCACGACCAATTGAACTACACGCCCTCTGTGCACTGTGAGGCTAGTGAAATCACTGGCGCTGGAACCTTGTCCGTGTGGCATTTTCTCATGACTTTTCCAGCAAGGATCTTCATAGTAATTTTCATTGTGGGGTCAACCATAGAGGTGATAGATTACCCGTGCAACTTCATCACTAGTTTGAACTTCTCCTTGATATTTTCAGAGAGGCTATGCTCACTAGTCTTTCCACCAAACTCCTTAGCCAGATTCAACCCTGAATGCCGCAATATCATGATCCAATGGAACAACATATCAGTTATTAGGATTGATGTGCTTAACCAAAAGCATCTGTCACTTACTAAGGTCAGAAACTTCTTGATCACAATAAGGTTAATGTTGGATCAATGGTAGTGGGGCACCCACAACAGGTTTAACAACTCTCACTGATTCACTCCGTGAATCCACTCCAGAGGCTCTAACGTGTTGACACCTGATTCCTTGTAGAATACCCTTTTCATATAATTTTCCATTGCAAGGTGGGGGAACCTCTTGTGGTCCACCAAATCCCAGTCCTCCAGTTTTAAATGTGGAATCCACATCAAGCACAGACCTTCAAATGTGATTCTCTCTAGTAGCAGGGGTGTATGAATTAGAAATTTCTCTACATCAAAGGTCCTTCATAATATTCACTTTCCCCTTGCATGGAGGGATATAATATGGCAAATTGGAGATAGGATGCACCCCCTCAATGTCTATATCCTCTACACCTTCTTCAGCCTCTAAATCCACCACTTTCCCCTTATCTTTCATCAGTTGTTTTTCTTTCTTTTGGGCCTAGGTAGCAGCATGCTTCCTTGTTGACTCACGCATGGGCATTGCCTTCTTCTACTTATCTTTCATGGGTTTGGGAACTCCTCTCACTAGTGTATGCTTTGGCCTAGGCGGCCCTAGCGCTGTGGGAATAGAAATGGGAGCCTCCATGCTTAAAATCTCTGGAGCAGCTCCCACAGAGGCGATAGTTCCTCCAATGCTAGCAGTTTTAGTGGGACCTAGTCCTAACATGATGTCGGTAATGAGTTTTTGATCTAACTTAGGAAATTTGTCAAACACGGGGCTGGTGATCAAATCCTCAATAAACTCATGGTTCATGCACAATAAACATCTCAACACAAAAATTCTGGGGATGCAAAGTGTTTTTCACTGGGTGACCATGCATAATTTATAGTCAAATTTGAATTCAAATTCAAATGTTCCCCCCAAAATCCATCCATAAATGTTGAATTGGCAGCAATTTTCCAAAGATTTCACTCTTAAATACAGCCTTAAATGTCGTTGCTCCACTCCTCTTAACCATCTCCTCACTGTTAAATCATGAATAGTGACTGTAACGGTCCTTTCATGTTTGTGGTACATGGTCTCTCACCCTATAATGAAACCCCATTTGCACCTCTTTTGGTACTATGACATCAATCGTTTTCACAAAGACCCCCTTTCATGTAGCTCTACAAACTAGGCAGTGTAATTTATAGTCCTGTGCCTCCTTACAGCTGCCTGGAGTGCTAAGACTGTGCTACTATCATGTAGTCATTGGGCTAGATCCCCAATGTATGGCTTCAATTCACTTCTATTTACCCTTCATCAGAACGGTTCTCCATTCTGTTTCACGAGCTGAACTCCTCCACCATCTATAATCTCCTTGATGACATTTGGCCCCAACTAGTGCATCTAGAATTTTCCTGGAAACTTATCAAAATTACTATCATATAATAAAACCAAATCATTTACCTTGAAGGTGTGTAGTTTAATGCGCTGATCATGCCAATATTTTTCACACTCCTTCGGAGCCTGCTGATGGAATCCAGCCAGAAACCTGTCTTCCTCGAGCTCCATTAACTGTGCAAGCCATTCCTATGAAAGCTACTATTCGTAGACTAGGCACGATATACCCCATAGGAATTACACCTTCCATGCCATAGACCAACCTAAAAGGTGTCTGACCTATGAGCTTCTTGCAAGTAGTTTTCTATGCCCATAACACTGCTGGTACGCACACGTCCCAATCATTCCACTATGCATTGCAAACCTTAATTAGTTGATTCTCCAATATATTATTAAAAGCCTCAACCATTCCATTGGCTTGAGGGTGATATGGCATACTCTTCTGATGCTAAACCTGGAACTCTTATGTTAGTTCACTAATCGTTTCATTGAGAAAATTTGTACCGCGATCACTCATCGAAACCTTCAGGAAACCAAACCTAGTCAACACATATTCAAATAAAAAATTTCCTCCATTTCCCCTATACAGACCTTCACAAGTTGTGCCTCTACCCATCTAATCAAATATTCAATTGCAGTGATGATATAACATGCACCCGTCTTCTTGCCTCGAGGCTGAATTGGTCCTACAAAATTAATTACCCATTTCTCAAATGGATGCAATGACACATGCAAATTCAGAGGAGAATCATCCCTCTGTAATTGCCTACCCATCCTCTGACATGTATCCCTTGCCATACAATATGCTTTAGAATCCTTATGTAGCGTCGGCCACCACAACCTGATGCACAAAATCTTATGTGTTGTTGCTTTTCCTGCATAATTCCCTCCTACAACTCCTCCATGAGCTTTAGTGAGGATACTATTTCACTCAAAATTAGGTACATAGCATCGTAGTTTCTCATTCGATTCTATATTATACAAGTGGCCTGCAATCACTGAGAAATTTGTCGCACGCACCACCAATTCTTTCTTATACTTACTAGTCTATCCTTCTAGAGCCGTTCCGGTAGTCAAGAAGTGGATAATATCCACAAAGTGATTATCCACTAGGCACACTACAAAGAGCTGTGTTTTAGGTAGCCCTTCCTCCAAATTAGTAGGCTCCTCTCATTTTTTAACGTGCAACAGATGATCAGGTCCTGCGTTCAATATTCTTAGCTTCACAATCACCTCAAAATCATATTCTTGAAATAACAATAGCCATTTGCATATCCCTCCCCCCCCAACACAGTCTTATTGACTAGGTACTTCAATGCAGAATGATCTGTGTACATCTTAAAATGTCGACCTAGCAGGTAATGTCTGAATTTCTGGAGCGCGTACACCATAGCCATCCCTTTGCTCTCTGTCGTCGAATAATTATTTTCTGCTTTGGAAAATTTTCTGCTTGCAAATGCTATAGGGTGATCGATCTCTCCTTCACCAGCATGTGTCAGTATTTCTCCTAGTGCAATACACCAAGCATCAACATGCACGTGGAATTCCTTCTTCCAATCCGGGAAGACTACGATTCGTGCAATAACCATTTTCTCCTTCAATAAATCTATATTGCACTGAATTTCTTCATCCCAATAGAATGTAGTGTCCCTGTTGAATAGCTTTTCCATAGGCACAGTAATCTGGGCATAACTCTTGATGAACTTCTGATAGTACCCACTATGGCCTAGCGTTGTACGCAGCTATTTAACACTCCTTGGTGCCTCCAAATTGACTATGATCGTGCTTAAAGCTTTCTTGCACACCACATGACCCAACAACATTCTAAAATGGATGTAGAACAAGCATTTCTTCAAGTTCAGTGTGATCTGCTACCTTCAGCATGTATCCAACATTAAGTGCAAACTAGCTACATGGAACTTTACTAGCCCAAACATTGTCCAGTCATCAAAATATACCTCCAAAAATTTGTGATGAACTCTTTGAACATCACGATGACTACGCACGAAAAGATCGTTGGCACATTCTTAAGTCCAAAAGGAATCATTGTATACAAGAAAACATCCCCATTCTGTTGTGAAGGTCATCTTCCTCCAGTCTTCTGGCATGATCTTAATCTGATGGTACCCAGAAAACCCATCGGTGAATGAGTATACCTCCTGCCCTCCAACATTATCTAGTAATTCATCTATGAATGGTGTCGAAAAAGGATCATGAACGTAGGCATCATTAGGCTTCCTAAGATCTACGCATATTTGTATCTCTCCTTTTTGCTTCTTCTCCTAGACTACCATTGGTCTTACCCTATCAAAATCCTCCACTGGTTCAATAATTCCTACCTCAAGAATATTATCCAACTCTAAGAAGAAATTTTCTTTATAGTTGTGATTAAGGTGATATGGCCTCTACTTGATCGGCTTCACATCTAGCTTCTAGGTAATCTTCGTCATGCCCAAGTTTCCTATGATACCTTTCAGGTCTGAAAATTTTTTAGGGAACAAATCCTGATATTCACAGACCAACTTAGTGACCTTATCTATTGTGGCTTCATCCCAGTAATCTCCATTCTTCATAGACTACGGCTCTGCTTCTGTGCCAATGTTTACTTGCCTGGTTTTCAGTGGCGCAATGATATTTGGATTCTCTATTTGTGGTACTTCAACTTTGTGGTGGCCTTCCGCTTCTGGAATGTTGATATTCCTTGGATCCTCATCCTCCTCTTCGCAAGCCACATTATAACATTCAAATGCATGGCATGGCTAGGTGCTCCAATCTGGTTGAATCAATTCTAAAGGATCCTACGGTATTCCGAAGTTTGCTTGCTTAACCTCCTGCAGTGCCTCACCAATGCTTTCAAATCCATCTTCAAAACTGAAGGTCATCAGAAACCTTTCCCTTAAGATGTCCCTCTTTGTGGTGCCATGGTGGAGGTCCGTTTCCAGGTACCAATTCATAGGAATGATTTCCAAGGTGTGAACAAATATATGCACCCAGTTTGGTTGTGATCCTATTCCATAAACCTTAGAACACCTTGCTAAATGATTGAACAGATCATTTCTCCCATCATACTTCTTAGTTGGCGGAAATTTTTGGTGACCAAACCACAATCTCATCATTCTTTTGTACTCGTTCCATTCATCAAATTATCTTTATACGTACCACACCACTGTGCGGGCGTAGTGCGTAGTGCCAAATCTAGTGCTTGGAAGCGATGTTTCTTAGGTACTTCCCTTTCAAATGCATCCAATAACTTATCTATAACATTGAACCCATCATAATAAGGTATATTTCTTACCTCAGATGATACATAGCACAGAAATTTAGTCATCATATTACAATGCAGCATAGATACTTCATGCAACCTATTTTGTTAGTGCTCTAATTCCTCATCTGAATATGATGTACACGAACTTTCACAGTCCCATGCAATGTGTCCATTAGTTGCCATATTAACCCACTCTTGGTCTCGCAAGTTATTTTAAAGATTTGGTCCAAATCATCATCGCTTTCCTCATAGTCATGGACTGGATCAATATATCGCGGTCCTTCTACAGGGTCTAATGGTACAACTACGCAAAGCGATTTCCTTTCAAACGACATTGTCCACTTCTTCAAATTGATGACCCCATTCATGTCGATAGCCCAATCAATTCCTAGGAGCACAGGGTATGGATTGTTGTCATCAACAATCTCTATCACTTCAAAATCAGCCAGCACGCTCACACCTTCTATATCTAAGGTTACTCCATGTAATCTCCCAATAGGGATAATATTATGTTGATTTTCCATCCTTAATTGAATCGAAGACCACTATAGCACATGTCTCCCCATTCTTTCCCATGTCTGCTTAGGCAAAACGTTCACATCTGAACTGAGATCCAAGATAACATGGTCCATCTCATAGTCTCCTATTTGTGTGGTGAGCCTCATCTCACACCCTATCCTCGTCTTATGCATGCCTATATCTTTTACTGTGTTGTGTCCTTGAAGAGATATTTCCTTACTAGCACACTTGTTTATCAGTTCTTCTATCCCTTTCACAGCCTTGCTACTGCGCAGTAGCTTCATACAAGTCTCCAAGAAGGTAGTAAACATAGAGGGGTCAACTTCTTCAGAAATCTTGTCCTAACTTCCTGAGGTAGAGGCCTCATGTTATACATAATTTATAGCTACGAATAAATATATCCTCCCTATGTGGGCAGTTACACTTAGAACAATTGAATTAAACATGTTTAACCTTTTCCTACAATAAACAGATAAGATAAAAGAACCTACTTGTGAACCTTCACTTCCTTTGATCTCCTTTGAGTTGCTCCCATCACTCTTGCTCAAACTAAATTCGCTCAATCGGTAGCTACCAGCTAACAGAAGGAAAAAAAATCAAATAATATGATCTATTTATTGTAAACAAATGGAATCAATGACATTTGAACATACATTCATCATAGATATAGAAAAAACTATCGGAAAAGGAACAAATAAATTTATTGATTGATTGAAGGAGAATTTATACCTGATGTGGTTCAATATCATGTCACTCATCTAGATTAGTCCAAGCCCTCATCACACCAATAAAAACATCAATCCAGCAGCATGACATTACTTTGAAAATGATTTCAAGTCTCTAAACCAACAATATTTCTCTATAATATCCAATCTCCTTGGCTCAATGATGGGAGGCCAATTTATAGATGACTGCAAGTGGTTTTGTCATTAATATGGAATTGAATGGTTTTCCATAATTGGATGATTAGTTTCTATGTTAAAAGGGATGAGAGGATAGAGGATTAGATGATCCAAGTCTATCCTAAGTTGAGCTCATCTTGGAAGGATAAGAGTTGTGTTACTTCTAGAAGGATCTAGAAAGGAGGAATATACTCAGGATCCAATGAGCATTTCAAGGATTCTCACCTAACATAGGCTTGAGTGGGCTTAGGTGCTCTGTAACACAGCCTTGAATGGGGCTACCTACTCTGCAGAGCACTTACCCCTAGCCAGGGGTGCGTTGGTGACCCAAGGAATCACTTCAGCAGAGTTTGAAGTCAGGAAGCTCTCATGGATGAAAGAACTCACTGAGGTGGAATGTATAGGGCATGTAGCAACTGAATTAGAGTTTGATAGACCCTGTTTACACTGATTTGATTGTTGGGAGTGATGTGCCAAAATAGACCTGTAAGAGCTGCCCCCTAAAGCATGAAGTAAAAAATCATAATATTGAGTGATATGCTTTATGATGTGATGAGGAGCATCTAAAGCAGATGGTGCACTACATCACTTACAATACATAATATCATGATATCTTTGATTTTTTCATGAATTGCTAAGGGAAGTCATACCCATGCTCAGCATATAAAATTTTCATTGCATGTACATAAATCAGATAGTCGTCTACAGATATAGATTCATGATAAGATGACTATCTGTGTAAAGCCATCGTAACGATGATTTAGTACTCTCCTAAAATCGTAGCATAGATGGATGAAAATAGATCTAGAGTCCTCTATCTTTTCCAATCATTTGCTCAAGTATGATTCTAACCATGTGAAAATGTGATCTAAAGTAAAAGATGTGAAGACATTGTCTGATTACCAGCCAATGGTGTAAGCTATTAATAGTCACGAGAGAAATCACCAATAATGATAATGATTCTCAAGGTACTACAGTACAATCTACATGAAGTGAATAGATGTTTTGATGTCAAACACCATACAAAGTCTTTCAGTCGAAGGTCTGTGATGACAACCTATCACCGGAAGCGAGAAAGCTACCATTGATGTATACAAGCATCAAGGTATTGGAAGGGTGTTCCTGAGTCAACTTCTTGGATAATGTGCTGATGTCAACAAGAAGTGACTTGTTGTAGGAGGACCTTGATGTAACCCCCATCAATGACACGAAATGAGTGTAATGATTTTGAAAAAAGAATATGACTTATGACACATTGTTCAGGAATGGCGGTCATGAACAAGGAAAATTTTAAGGATGGAAAATTTTCTTGAAGTTTCAAAACATGGCGAATCTCACTAATCCATAATATGAAAACTATAAAATATTTATTGATATATTTGTAAAATTATTCAAATTTATAATGATTTTATATATAGTCTCTATATAATGTTGGCGATTTTTAAGGTAAAACAATTTTATATTCTAAAATTTAGGCGAATCGTCTTTTATAAAATTGGAATTTGGCGAATATTTTTTATGGACAAATCATGAAAAATTATCCCACTGGGCGAACATTAGCCCCTCAAATTTTCCATGGTCATGAAAATGAAGGTTTATGAATATTGCAAAGGATGAAGTTTACTGAGTGACTTCTCTTGAACATGTCAGCGACACTTAATGAATAGCATCATTGACCCAAAACTAAAGTGATGGATGGTGTGATAGACCATAGGTATGATAACCATCAAGCAGAGAACCCAACCCAAATAGTCACTTTGATGAAATGAAAGTGTCATGTTAAAGAGTGACTTGCTACATAAAGTGACTTATTCCTTTTCCCATTTTCCCCGGTCATTGCTAACCAGTACCTCTTTATTTTTTAACAAGATTGAGGAAGATAACATATCCTTGATATATAATTCTACCCTACGAGTGAATGCATTTCTATGTGAGGTTTTAACGAGTCTAGAAAAGGTGAAACTCGGTCTTGTCATGATGGAAATTTTTTTCGCTATTTGGTGCTTTAACGAATTTAACGACAATGAGAACTCAGTCCTTTTCATATTTAGAGAGTTTGAAAAGGGACAAAAAGAAAACTCCACAAGTTTTTTTCGTAAATATGTCTCTCAAGTTTGAAAAAGCATAAAATAATACAAGGGAGAACCTATTGATCATGTTTGATCAATGTATTCCTTTTTCGAAAGTAATCTATGTCAGTCGAGAAAAGGGTTAAACTTATACTGAGTAGATGTTGTTTCCAATCAATTTACAAGCTGAAAGGGACAAGCGCCGGACAATATTTTCGTATTTTGAGAGTCTAGAAAGAGATGAAAGAGGACTCTATAGGGGTTCCTTTTTCGATGTTTAACAAACCTCGGAAAAGAGATAAAAGTATGCTATGTCGTTAAAAGTACATTTTACAAGCATACACGTCAAATTTGCTATGTCAGCTGTAAACCTACTCAAAGAACCCCCAAACGGATTAAAAATACCTATTTAATTGGTAAAAATATGTAAAAACTAAATTTTATTCATTTAATGAACATGAAATAACCATAAAACAAGAATTTACCAAGTCATTTTAGCATTTGACATTTACCATTCAGTTTTAGGCTCTAAACCAATTTTTTACCTCAAACTTCAGCAGCTGATTGCGGGAGATTTTGCGGATCATTCTTTGTGATTTTAGGACTAGGTAGGAGATCTACCTCTTCTCTTTCATTTAAGGTCATTCTTTTCCAATTTCGGGAAAAAATTTAGGGTTTTGGTGTCCCTGGGGTAAATATATCACACCCTAGGATCAACACACCCTTATCCACAAAAAAATATGCTGCAGAGTAGTCAAATAGAAAGGAAACAACTCTACATCACACTGTCTAAAGATCGGGGGTGCATTGGTGCAATTTAGAAATATGATTCATCATTTCTACCCAAAATCTCTTCAGTTTTTTGCATGAAATGGATCCTAACTATGCATATGGTGTGATTTCAGACTTTGATTGAATCAGAATGGCTATCACATGGTGTGAAATAGAAAATTAAGAACATGATATGGTTTCCCTAAATGATCCTAGTACTATTGAGGACCTCAGAGATAGTGGGTTGCTCAAATATTTCAGGTTATCTGAGATGAGGCAATAGTTAGAACTATTTCAATTCTTGGTTCATTCATGGGATCCAGTGGAATAGGTTTTTCACATAGGGGAAAAAGTGCTCCCTATATTATCGATGATATTTACTTTCTCAGAGGATTGTCGAGACATGGTACCCCCATTTCTCTTTCAGGTTCTACCCATGGGGGTGAATCAGTGAGGGACTACATTCAACAATTCTGCCAGCCAGGTACACAGCCTAGCAAACATGGAAAGATAAACATGAGGGATGTTCGTGATATGCCCTTAAAAACAATCCTCTTTACAATCACAAAGTTGGCGGGCACTGTGACACTTCATGTCGCGAATAGATCATATATGCCATTCAGCCAACTATGTTCAATTACTGTGATGCAGTACTCTCTTTGATGAAAGAGCAACTGACTAAAGTAAAAAGTGGTAAGATAAAAAATTTCAGCTATGGATCGATCTTGATCACTTTTACTCTGGAGAGAATTCCATTGATGCAACCTCAATATGTGACACTAAGTTTAGCTGGTCCTAGAGATCCATAAATGTAGAGATGGGTAGAGTTGATGGATAGACATGTTGGTCAGCCATCAGTCTCATTTTCTACCACATTCTTTAGTTTGCTCCATCAACAACGTATTGTCATAGAGGAGCATCCATATGCAGGGATGGATTTTCGTAGAGATCTAGATTTGAGATTACTAGTGGGTCTTCAATGGGGTGCTATAGCTAAATTGTCTTGACGATGTATTTTTTATTTTTTGACTTTTTACATGTTTTTGTGTTTTTTAATATTTCCAAGACTAAACTAATTTTTTTTTGATGTATACAGATGTTGGTATTGTTTGACCAATGGGTCATCAATAGGAGGTGCGTGAACCAACAGGGAGAAATGTCGGAGGAGCAGTTCTCTAGGATTTAGATATTATCAAGGCACTGGTGGAGTTGCAACATCATATAGAGGGGTTAACCCTCGATATACTAGATGTTCAGATCAAGGAGTTACAAATGAGACTACAATTCCATACTATTGGTATACCTAGCCATGGGATGATACTATTGGGCATGATAGCTCAGGCAGTGATCTATTATCATGAGCATCATTAGATATACTTAGGATGATTTACAATATGAATTTTGAGGTTTTGAGGTCAAATGACCAACATGTCTTGGACACAAATTTTGTAAAAACTTTGAACATCTAACTATTTTACTTTCAGTGTTTTTGTATGGTTATGTGTAATCCTATTCAATTGTTGACGTGAACTCAAAATGTACTCTTTACATATGCTGTAAATGTCTGTTTAACACGTAATTCGCTAAAGAATCAATCAATGTGTTAAAGCTTTTGGAAATGTGTTGATATTGAATGTAATAAAAATGTCTTTCGAAGAGACAAACTCTAAGGAATATAGGATGAATAGTGGATTTCAGACAGTATAAACATTCATAAGTTGTAGTATGACAAGTTGTGATTCTATCCTAATGATGATTCGGCGAATGGCATGTGAAATGGCATCAGATAGGAGTTCGATCAATGCGCTATACTCAACGATATTTTTCGTAGAATGACTAATACAAATCCCTTTAAAACTCACTAACTCGCCACTTGGAGAGAATATGGCCCATGTTGTAGAGGATAGGTTCTACATATTACAACTTGCAGCATCAGCATAACCAACAAATGGTTCCAAATATTGTAACATCTACAACAAATGCAAAGAGGATTACTAACCACATAAAAACTCTAAAAGTCACACTATGACACAGACATGCAATCAAAGCATATATATATTGTTTTTACTATGCACAATCAAGCATAGCAATGTTTAAGATACAACCCATTTCAGGATTGAAACAATGGAATTCCATCATAATCAACCAAATCATAAGCGCCTTTTTCCAAAACATGTTGGACAATGCAGGGGCCCATCCATAGTGGTTCAAATTTTCTTGTTCCTAATTTAGCGGATTCCTGATCATAAAGCAAGACTAGGTCTCCTTTTGAGAATATGCGAGGCTTGACATTGCGTCATATTGCACCTTAATTTGCTTACTATGTTCTTCGTTGGCCAATGCGGCTTCACGACGTGTTTCATCTAGATGGATGAGTTCTAAGAAATTTTATTCTCATCATAAGTGTTAGGTAACAAGTCAGTTGCCAGTTTTAGTGATGAAATCTCACATTATATTGGAAAGATTTCCTCAATACCATACACCAATTAAAAAGTTTTGAATATAGTTGCCTTTCTTACGGAGGTTGGGTAGGCCCACAGAGCTGAGTATAGGATCAAATTCTATTTTTGTTTGTGAACTCCTATCATTCGTTGAAGCATTATCTTAAGGACTTTGTTGATGGCTTCAACTTGCCCATTATCTTTTCGATAATAAGTAGTAGAACTATCATGTGAGAGTCCTAACTTGGGAGTTAATTAAATCATCAGGTGATTACGAAAATGTGAACCATGATCTATATCTACCACTTGTGGTACACCAAATTGTGCAACCACATGCTTGAAGAAAAAAAGTGCAGCTGTCTCACCATTGTCGTTTAGTGTAGGCATTGCCTCAGCACATTTCGTAAAATAGTCAACGACGAAAATAATATACCCATGCCCCCCGGTTGAGTGAGGGTTACATGTCATGATATAAATGGCCCATTTTGCAAATTGTCCAACAACGATGACAAGATGCAGTGGTGCAGGTGGTAATCAAGTTTTACAAAGAAAATCTAGCATCCATGACAACTTCTGATAGCAGTTATGCAATCATTAAATATGGTTGGCCAGAAATAACCAACACGAACAATTTTCTATGTGGTCTCATAACCAGATAAATTTCTAGCACAAGCACTAGAATGGAAATCACTTAGAACTTTCTCGGCTCCCTCATGTGTGAGGCACCTACAAAAAATTGTATCGATACCGCAATGGTAAAGGGTGTCGCTAATGATCAGGTAATCTTTGGTTAATATCGAATATGTCATTGTTACAAGAGAGAGGTGTCAAATCTGAAAGTTTGGGTTTGCAGATAGATAAGTATATCCCCATACCAAGGTTCAGATGATGAGATCAGAAACAGAGACTCATCCGGAATTGATGGTTCCATTTTTGACTTGATGGCGGTAGAGGGAAGCTCACAAAGAAGCTCGGAAAAAAATAGAGATTCCTTTGACTTGTATTTGATGAATTCTAAATCAAATTCCTACAAAATGAAGATCCATTTTGAATATTTTCCCCCATAAATTGACATGACAAGATGTATGTCATAGGGTTGCAATCTGAAATGACAGTGGCCTTTCAGAGCAGCATATATTGGTGAAATCTCTGTACAACTTGAATCGAAGCCAAAGCTAGCTTCTCAATGTAGGAATACTTAACTTCTGTATCATTGAGATTACAACTCAAATAATAGATAAGATGTTCAATCCCATCTTCTTCTTGGACTAAAACCATAGTGATGGTTGTATCTATAGCGGAGAGATACATGAAATAGTCATTCTGATAAGTAGGGGAATACTTTAATGACACTCGAATTAGGGTATCTTTGAGAGCATCAAAGGCGCAACCTAGTCGCAATGGAAGGGAATTCCATTTTTAAAAAGACGAGTGAATCATTTATCCATTTCAGCATAGTTGGGAATGAATCTCCTTATAAAGTTAGCCTTCCTTTGGAGTCTTTGTAACTGAAGTAAATTGGAAGGTGGATGCAGATCGAGAATTGCCTTAACCTTCAAGCGGTCAAATTGAATTCCTTCTTTGGACAATACGAAACTAAGAAAATGACCATAACCAACACAAAACACACATTTATGTGGATTGAGTCGAATTTTATAGTGTCAGCACCGTAAAAAGATGACTCTCAAATGTTGCAGGTGATCAACCCATTTCCATGAATGAGCAGGCAAGTCATCTAGATAGAAATCAACTGTGTCTATAAATACATAATTTGAAAGGAAATCAATGATCTAAGGGAGATTTAGTTCATTTGGAATATCTACTATGTGATCTAGAAGATGGGATCGATGATGATAATCTTCCCATGATTCTTCTTCTGTCATCATTGATTGGATGATTCTTTCATCAGTAGAAAATGTACGTGAAAAAGGATCAGAGGAAGTACCATATTCTAACAAATGATCAACCCATAAAATCAGTGATGATGGATTTGGATTTGCTGCACAGACCAAAAATATTGATTGCTATGTGAGCAAAATTGGGCTTAGCGGCATGGTTTCACTACGCATATCAACTTTGGAATTATTGGAAATCTTCCATGAGTTAGATGAAGTGGAAGATATCATGTTATAGGTCTTAACTTTTGCAACTTCCACCGTTTGTGATGGTCACGGTAGTGAAAAGGTGCCCGTTAGGGTAGAATCTTTGAAGAGATCTACTCCAATGTTTTGAAGAGATAACGGAGGTCCGTGAACTAAAGGAATGCTTCCAGTTTCCTATGAACTAGAGTTGGAGAACACAAGCTGTTGAATTATTGTGATTCAACCTTTCTAAGGGAAAGTGATCATACAAAAGTATGTTGAAACCATAATAGCCATAGCGTAAACCCATGGTATTCCTGGTATAATATTGTAGTCAAGGGGTCCGTCAACGACCTCAACTTCAATGGTTACAGTTTCGCCCCCAAGTTCTATATGTAGGTTACTTAAAATTCCACAAGGTGTATAAGTGCAACCATCAAAAGCTTTTAACATCGTAGGTGATCGTGACAAAGGTAGTGTGCCAAGTGTTTTCCATCAATTCATTGACATGATACAAGTAAATGCACCTTCGTCATCAATGGTTTGGTGAATGAGGTGATTCAAAGAATTTACTTGGATCAAGAATTCTAACTGTGTTGGTAATTGTGGTGTATAGCCCGCATGGTTAAAAACTATGAGATTGGAATCTGTTAGAACAATTCCACCAATTGTTGACAATAAAGAGTGCTATTGGGAGGGACAATTCTGAAGCACCTTAAGCATCGACATAGAAGAAGGTGACTGAGCCAAATATTCTGCTATGTTATAATTTTTTGTTGTTCGAGCTTGAGAGTTGAACGTAGACTTATGAACAACTCCATTAAGTGGTTTTATTGGTAACTCTAATGCAATGGGTGGTCAAATGGAGTCAAAAGAAGTCCAAGTCAAAGTATTGGGTTGATCTAAAGCCTGGTTATTCGATGAAAATGGTGGATTACCATAATATTTACTTTTTGTAGTGACCAAAAAATTAGTCTTAGGCTTAGTGAAGGATAGCATAAGCACTTGTGAAGTGGAAGCATGATCTGTAGCAACCAAATGAGTCTTTGGGTTTGGAAAAGGGTCTATCAACACAATGGATGTACTAGAAGTCTTAAGAAGTTTTGAGACTTAAGAGCAGTGAGGACAGTCTCATGTAAAGTGCTGCTCATTACAAATTAAACATGGGTAACGAGGTTTCCAAGCCAGAGAAGAGGAATCAGATGATTTCTCTTGAGGGGGAGAATTTTGTTTCTTTTTGGTATTCCCCTTTTTCTCACTTCCATGTTTCTTTTCATTTTTAAAGAATGTAAACTTTGAAACGAGAACTGATACTATTACCTGTTTCGTAAAGATAGCAATGAAGTGACCTAATTTTGAAAAGGGTTGATGCAGAAAACACATATTCTTTTTAGAGCATAGTTTTTGGCATTTCATTTTTTTATGTACATTACATTTTAGAAGGTTAGTGATTTGCATGGTGATTTAAAAAAGTGGTGATTCTGCATCATGCCCTTTTTTAAAAGACCTATTTTTTGACTTTAAATTTTCTAATGTATGAAATCTAAATAATTATTTTCTAAATTTAACAATTTTTTACCCTTTAAAATTTTTAATGTATTATGTGTGGATATTTTTTTTAATGTCACATTTTTTTACACTTTAAAATTTTTTATGTCAAATTTCTTTGACATAAAAAGAAGATATAAAAATATATATAAAAAGGAGAAAAAAGATGTAAAAAATGTTTAAAAAAAAGAGAAAAATTATCTCGTAAACCATAAAAGAATTTGGAAAAAAAAAATCTAAAATTAAGTGAAAATAGAAAAGTTTTAAAAAGCATTAAAAAAAAAGAAAAAAAAAAAAGTAATTAAGAACAAACTGGATTTAAAAAAAAAAAAAATTAAAAATTAAAAATTAAAAATTTAAAAAATAACGAAAAAAAATTAAAAAACTACTAAAATAAAGATTAAAAACATTTAATAAAAACCTATATATATATATATATATATATATATATTCAAATTTAAAAGAAAAAAAAAAAAAAAAATTAAAATTAAAATTTAAAAAAAATACAAATACTTTCAAATTAAAAAAAAAAAAAAAAAAACATTTTTTATGTAAAAAAAAAATCATTTTAAATTTTATGTTAAAAAATTTAAAATTTAAAATTTCAATTTAATTTTTCTTTACCATTGTTAAAAAATACTAATTTTTATTTTAAAAACAAAAAAAAAAATTTAAAAATTTAAAAAAAATAAATATTATCTGCTTGAAAAATTTAAATGCATTTTTTTTATTTTTTTATAAAAAATTTTGTTTTATTTATTCTTTTTTAATATCAATTTTTATTTTTTTTAGAATTGGGCCACGCTTATAGCCACGCCCCAACGGGCAGCTGGGCGACGGGATTCGCCCAGCCACCACATGTGGGCACGTGGCCCTCGGCGGCAAGCCTGCAAGCCTAACCCATTTAAAAAAATAAAATTGATATTAAAAAAAGTAAAATGAATATTTTATAAAAAATTTTAAAAATGCATTTAATTTCTTCAAACAAACGATATTTATTTAAAAAATAAATAAATGTTTTTTTGTTTTTAAAATAAAAATTAATATTTTTTTAATAATGTTAGAAATAATTTATATATAAATTTAAAATTTTTTAATATAAAATTTAAAATGTTTTTTTTCTTAAATAAAAAGATATGTTCTTTTTTTTCAATTTTAAATGTTTTTTTATTTTTTATTTTTTTCTCATTTGAAAATACATATACTTTTTTAAATTTTAAATGTTTTTTGATTTTTTTTCGAATTTGAATATAGTTTTGTTTTCTAGGTTTTTTTAAATACTTTTACTGTTTATTTTAGTAGTTTTTAAACTTTTTTTTGGCTTTTGTTTGTTAATTTCCTATTATTCTTTAATCTAGTTTGTTTCAATTTTTTTTTTTTTCATTTTTTTAGTTTTTGTATATGTTTTTTAAAATTTCTCTATTTTTACTTTTTTAAAATTTTTCTATTTTTACTTACTTAATTTTATAGTTTTTTAAAATTTTGTTTTGTTTTTCCAGATTTTTTTATGGTTTAATAGATAAAAAAAAACATGTAGTTTTTCTTATTATTTAATTCTTTATATCTTTTTAATTTCTTTTAGTTTTTTAATTCTTATATTTTATAGGTTAATTTTGTTTTTTGTTTAATAGATAAAAAAAATGTAGTTTTTGTTTAAAATAAGTTTTTCTTATTATTTAATTCTTTATATTTTTTTAATTTCTTTTAGTTTTTTAATTCCTATATTTTATAGGTTAATTTTGTTTTTTGTTTTTTATCATTTTTATGATTGATTTTTTTTTGTTAATTTTTTTTGATGTTTTCTTTTGGTCTTTTTTGAATAATTGATTTTTTCTTATCTTACTTTATGTTTTGTTTTTAATATATATTTTTATTTACATTTTGCAATTTTGTTTAACTTTTTTTTTTCATTGTTTTAATTTTTAATTCTATATTTTCATTATTCTTTTGAAATTTTAATGTTATGTTTTGTTTTTAATATATATTTTTATTTACATTCTCCAATTTTGTTTAACTTTTTTTTTCATTGTTTTAATTTTTAATTCTATATTTTCATTATTCTTTTGAAATTTTAATGTTTTCCGAAGTCATGATAAAATCATTTACACCATTATTTCAAAATGTTGAAAATTTACCCTTGAAAAAAAAAGTTTTATTCCAACATCAACACTTTTCGTTTTTAGGGTGTTTTTTGCACAATTTTTGCACATAAAAATTTAGTTTTACTAGCATTTTTTAAATACGTTGAAAATTGACCCTAAAAAAAAGCGAGCATTCGAGTATCAACACTTTTCATTTTTAGGGTGTTTTTTGCACAATTTTTGCACAAAAAATTCATTTTCATTGCCATTTTTAAAACATGTTTAAAATTGACCCTAAAAAAAAAGAAAAAAAAACATCATTCCAATATACACACTTTTCTTTTTTAGCACTGTTTTTCATGTTTTTTCGGGGATTTTTGGCCAAAGTTCGTGTTTCAAAGTTTGCATTGTTTTTACCTTTGTCAGATGAGATGACATTTATTTTGGAAGAAAGTGTATTATCAGGTGCATTAGAGGCTTGATTTGAAATAGCGAGTATTTGACTAGATGATCTACTTGTTGTTTGAGGGCTTGAAGAACATTTCACACCATCACTGGGATGAGTCCTTGCTGGATGGAGGTGGTGGAACAGTAAAAGCTAGTCTAGGTGCATTTGGAATCTTATCATTGGGTGTGCCAGATTGGGTGTAAATCAAATCTAAGTATAGGGTAAGAGAAATTACTTGCTCTTTAGTAACAACTCCTTTAGCACATCCTCGGTGATAAATGGAAACAATGACTTAATAAACCTCTCAGCTAAAAGATGATCATGACAAAAATTTTGACCATTCGACAATGAGAGCGCCACTCATGAATATCATCATAAATGTGAGTAGCAGTGGTCTGTTTAAAGTTGGTCGACAGTTCTGTGTCAATGTCATCTATTATGGGTAATTGGAAATGGCTTAAAACTATAGTGGCTAAGGCTATGAAGTTGTCAAATGAAGCTCGTGGTAATTAAATATGCCACTTTGTAGCTGGACCAGTGAGCGTTCGCTGGAAAAGACGCAGTCTTACTGAATCATCATTTAGGGAGTTGGATGAAAACCATAAATGAAAACTTATAACGTGATTGGTCGGATCTTCTCCAGGGTTTCCATTGAACTTAGGAATATAAGAAGGAAATTTGTGTGGAATCATCGGCCACCAAGCTCAGTAAAGAATGGGATCATTGGAAAGCCAATTTAAATCCGGTAATTCAAGTGTTGCGACAAAAAGAAACTATCGGTTACGTCAGGTTGATTATAACAAAGGTAAGATGGAATTTCTTGGGCAATAAGCATTTTCATACCAACATAACGAATTTGTTGCTGGTAACCTTGATAGGAGTAGGTTTGCTGAGCATATCGAGTATAAGGTTGTTGTTGGGAACTAGGATAAATTTGTTGTTGACAAAAACTAGCATATGCTTGTTGACTAGAACCTGGGTAAGATTGTTGTTGACCAAACAAAGCATAGGCTTGTTGACCAAGTCTACTATAAGTTTGGTACTATTGGAATTTTTGTTCTTGGTATTGTAGCTGCCATGGTTGTTCATACAACGGTTGGTGTCCACTAGTATAAGTTTGACCAGGTTGTAGATAAATTGGATGAGTATAAGTCTGAGTCATCCTAGTTAATGGTAAACTGGCCTGAGGTTGTTGGAGTTTAGACACAAACGGTTGTTGTAAAATGCCCTGACAGGACTGAGTCTGTAGACTTGAAACTTGAAAGTAAGAGGTTGAAGGATCAGCTTGCAAAGGTTGAGATACAATCAACTAAGCTTGCGACTGTGGTAAAGTTGTAATGATAGGCATAGTAGGTATGGATGAAATAGGTTGTATTGGTTGTGATGAATACACAAGCCTTGGTTGAACATGCACTGTAGGCTTCCTTTGACAAACAGTCATTCCAGAATAAGTTGAACCTAAAGATGATGATATACTGCCATATGGTGGCCCCCCGTAGTACAGAGAATAAGCAAATTGGGAATATTTTTCTCCATATCGAGGTAATCCAGTGTTAAGTGGATACATTGGATGGTAACCATATGGACCAGCTTGATATTGACTTGATGGATCAAACTGTTCAGTATCCGTAAGTGAAGAACCAGGTAAAATTCCTGTGGATGACATGGGTGAAGACCATGGACTAGAAGAAACACCAGAGTTGGTTCTAGATAATGATTGGTAACCAAGTGGGACGAATGGACCACCATACAGATGTGACTCAGGTGTTGTGGTAAACATAAAAGAAGTAGCAACAGTAGATGTTGTCGCAGCTGTAACACATGATACATTCTAGGATGTTGTTTCATCCATAGTCAAATGACCCGATAAATGTCCTAATGAATCTACGAGAGTTTGGAAGTAAACAGGATCAAGAGGAACAATATAATTAACCGAGGAAAAGAAGAATAAAGATAAAGCCCTGGTACAAAACAAGTTGGAGTTCTAGGTGAATTTTCTTCTTCAAATTCCTCGTCATAGCAATCAAACCAGGTGGAAGGATTTCACCGTTAGGTCCGTAATAATTTCAGGTGTTTTCCTTTGTCGTAAAGGACAAGTCTCAACAGTTACAAATGTACCAGGATAAACTGGTCGATTGTCTTCTGGTACGGGAACAACTTTTGGTTCTTCAACTTTGGGATCAAAGTGTTCTGGTAAAAGAACAACGAATTCATGATGAATTTATTGAACAAATTCTAGTTGAGGATCAACTTCTTGTTGGACAAATTCAGTTATAGTTTCACTAAGTTCACTTTCAGTGTCCTCAATTAATTGTAAAGGTTCCACTTCAGTCGCAAATAAACCAATAATAGTAGGAGTAACTAAAATCATAGTACGTACCGGTATAGGTGACTCTAGTAAATCGGATGAAGAACCAGAAGTTTGTGATGTAGTGGACTCAATTAAATGAGACCGCTTTCGCCGATTAGGTGTAGCTTCAGGAGGTAAAGGTGGTTTACTCGCTCTCCTACACGAATGATGGGGTAAAGGTTGATTTTCTTCCATGATTGTTGATTGATTTTATTATGTAAAGAAGTAAACAAAAAGGGGATAATTTAGGCAAAAGAATTACCAATTAACTATGAGCTGCAATATACCACCTCAGAGGAGCCAAGGAATTAACATGCGTGTAGGTAATATCCCCGAATGATGTTTTCGGTTTATCGCGGTATATAAGGTGGTCGACTTGGTTACCTATGGATGGATGGAAACCTAATGTAGTCCTCCCAAATATACCTGAAAGTACGTGAAGGCCCAATCTGTGTTAGCACTATCTAATGCGAAACTACACAGTGAGAGAATTCCCTTATACTTTTGGTACTATAACCTCACCCGATATACCCAAAAGTATGTGGATGAGCTATGATATACTCACGTACATTGAATGAGGTATCACACTTAGAATTTATCGCAGACCGTTAGCGACAACTGTTATGTTTAACGATGCCAGAAGACATCTCTAGCCAAGACCTCTAAATGTTATCCGCTAAGTTACAATGCTCCATTATGTTAATTGAGATAAATTTTAGTTGATCTTGTTTAAAATTTTTCCTTTCAGGTTCACCGCTTGATGTTTCTGAAACTCCTAGATTGCAACTAAGATGTGAAACATTCTTTGATTTAGACAATGAAAATTGTACCTAAAAGGGATAGAGCAATCATAATCTTTAAACAAAGAGAAAAGAGCACATCTAATGCAACTTCGGTATACCATTCCTACAAGCACACACAAACTTCTAAATGCATTATGCATGTTTTTCTTTTCATTCCTTTAATGTCTAAATGAACATAAAGAAAATAAACGAAAAAATGATCAATCAATTCTTTTCAAAAGAAATTAAGAATTTACAACAATTTCATTTTCAAAGAAATGAAGACTTTACGAAAATTATTTTTCAGAGAAGTAAATACTAATCAATGTAAGCTAACTTTGGGATTGATTCAACAATGATAAAGAAATAGAATGAAACATTGAACAAACAAAGGCAAAGTAGGCATGGAAAAGAAATGCTAATTTGGACTTTAGGGACAGAGAAACATTGACCATTCAAAAAACAAGATCTGAAACAGTTTGGAAAAAATCAAGCGAAAAGATGGGTTTTTGGCTTGATAGGGACTAGCACAGCCCTGAGTGGGAGAAAGTGCTTTGCAGAGCACTGTGTCTAGGCTAATCTTGCTTTGTAGTCCATTGTGTCAAGAAAATCAGTGTGTTGATGCCAGAGAGCACTGTCAACACACAAATAAGTACACATTTTTGCCAAACAAGCTTTAAAATGACTGAATATAGGTAAATGAACTCAGGCAAAGTCTATTGGAGCTGCTAACACAAGGGATAACTACGAGGAATGATGGTCGTTCCCGAGGATGATCACCAATTTGTTATACAAAATTTATACCTATGATAAGTATATCTTCCCTAAGTGGGTAGTTACACTTAGAACAACTAAAATAAAGATGTTTAACCTTTTCCTACAATAAATAGATAATATAAAGAACCTACTTGTGATCCTTCACTTCCTTTGATCCCATTTGAGTTACTCTTGTTGCTCCCGCTCAAACTGAATTCGCTCAATTGGTACCTGCCAACATAAATAGAAGATGACAACAACCAAAGCATATGATCTCTTTATTGTAAACAAATGGAATCAACAACATTTGAACATACATTCATCATAGATATAGACAAAATTATTAGAAAAGCAACAAACAACTTTATTGATTGATAGAAGGATAAGTTACACCCAATGTGGTTTGATCTCATGTCACTCATCCAGCTTAGTCCAAGTCCTCATCACACCAATAATAACATCAATAGAATAACTATTGACGGGTCTACACAAAATTTTTCAGCAATTGAAAATTTTCCATTACATGTTTTCCAACCACGTGACAAATAGTGTACCATAGCGTGGGCCCTATATTTGGTTCTACTCGAGCTTCCTGCCTCAGAGGCCTTTTCCCTCCTCCTGCAACATAATTCATGAAAAGAGGGCAGTGATCCTTATCATGCCCCTGGATTTTACACTTGAGGAACCAAAATTCTTTACAAACCTCTGGCCAAGCCACTTTTTCCTTCTTCAAACACTAAAACTCCAAGCAGAGGTTCAGCAACTCCGAATGAATCTGTTGAACTCCCAAAGAAGCATCTTGGAAGGGTGTCTCATGCAATCTCATTACAATCTCCAGAGCTTCCACCTAAGTCCCAATCTTCTGTTGTGATAATGCAATCCTTAAATGGGGTAGGAGAATGGCTACAAACCAATAATGGTGCTGACTATATGTGAGATTCATATTAGCTTTAAGATCCCACACTTTAAATGCTGATCCTGCTCCCAGGGTGTTTCACCGCACTTCTTCACGATTTCCTTGAACCCCACTACTAATTTTATCTCAGACTTAGGCCTACCAAATTCCTTATTCAGAGGAGTCTGAGTGTTCGCTAACAATGCTAGCGGATTATAAGTCTAGTACTTAATGTACCATCTCAATGCGTGATCTTGTAGATGAGTAACCAACTGTGCCTTCTTTATATGATCATTTGCAATATTCGAGGTTGTCCACACAACCTTCTCAACAAACCAAAATTGATCTGGTTCCTCACTTCCCAGGCCATTGAAAACATGCAGCTTCATTGTATTCGACATGTTGAATGGTTTTAGATAGAGGAGGAATGACCTATTATAGAGTTTTGTGAACCCAACATTTCGAACTACCAAGTGAGTCCATCATCATGGTATTCGACATGTTGAATAGTGTTGAAGGTGGTGGTGGTGTGGGTGAAGGTGTATGTTGTGGAGGTGAAGGTGGAGGTGGTGTGGGCAGATGAGGCATCCATAGAAAAGCCGACCTTATCAACTGTACATCACTTCAGGGTGAGGCCTCTACCTCTCCCTCATCATCACTGAAAGGAGGTTCTATCAATGGGCTATATTCAGCAACTGTTCTTTCCTGATTTCTAAAGATTCATTCGCTTCGTGTAGATCTAAACATTAAGGCAGTGGCATAACCCACTTTTCACACAAGAGCATTTTAATGTAATTATTCAAAGATCTTAAATATTTACCTAGTGGACCCTTGAAGAAGCGTCGGTCTTCTTCACTATAGCTAAATGAGGTATGGACCACCAATTCTGTCACAAATCCCCTATGACTTGATCAAGCTAGTGATTGAAAGCGCGTGTGATATTATTTTCAGAAGCTTCCAACCTTCACACTAGATTCAGGGTCCACACTATTGGACTGTCAAGCCTCCACCTTCCTTAGTCGTCTGCCAATTTACTAATCCACTAACATAGTTCGATCTGGAAGGTGTAGAAGAAGATATCATGTATTTCTATGTACATATATCTATCCAACCATTGTTCCCTTGTCAAGCACGAATTTCTGTTTTCTTGCACTTCTAATTCTTGGAATGGTGGGATGGAGTTTACCTCCTATCATAACGCCTTATATTCCACCATTTGAGGTGCTAAAGGGCACTAAATTTAAGGTTCATAGGTGAAAGCTCACGAAGATCTTAAAAATGAGAAGGTAGGTGTGATTTAGCGTAGGGTTGATTCCATAGACTATTGTATTATTCAAATTATTTTAATAGAATCAATATTGGGTTGTACATATTTGTACGATATTTTTGTTAAAACATTGTCTATACTTGTGCATGTGTGATTTACTGCTATTTATTTTCCAACGTGCAAAGTAGCTTTTGTTGAGATTCTTGGTTTGGTAGCATCAAGGATTCTAAGATTCTATCCTAGACCTGAGATCGTGGAAATTCAATATGGTATCAGAGGCTGTCTGAGCTACTTTAGAAGACAGTGAATTAGAGTTTCCATAGCAAAGTACAACTTTAGAGGGAGTTGGTCACATTGTAAGTGACAATGTCGAAATTGCAGGCTAGTCTCTTGCATGAGGACAGGTTGGAGGGGTTTTCAACTATAGTCCATGGAAGGAAAGAATCAAGTTGGGCTTGTAGGTTAGCAGGATGTGGGAGTTCACCGAGAAATCCATCAAGAAGAGAACTGATCTAAAAGAGTTCGAAGTGTCCAAGAAGAACAATATGCATGATATGTGGATGGATCTTCAGAATTTGTTCCAGGTTAAGAATGAGAAACAGGTATTGGTATTGGAGAATAATTTGAAGTACACAAAAATGATACTAGGTGATAGAGTGACTTCATATCTGACGAGATCCCCTAAGGTCAAAGATGAGTTTGTTGTCATCGGTGTGACTATTTTAGATTCTTATATGGTGATGATTGCTTTGAAAGGGTTAACATAGGAATGGAAGCCCTTTATAAAAGGGATTGTTGCTAGAGAGAGGTTTATAGAGAGGAATAGCTTGTGGGACGACTTCATTCCAGAGGAGTTGTGAGACGAGGATCTTCATCCAAAGAAGAGGGCTTCAGATGATGACATGGAACTTGTAACATGAATGAAGGGTAAGAAGACAGGACTTGAGTAAAGTCGAGTGTTTGAACTATGGTGAGATGGGTCATTTCTCATCAAGATGTCAATGAAGAAGAAGGGAGATGATGAGAAGAAGAAAGGGAAGAAAGTCATCAGTGTTGCCACTTCTGTTGAGATAGGTGCTCTCACCAAGAGATTGGAGGAGGGTGTCATTGTTATGATCTATCATTTCTCAGAAGGTATTATCGATGAGGATGGTTGGTATGTGGACAGTGGTACGTAGAAACATATGACAACCTTACAAGAGGTTTTCGAGACTCTAGCTGAATGGGACTCAAAGTTGTAGATGGTGTTGGGCCACAAGAGTCAGAAGGAGATACAAGGATCGGGAGTTGTACCATGTAATATGGATACATGATCGGTGACGTAGGCCCAGGATGTATTGTTTGTACCAAGAATCAGATATAGAGGCTCTAGCTCTACTGGTATTATGCTTGGAGCTAGAGAGAATGGTCTATGCAGGCTGATGGATAAGCCTATGGATCATAGGAAGAAGAAGCAGGCAGAGCAGGTGTAGGTTCCAAAGAAGCAGGTGTAGGTGCAGGCTTCATAGGTACAGGTGCAGGTTCCAGAGAAGAAGGTCCAAGTTTTATAGGCTCAGATGGAGTTGAGTTCTAGTGGAAGCTTGCATATTCAGAGGGATATTTTGTAGCCCAAGAAGAGTGCATGGACAGTGGGGAGAAAGGGTGCATCCACATCTACCAAGAAGAAATCATTGAGGTATTGGAAGATGATACAGGGGACGAAGAAAAAGCAAGATTCTTCTAGTGACAACAACACTTTCAAGAGAGTTGTGGTTCATGCTACAGGCATTGTTGTAGTGGTGAGCACCAAGAGTTGTGTGAGTGTTGTGAGTTGTGATGATGATGATGAGTTACTTCCTAGCCTTGGAAGTACCTTCCTCGCTAAGATGGAGTGTTATTTTTTTGGTAGCTTGGGAGCTACTCCAAGCCCTAGGGTTTAGGATTTGGAGGGGGGAGCACCACAAGGGTCACTTATAGGCTTGGAACCCAAGGTTGGTTTTTTTCATCCATTTTCTTTTGGGCCAAAACCATGCACACGTTTCAACATTAGATGGATGAGGATGATAGTACTCATCGAGACGAATCTAACGCATGAAAATCATTTGATTTCAAGATGTAGAAATGGAGTTATTAATTTTTGAAAGTTATGTTTGGGCATGGTGGCACAAGGTCAAGGTCAACCTAATGTTAATAAGGCTTATGACAGCTTGTCAAGCCCTGTCATGATGTTTTGTTGGAGACCTCATATTGGATATAAATATTAGGTGATTAGATTGTCATTTCTCTCATCCAAAGTGAGGAATGCAACACAACACAAGAATAGCTAGTTGAAGGAAGGAGACCTATTATGTATTGGCCATGGGACAAAGAGGGAAACCAACAAGGATTTAAGGGAATGTTAGGGTTATTTTACTGATTGAATTGGAGTGCAGGAGGGCCAAGGAGAAGGTGTCAAGGTCTAGAGTGATTTGGGGCTTGTTTATGGGTAGAATTTCCTCAAATATGGTTGTTGAAGGGCTATGGAGCCATTCTGAAGCATGTTGTAGTGATTAGAAGGAGGGGTGAGGTATGTATGAGGGCTAAAATAGCTGATAATTGTAGCATACTAGCACAACCTCTAAAGAAAGGACTACCATAGTTGTAAATAGCAAGTCTGGGCAGAAAACAAGGGTTCGATGTCACTATGGTCTTGCCCTAACTAGGCAAAAGTTGACAGCAGAGAAACAAACCCATAAAAAAAAAGAAAATATATGTACTTTAGTATGTTCTTAAAGGCGTTGGATCCTTTTTATTGGATTGGTTTGGGATTAGTTTGACTACAAGCTTGTGGGAGCCATTTGGAGGAATTTTCTTGATGCTTGAAAGTCCCTCCTAGGAGCAGATCTTGTAGTGATTGGATTGGATTCCATTGAACTCGTGGAGGGAAACATGTTGGCGGCCCAAAGTTGCCCATGACTTGCAGTCATAAAGAGATTTTGACCATTAAAGTTTGGGGAGCCTAGGTGTAGTTCTTTGATGGAAAAAAGAGGCTACTAGAAGGCAGATTGGAGCTCCAGGATTAGCCAACCTAGAAGAGAAGATTGGATCAACCCATGTTCATTGAAGAAAAAGTTACTTGCATTAGCGATAGGTGGAATCCCTCCTCGAGACTCAATGTGTTGTCCTCTGGTGGACTAAGGGGAAGCTAGAGAGTAGAATAAGAGAAAAGTACCGATGGGATAAGATGTGACAAAGAGACTCCAGCATGATTGTCATTGTATCTTGTATTCCATGGACTATTGTATTATTCATACTGGTTTAATATAACGAAGATTGAGTTGTACATATTTGTACAATATTTTTGTAAAAGGTTCTCGATACTTCTGTGAAGTCCCAAAATAAGTAAGGGTAGTTGTCAGAGCATGATATCTAAGGAGTGCTAGGGCATGCCAAGGAATGAAAAGGTGTGTTAACACATTGCAGATAGTGTCAATGCATGTTGAGCAGTGTCAAGGAGTGGAAGAACATCACAAGGGAGAACTAGGTCAAAATGCATGGAAATGGATGAATAAGAGTGTGAGTGAAGGAGTGCTAACAAATTCTAGGTGTCTCAAGGATAAAGTGTGTTAGGAGAAGGTCATAATAAGACTTGTAGGATGCAAGCCTATGGTTACAATAAGGGGTTGGAAAAGGAAGTTTCAAACAAAGGGAGACTTTATATTGGGCACAACATTATTTTTCCAATGACCTGGTTGGGTTGCCAACTCACAAAAAAAGTAAGGCTATCTACAAGGGCATGACAACTAGGGAGTACAAAGGTGTGCCAGGGAATGCTAGGAAGTGCTAACACATCCTATATATTTCCAAGGTATGTGTCATGCTCTTAACCTGCAAGACAATACTAGAATACCAAATATGCGAAGAAATATACCCAACACATAGAACAATGAGAAACAACAACAAGTATTTTATTATTCAGAAAGCAATGTTCACTTGCCTCTTGGAGGGGGCAACCTCCAATAGAGCTGAGCTTGATTACACATTAAGACACAATGCTCCTTGCAGGGAGTCTCTATCCTTTATATGTGATTCGTACGTGCAATACCATGGAGCAATACCATGTTTATTATTAATACCATCTATCTAATACCATGGCCCATTTGCAACTAAGTATGGTGCTATCATTAAATGCGGGTTAACCACATACAGTTATTAATATGGGATTTATTGAATCTTTACTTAACTATAACTATGACTTGATCCTACTACATAAATAAGGGGGTTAGGGTGGGACCCTAACATGCGCTCTCCCATAAGAATAGCCTTTTCCTCAAGGTTGAAGCTGTGGAAACTACTGAAGAATAGTGGTTGGTTCCCAGGTTGCATCTTCCAGAGATGTGTCTTTCCACTTGACGAGGAATTCCTTGATCATGCAACCACGCAGGTGCCATTCGCGTGTGTCCAAGACCTGTTCAGGTTGGAGCCAGACTGAACCTTCTTCATCCAGTTCAGGTAGACTGGTTTGAGTTCTGCAATTGTTCCCAATCACTTTCTTGAGGCATGAGACATGGAAAATTGGATGGATTTTTGCAGTGGGTGGCAAAGCTAGCTTGTAGGCCACTTCTCTAATGCGCTGAAGTCCTTGATACGGTCTGAAGAATTTTGGAAATAGTTTCTGACACCCCTTGTCTTTGAGTGATGTTTGCTTATATGGTTGCAGCCTCAAAAATACATGATCTCCTTCTTGAAATTGGTGTTCTGATCAATGTTGATCTACCTATTGCTTCATGTGGTTTTGAGCTTGATGAAGATTCTCTCTAAGATGGGCGAGCATGGTTGTATGGTTCTGTAGGAGTTGATCCACTGCTTTTACCTTTGAACACCCCTTGATATAAGAAGTAAGGGAAGGAGGGAGTTGACCATAAATTGCTTCATATGGAGTCATTTTGGTGGTGGCATGATAGTTGGTGTTATACCACCATTCAGCTAGAGGTAACCAGTGTACCTAGAGATGTTGCTTTTCTGAATTGAAACACCTAGGGTAGGTTTCCAGACATTTGTTGATTGCTTCAGCTTGACCATCAGTTTGTGGATGATAGGAAGTATTGAGCTTTAGTTGGGTACCTTGTAGCCTGAAGAGTTCCTGCCAGAAATTGTTGGTGAAGACCGGCTCACGATCAGACACAATGGAAGTGGGCATTCCATGCAATTTGAATATCTGATCCATGAAAGATTGAGCGACCAAAGTCGGTGTAAAAGGGTGGGGTAGGGCGCAAAAATGAGCATACTTAGAAAGTTTTTCCACCACTACCATGATGACTGACTTGTTTCCTGACTCTGGAAGGCCTGTAATGAAATCCATAGAAACCTCCATCCATATTGATGTTGGGATGGGCAATGGTTGTAATGTGCCTGGTGCTTTGACAGTCTCTTCTTTGTGGTGCTGACAGTTGTCGCATTCCGCTACAAAAGTAAGAATGTCCTTTTTCATTCCTGTCCAAAAAAAATGGTCTTTGAGTGCGAGCATACGTCTTCTGAAAGCATGAATGTCCTGCGGTGGGGGATGACTGCAACT
The DNA here is from genome assembly GCA_031772625.1 of Pinus tabuliformis. NCBI lineage: Eukaryota > Viridiplantae > Streptophyta > Pinopsida > Pinales > Pinaceae > Pinus > Pinus tabuliformis. The sequence goes on from CM062804.1 coordinate 264,196,076, forward strand.
CTGCCAAATTGCTGCTTTTGAGGGTGGACATTGGTGATAGTATGACTTTGTCCTTATAGCGTAGAATCTCATCCTACCATGAATAGCCCTTGGTGGAATTTGGATCTGCCTGCAATTGAGTAATGAGTTGGGAGGGCCAGGGATGTGAAAACCATTCCCTACGAACCTCTTCAATCCATTCTGGAATGGGAAGGGAAATTGTGAGGAGGGTACTTTCATCCTCAAATTGGCGAGATAATGCATATGCTACAATATTTTCGCGCCCTTTCTTTTAAATTATCTCATAATCATATCCCAGCATTTTGGCGAGCCATTTATTTTGTTGTGATGAGGATAGGCGTTGCTCCAAAAATGTTTAAGACTTTGATGGTCTATGCATATTTGGAAGTGTCGCCCTAACAAGTAAGGTCGCCAGGTATCTACTGCATGTAAGATGGCCATCATCTCCTTCTCATAGGTAGATTTTCCTAGATTCTTCCCACTTAGTTGTTGTGTTGTGAAGGCCAAGGGTCAACCTTCCTATAATAAGACTACCCCAATACCCGTACCCGAAGCATCACATTCAATGACAAAAGATTTCGTGAAGTCGGGTAGTGCTAAGACTGGAGTGGAACACATGGCATTTTTGAGAGTTGTAAAGGCATGTTGTGCTTCATCATTCTAGACGAATGAATTTTTATTAAGGAGTTGAGTGAGGGGCCTTGCAATGCGACCATAGTTGTAGAAAAATTTGTGATAGTAGCCCGTGAGACCCAAAAATCCTCTCAAGCTCTTCAAGGTATTAGGTTGAGGCTCTTCAAGGTCTTAGGGTCCACCCTCACCCCTTCACGCCCCACAGTGTGGCCCAAATACTCAACTTCTTCCATGCAAAAAGAACACTTGGACATTTTAACAAATAATTTATTCTCGTGGAGTAGGTGCAAGAGCTGATCTACATGCTAAAGATGTGCGGCCGAAGTGCGACTATAGATGAGGATGTTATCAAAGAAAACAAGGACAAATTTTTTGAGATATGGTTTGAGCAGGTGGTTCATAAGGCTTTGAAAAGTAGATGGGCCATTAAAAATACCAAATGGCATGACCAGAAACTCATAATGGCCTTCATGAGTTTGGAAAGCAGACTTTAAAATGTCGACTTCTTTCATACAAATTTGGTGGTAGCCTGAACGAAGATCAAGCTTAGTGAAGAATTGAGCCCCATTTAGTTCATCTAGCAAATCATCAACAACTGGGATGGGAAATTTATCTTTGACTGTCAACTTATTGAGGGCCCTGAAGTCTGGAAACATATGCTATTCCCCATCTTTCTTGAGCACCATGACCACCAGCGATGAATAAGGACTAATGTTGGGACTAATGATGCCTTCTTCCAAAATTTCATTGATTATTTTTTCTATTTCATTCTTTTGGGTGAACGGATATCTATATGGTCACACATTTGGTGGTTGGGCCCCTGGCACCAAAGTGATGCTATGATCATGTTCCCCTCTTGAGTGTGGAAGCTCATGAGGCTTGTCAAAGACTGGCAGATGATTATTTAAGATCTGTTTCATCTTAGGATGAATCAGAAGAGAATTGGGTTCGATGGCCTGGATGCCATTAGGTTGAGCTATAACTCCATGATGGCCCTTTTCTAACAATTTTTCCATCTTATGTGAGCTGATGATAGAGGGAGGTCCTGCCTGAAGTCCGTGGAGGGTATGTGTGTGGTTGTTTTGCTTAAAGCTCATATGTAACTCCTAGAAATCCATTTTGATTGGGCCCAGTGTGTGAAGCCATTCAGCAGCAAGGACAATGTCGCACCCTCCCATGTGGATGGCAAACATGTGGGTCTTTAACTGACAATCCCCCATTTGAAGTTTGAAATTTTCACAGTGGTCATCACATTTCATTGTTCCCCCATCTGCAATTTGGACTTGGAAGTTAGAAACTGCTCGTACAAAACAATGCACTATTTCCACGACTCTTTGATGGATAATATTATGTGTACTTCCACTATCAATCAAGACTACCAATGGGCTATGATTAATAAAACCTTCAATTTTGAGAGTTTGAGGCGAAGAAATCCCTACCAAAGCATGCAGTGAAATAACTGGTTCTTTAGGGACATGGTCCTTATAGTTTTCCTCTTCCTCCTCCTCTAGTTCCTCAAGTGGTGGGGCTTCCTCCGATGAGATGTGATCAGTAGCATCAATTTCAAAGAATTCGGGCTCTTTGCATTTATGACTGGGGGAGTATTTTTCATCATAGTAGTAACATAATCCTTGATTTCTTCTTTTTGCCATTTCTGCAGTGACACCTTTTAAACCTTAAGTGTTTGGGTAGTGCTGTGAGCCTGTGGGGGACGACCCTTGGAAGTGAAATTTGGGCGATTAGACTGGGCTGCTAATGCACGTTCAACTTCAAGAGCTACCTTGCAAGCCTCCGACCATGTGGGAGGGTGGTGCAATGAGATGTGAGCTTGTATGGCCTCTTTAAGACCACTGATAAAACATTCCATGTACAACTCATCTTGTAGACCTAAAGTGCGAAAAGCTAAGGCTTCAAAGGTTGTAATATATTCATCCACTGTGCCAGTCTGTTGGAGCTTAGTGAGATGAACCAGAAAAGTAGAGTCATGGTCAAAGTGCTCCATAAGAGCTTTTTTGAATGTGTCCCAAGTCGAGGGCCTTCCATTGCAATGTTGATGCCATTCCCACCATGGCCATCTTTCATTGTCGAAGTACATGCTCCCCACCATAAGCTAAGTGGCATTATCCAAGATATAATTCAGATTGAAATATTGCTCCATTTGTGCTATCCATGTTGCGGTGTTAGAGCCATCAAATTTATGCATATCGAGCTTTGGTGGTCACGGACGGGATTGTTGGTGGGTGCCCCAGAGGTGAAGAGAGTGGCTAGAATCACCCTCACTATGTTCATTGCCAATATACGCCTCCTCGCGGGCTTCCGCCTTGGCCGTAGAGAGTGTTGTAGTTATTTTCACTAGCTCTTCTTGGATGTCTTTCAAGGATTGTTCAAATTTGTCTATCTTCTCATTAGCCATAGCTTGACCTCTAGTTTCTACCATGCACCGATTTGATGTACTTGAAATTTGGGACCACCCGAATTTTTTTTTTTTGGCACTAAGAATTGAATGGTACCACCTTGCTTAGCTCATCGTCCTGATTATGATGGGCTAAGTCACCAAGTTTTACTCCTAACTAAGTTTTACTCCTTGCTTAGGAATACTGCAGTTACCGAATCTCCGAAATGTCAATGTTGCCAAAAGTCCTCTAAAAATTACGCCCAGGTATAGGAACCCACACAACTACTCAGATTTGGATGGAAGATCTGATGAATCTGAGAGATCTGAATGGATTTTCTGATAAATCTGAATGGTAGGACTGATTGCGCTGCTGCTGTAAAAACCCCCACTTGTGAGATCTAATCTGGCTAAGATTATACGTGATCCATAGATAGAGAAGGGAACTATAGTCTGGAGGAGTGTTAGGTGCTACAGATCGCAATATACATAAGGGTCTGATAGTAGTACTCGGTCCAATGTTTTAGGGCACTAACTAAGGAGGATCAAACGTACCCTTAGCCGTACAACCCGACTACCCTATCGTATGGGCGAATTATCTCTCTGAGTGTTGTTCTCGGTGTACTGTAGCAACAAGACGACCGACGGTTTATCTATGGCGAGGTTTCCAAGGAGCTAGGGGGCTTCCGATATACCCAGAGGGTACTTGGAAGATAGTATGTGCACAGTTTTGTCTAATGTGCTACTACTCGAAGGGGTACCCACAGGGGTTACAAGGGAGTCCAACGAGCATGACCACCTCTTGTATTTCCTATGTGCATGCCTCCCCAAATCTGCAGGTTTATGTGCTCAATGACAGATGTCGTGGTTTAAAGACGCCGAAACACGTCTCTAGCCAAAAATGTTTTCCAAAAGATGGAGATCCCACCGGCCCTGGAAAGCGCTCTGATACCACTTGTTATGCTCTTAACCTGCAAGACAATACCAGAATACCAAATATGAGAAGAAATATACCTAGAACATAGAATAGTGAGAAACAATAGCAAGTATTTTATTATTTAGAAAATGTTCACTTGCCTCTTCGAGGGGGAAACCTCCAATAGAGCTGACTCGATTACACAATAAGACACGATGCTCTTCGCAGGGAGTCTCTATCCTTTATGTATGATTCGTACGTGCAATACCATGGAGAAATACCATGGTTCTTATTAATACCATCTATCTAATACCATGGCCCATTTGCAACTAACTGTGGTCCCGTCGTTAAATGCGAGTTAAACACTTACAATTATTAATATGGGCTTTATTGACTCTTTACTTAACTTTAACTATGACTCAATCCTACTACATAAATAAGGGGGTTAGGGTGGGACCCTAATAGTATGAGAGTCATGTGAGGATGTATCAAGTGGCAAGGTGTGGCGTGAATGCATGCTAGGGAGTGTGAGGGCCAAGTGCTAGGGAAACACAAGGGAGAACTCATTTCAAATGCATGGAAATGAAGTGTCAGCGAGTTCCAGGTGTGCTAAGGAGGGAGTGAAAAGGTATGCTAATGAGTTTCAAGACATCAAAATGGAGAACTAAGTTAAAATGATTAGAAATGAATGAATAAAAGTGTGTGCCGAGGAGTGTTAGCGGTGTTGGGTTATGTTATATTCTTTCCATGACTAACCCATGTAATAAACCAGGGGGTTAGAAAGGGGGCAGAGCCCCTCATTCATTGCGCCGATTGCATACCGAGGGGAGTCACAGGGGGTTTTAGGGGTGCAAGTAACCTCACTCTATGGGGTTTGGGGCAACACCCTAGAAATTTTTGTTTTTGGACCCTATATTAGGTTGGGCGGACCTACCTATGGTTTTGTGCATGCTTTTTCACACATGGTTTTGGATGTGATGATTTTCGGTCCATTTTTTTTCACGCGATGCTTTTCGGTCCATGGTATTGGATGCTTCAACATGTATAAATATGTATTGTAACATTGGAAGGACAATAAAGAAGAATCAAGCTAGTAATCCTGACTTTGGGATCTAGGGGAAAATCTCTGTGTATATGTGTTTTATGTGTTATGCTCTCGCATTGTTTGTTTTCTATGTTTTAGAATTCATATACAAATGATTTCTATACAAGTTTAAAACCTACATTTGGTAGCAGAGCTGTTTTGGTTTCAAGGGGACGCCTTTGTTGCTGAGGGGTTTCACTCGGGCCTATGGTAGACCCTGTTCAGTGGGAGATCTATGGGATCAATTCTAGTGGTGAAAGAAGATAACGAGCAGTGGAAAGATAGAGGTCAAGAAATTTAATGGTCATAGTTCTGAGTTATGGAAACTCAAGATGGAGGATTTGTTAGTGGATAAAGATCAGTGGATCGCGGTAGATCCATGTACTAAACCAATGGGAGTGTTCGATGAAGAATGGAAGAAGTTGGATTAGAAGACAAAGAGAACAATACATTGTGTGTCTCAGATTCGGTATTGTTGAATGTATTAGGGGAAGCTATGGTGAAGGCATTGTGGGACAAATTAGGGACTTTGTACTGATATAAGTCTCTGGTGAATAAACTGTTCCTACGGAAAAAGCTGTATAACCTGAGGATGAAAGATGGAGACTCGGTGACAGAGCATCTGAATGCATTTAATACTTTGGTAAGTCAGTTATTATCTATTGATATTAAAATTTTATATCAAGATAAGTGCATCAATTTTTTGTGTTCTCTACTAGATTCGTGGGATAGTCTGGTTATTGCAATAGGTATCAATACAACTGCCTTGCAGTTTGATGAAATAGTCTCATCCCTACTGACGAAGGAAATGATATGGAAAAATATGGAGAGCCAGACTGGTGATGCGTTGTCTGTACGAGGATGGTCCCAAAATAGAAACAAAAATAAGTCATCGAGTGGGAGATCTAAATCTAGAGGAAGATTTAAATCTCCAGGAAAACCTGTAAAGGTGGTGTGCTGGAAATACAGAAAGGAAGGGCACTACAAAAGGGGTTGTAAATATAAAGCTCATGATAAAGGAAAGGGATCTGATGATGCTCCTTCTGCAGATGCAAAAAACACCTCAGATGAAGGTGGGTATGTGTACTTGGATTCTTCAAGTACACATGTAGATCATGAGGCATGGTTGATTGACTCAGGTGCATCCTTTCACTCCACTGGCCATAGAGAGTGGTTTTGCAAGTATGAGAAATATGATGGTGGTGATGTCTTCTTTGGGGAGGACAGGAAGGCTAGAATCATTGGTCGCGGAAAAGTAAAGTTGAAGTAGCAAGTTGGAAGGGTTAGAACACTTCTGGGTGTTCTTCATATTCCTGCATTAACTAGAAATCTAATTTATGTAAGCAAGCTAGATGATGCAGGTGTAAAAATAGTGTTCGATAAGGATACCTGCAAGATGGTTTAGGGGGAACTAGTATTTATAGAGGGAGTTCAAATTGGAAGTCTGTACAAGATGCAAGGTAGCACTGTTTTTGATGGGTGCAACAATTCCGTGGTCACTGAAAGTGGAGCAGAAAATCTAGTGGTCTCTGGAGAGAAGACCATGATGTGGCATCAAAGGCTTGGACATATTGGAGAGAAGGGCCTTCGTATACTTCATGGTAAAGGTATGGTAGAAGGTATGAGTAATAGCTCTCTGGATTTTGATTTTTGTGAAAATTGTGTATATGGGAAGCAGAATCAGGTGAGTTTCCCCTTTGGTGGTAACATGCTGAAATAAATATTAAATCTTGTGCATAGTGATGTGTTTGGCCCTGTGAAGGTTCCATCACTGGGTAATTCTGTGTACTATGCATGATTTAAAGATAACTTCTCAAGGAATACATGGATATATTTCCTTAAGAAGAAATCTAACGTCTTTGACAAGTTTAAAGAATTTAAGACTCTAGTGGAAAACATGATAGAGAAGAAGATAAAGGTGCTGAGGACAGATAACGATCGAGCATTTTGCCGTTAGGAATTTGAATAATTATGTAAGAAGTGTGGTATATCATGACAGAAAAATACTCCATATACACCTCAACAAAATGGACTTGCAGAAAGAATGATCAAGACATTGATGGAAAGGTCAAGAAGCATGATCAGTGATGCCAAGTTAGGACAGGAATTTTGGGTAGAGGTGGTTGAGACAGCATGTTACCTGGTCAACAGATCACCTTCATCAGCATTGGAGGATAGGACTCGACAAGAGGTATGGACTGGTAAGAAACCCTCTCTTTCACCTCTGAGGGTATTTCGATGTGATGCATATGTACATGTTCCAAAGGAGAAACGAACCAAGTTGGATAGTAACTTTGAAAAGTGCATCTTTATTGGGAATAAGGATGGTTTAAAAGGTTATAAGCTTTGGAACCCATTGATAAGGAAGGTTGTGTATAACAGAGATGTGGTGTTCAGAGAGGTGAAACATGTTATTAAACTGGAAGTCCAACTAAAGAAACCTGAGAAGATAGAGTTTCAGCTAAAGGAGGAAGAATCAGACTCTAAAGGAGAGGAGGAATCAAAAGATGAAGAACCACAAACTCTAGGTGTGAGAAGATCATTTTGAGAAAGAAGGTAGCAAGAAAGGTATACTCCATATGCTTTCTATTCAATTTTTTCTTTATCTATTACTGATGATGATCCCAAAATTGTGAACGAAATAGTAGATTCAGAGCTTGGGAAAATCTGGAAAGAGGCCATGGTTGATGAAATGGAATCTTTTCACAAGAATGAGGCTTGGGATTTGGTGGAGTTGCTGGCTAGAAGGAAACCCATTGGCAACAAATGGGTGTTCAAGAAGAAGACAAACGTGGAAGGAAAGGTGGAGAAATGCGAAGCTTATTTGGTAGCAAAAGGTTATTCCTAGGTGTTGGGAATTGATTTTGGTGATATTGTTTCTCCTATTGCCAAGGTAACTTCTATTAGATTATTTTTGTTGGTTGTTGCTACTTTTTGATTTTGAGCTAGAACAGATGGATGTGAAGACAAGATTTCTTAACGGGGATCTGGAAGAGGAGGTCTACATGAAGCAACCTGAAGGCTTTGCGGTGAAGGGTAAGAAAGAACTGGGATGCAAGTTAAAGAAGTCTATGTATGGGTTAAAACAGTCACCAAGGACGTGGAGAAATTTGATACATTTATACGGGGACTTGGCTTCACTAGAAGCAAAGCAGATCACTGTGTGTATTTTAAATTAATTGTTGACTATGTTATTTATTTGGTCTTGTATGTGTATGATATGTTGTTGGTTGGAAATGACAAAGAAATTATCGAGGATTTGAAGACCCATTTGTCCTCCAAATTTGACATGAAAGATCTTGGTGCTGAAAACTATATTTTGGGCATGGAAAGTAAAATCAATCAGAAAAAGAGGAAGCTCTGATTAAAATAGAGGAATTATGTCGAGACAATATTGCACAGGTTTATTATGCAGGATAGTAAACTAGTGAAGGTTCCTATTCTTGTAGGTGTAAATTTATCTCCTGAACACTGTCCCAACACACAAGAAGAGGAAGAGGACATGTCCTGTGTTCCATATGAAAATGGAGTAGATAGCCTGATGTATACGATGGTCTATACTAGAGAAGACATTGCACATGCAGTGGGAGTATTGAGCAGGTTTATGTCAACACTAGGGAAGGGGCACTGGACATGAGTGAAGTGGTTTTTTAGGTATTTGTGTGGCACTAATTATTATGGTTTGTGCTATCAAGGAAGACCAGTATTAGACAAAGTGTTAGATATTCATGGCTTTGTTGATGCAGACTGGGTTGGAGATTTGGATCAGAGAAGATATAAAAGTGGGTATGTGTTTAACCTATTTGGAGGTGTAGTCAGTTGGATGAGTAAGAAACAATCTATAGTGGCACTATCAACTATAGAGGCAGGAATACATGGTAGCCATTCATGCAAGCAAGGAAGCAATTTGGTTTCAAAGATTGTGTTCAAGTATGGGGTTACTACAGGGAGATATAAGGATAGACTGTGACACCCAAAGTGCAATTTTCCTCGCAAAGAACCCTACATATCATTCAAAGACAAAGCACATTGATGTTCAATATCACTTTGTGAGGGATATGATAGAAGACAAAAGGGTGTTGCTGGTAAAGGTGGACACTTTGAAGAATACTGTAAATGCATTGACAAAATCTGTGAGCTCTGAGAAGATCTCTTGGTGTAGGGAAACAATGGGCATTGGAGGGATGGATAAATGACTAACCTCTCTTGTGGCCCCCTGTGCAAAGAAAACAACAAGTGGGAGAATGTTGGCTTGTGTTATATTCTTTCCATGACTAGCCCATGTAGTTAACTTAGGGGTTAGAAGGGGGGCAAAGCCCCCCCTTCGTTGTGTTGATTGCGTAGCAGGGGGAGTCACAGCGGGTTTGAGGGGTGCAGATAACCCCATTCTAGGGGATCTGGGGCAATGCCCTGGAAAATTTTGTTTTTGGACCCTATATTAGGTTGGGCAGACCTACCTATGGTTTTGTGCTTGATTTTTTACACATGGTTTTGGACGCAATGGTTTTCGGTCCATGGTTTTGGACGCGATGATTTTCGGTGCATAGTATTGGATGCTTCGACATGTATAAATATGCACTGTAACATTGAAAGGAGAATAATGAAAAATCAAGCTAGTAGTCTTGGTTTTGGGATCTAGGGGAAACTTTCTGTGTATATGTGTTTTCTATGTTATGCTCTTGCATTGTTTATTTTCTTTGTTTTAGAATTCGTATGCAAGTAATTTTTGTACCGGGTTAAAACCAACAAGAGGATTCCAAGTGTCCCAAGGATGAAGTGTGTTAGGAGAAGTTCAGAATAGGACTTGTAAGAGGCAAGAATATGGTTCTGATAAGGAATGTACAATGTAGTTTCAAACAAAGGGAGAATTTGGGTTGGGCACAACATTGTTTTGCCAATGATTTGGTTGGGCTCCCAAGTCGCAAAGAAAGTAAGGCTATCTATGAGGGCATGACAACTAGGGAGTTCCAAGGTGTTCCAGGGAATGTCAGGAAATACTAACACATGCTAGATAGTTCCAAGGAATTTTAGGCATGCCAAAACATGCCAAGTGCTAAGGCATGCCAAGACGTTCTAGGCACGAGGGTGTGGCACCAACACATGCTGGGGAGTGTTAAGGCCAAGTTCCAAGGAAACACAAGGGATCAGTAATTTCAAATGCATGGAAATGAATGAGTAAGAGTCTGACAAAGAGTGTTAGCGAGTAGCAGGTGTGCTAAGTGTTAGGGAGTGCTAGGATGTGGTAGGGAGTGTGAAAGCACGCCAAGAAATGGAGGAGATGCCAACATGTGCTACATAGTGCCAAGGGATTGTTAGGAATTCCAAGTGTTATGGCATGTCAAGATGTAAACTTTGTTGCTTAGTTGTTTTATGACCATAGTTGGATGTCAGCCTTGCCTTCGTAACTTGTTTAGCTGTATGAGTTCATATTCAACATAAGTAGCCGAAGACGAGTTATAGGAAGTTCTTAAGTGAACAAGGCATAGTATAGTTGTAGTAATTGTAACTTGGTCAAGTTGTTGTTATAGTTATTTTGTTGTTATATGTGAGGCGGGATTTGGTTGGGTTCCCATGTTACAAAAAATGTAATGGTAGTTGCGAGGGCATGATATCTAACGAGTTCTAGGGCATGCTAAGGAATGAAAAGGAGTGTTAACACATGCCGAATAGTGTGAATGCATGCTAAGGAGTGTTGGAGAGTGTCAGGGCTAGGCACAACAATATTTTTTCAATTACCTGGTTTCTTTCCTAAGTCGCAAAAAAGGTCAGGCTATCTATAAGGGCATGGCAACTAGGGAGTGCCAACATGTGCTAGGAAATGCCAAGAAGTGCTAAAACATGCCAGATAGTTCCAAGGCACGTTAGGCATGTCAAGTCATGCCAAGTGCTAAGGCATGCCAATATGTGCCAAGTGTTGAGGTGTGGCACCAACACATGCTAGGGAGTGTTAGGGAGTGTTACACAACATTTTGTCACTATCCCTATACTCCCCATTCCATGATCCTCGAGGACCTCTAAAGTGAACCCCGCATGCTTTACCTTCATGGAAAAACTCCCATTATGTCCCTCTTCATGAGCAGATCATTTCCCCTTCGCACCATTTCCCCTGAAACTTTTGTTTTTCCTAATCAACAAGACTGACACTAATGCCCTTTGTCTCCCCTATGTCAATGTGTAGATATTAGCACTATTCCCCACGTTGACCGGTGCAACTAATCTATGTTCCAATCACGCCAGTCCTGTTATGGAAAGGTTTTTAAATTAGAGCTAAAACTTCCATCTCTAGAAGCTCCATAGTAGATGTCTAGTAAATGGTTTGGAAGAATGGGGTCGAGGATGACAGTTTGGGCTCCTTTCTCCTATAATGATGGAACTACCTCAAGGGATAAGTCCTCCCACGAGAAGAGGATCCATCTTTCCTATATAAACCTCCCTTCTTCCCAAGAACAAACTAGTGACGCAGTTAGAGTGTTGGCTGAGTGTGAGTATACTATTTTGATTTGACAAGCAAGCTATTACTAGTTGTAGAAATCTAGATGTGTGAGGAAGAAGTGTGTTTGGATTGGAGTGAAGCCTAAAGGGAAGATTCTTTAAACTATTGTTGTTTGAAGCCATCATGAAGTGCTAGCAGAATTTTGTGGGAATCTCATCTTGTCAGAGGAATTTTGTGACGTCAAGACGAATGGCTGTAATCTCTCTTTGATATTAATATATGCAACTATCAATTGATTTCCTACATTTTTTGTAATATTACATATTCATGTCTTTATGCTTCTTGACTCATTAAGTAGGTTGAATTAAAATTTATCTATTATTATGTTTGTGTGTTGTTGTTGTTTACTTGTTTCAGGAACTTGGAGAAGGAAGCAAGAGATTTCTAGAGCAAGCAAATGAGACATCATCAAGCAGGATAAGTGACCAAGAGGTAGGCCTTCTTGATCGATTCTAAAATAAGGAAATCTTCCATAGAATGTACCTGTTGTGGCTAGACCCATTATCAGGCTAGAGGAATTCGTTTGTGTCCACACTTATAATTTTACTTCACCACAAATTGGCGACTCCACTAGCGATATCCCATCTTTTTGTTTGTTTTGGATTTCATGATTTCATGAGAAATTTGCTAGTTTCGCGTTTTCCCTTTTTCTTTGTTGCTTTTCTCCTGCTTACTGGCTTAAGTCTAAGAATTATAGTAGCAAATCTGGTCCTTGTTTTGAATTTTTATTTATTTTTTCTTAGTTTCCTTGGATAGTGCATTTAATTGGCTAACAATTGCGCCAATCAATGTGAATTATAAAGGAACAGTCGCGTCAACCCCCCTCTAGTGCTTGTTGTTAGTTACGCAGTTGCACCAATACTTGTAAGTGAAGATTAGGACTAGATCCCAATCCTGGCCAGTGTGTTCTGCTCTTGTGCTTTTGACCCTATGAGCCTTTTATACCATTTTATCCCTGACTAGAAAGCTTCATTTAGCTTTCTTTGTGTGCTTGCATGGTATAGCCCACCCTCTGATGTGTTAAGTCTGGCCTGTGTGAAGTTTTTTTTTTCTTTGAATCCCTCAATAAACGCTAGTTGTCAATTAGGTAGTCGCACCGATCAGGCCATCAGTGCTATTTGTAGTACTAGTCAGTCGTGCTAGTCATGCTTATCAGTGCTAGTTGTATGTTAGACAATCACACCAGCCTTAGGGGTAAGAAAAAAATCATAATTTCTCCCATTCTAATGCCAATGTGTCTTGACCCTCTAATTCTCTTCTTCCACCACAGGTGACTAAGATTCTTTGTTTTCTTCATTTTCAATTGAATGAGTGAAAGAATCTCGTTTGCTCTCTTATTTTGAGTGTCTCTTTTTTATTTCCAAGCATAGATTACATTGCTTCGTTTGTTGATTGAAGCATTCATGTGTTTGGTTTGTTTGATTGAAAGAAGAAGTTGCTTTTAGTTTCATTTATCATGCTTTGGATTTTATTGATGCTTGTTTGTTTGGAATTTTGAAAATTTTCATTAAAGTGCTTGATTTGAAAGATTCATTTTGCATTTTATGAAAATAAGAACATCATTCTAGTTTACTTAAGCGAAAATACTGCATTAGTAGCGTCATTCAGAAGCTAGAATTGCATCATCATAAGCATTGGAAATGAAATGAGGCTTCATTCTTTGTTAATGGAAGTGAATTTAGGATATTTATTAGTGAAATATTTCATTCTTAGATTATTGCATTAATTTTGTGTTCTCTATCTCTTAATTAGTCATACCTTTCGTCGAAGACAAAGATCTATTTTCTCATATAGCTGCATATAGCATTTTTTCAGATGACAACAGTAGGGCCTTGTAACTAAAATATAATTCAAGATCAACCATTAAAATTTATTGAATTAACCTAAGGAAGCATTCAAACTTAACAATCACATTTAGTGGTCTAGGCTAGAGACGTATTCCGGCGTCTTTAAACCTAGTAGTTGTTGTTAGCTTCAGCATTAGAAAATGCTAGTATGGACTTGTGTTCTCCATATTTTCGAGTATATAATGGGAGACTCTACTAGGCTACAATCCTTTTATCCATAGGAAGCTGAGTTGGACACCTTGCAAACATGATACACCAAACACAACATTCGGGGAGATTGCCTGCTTGTACTTCTCGGTTCACCGAGAGGTATTCTACAGTTCATGGTTGCGTGGTAATCCCTTTGCCTAGATTATCATAAGCAATCATTTTGATCTTTTAACTCTTTAAACTTAAAAGATCATTTGATCACTTGTCCTTTTGAGCTTGTTTCCAATCGAAAGTGATAGAGTCACCTTTCATCCTTTTCTCGACTCTTAAAATTTGAAAAGGCAAAGTTTTGTTTCAGTGTTCTAAAAGTCACTTCCCATGAAATATTCCTTGTAAAAATAATCTTGATTAATAATTCTTTAAAATCGATTCCAATGGAAACATTCATAGAGTCTACCAGTCAAGGGTTCCCCTTGGATGGGAGTCCTGGTCATTTTCCTTTTTTTGGAAATATTGGTGTTGCTTATATGGCAATGTTCTCCCTCCCTCGGTTAACCATTTGTTTACCTGTTTGGTTATTTTTGACCTTGGTGGTCCCGAGCATTCCGAATCTTGTCCAAATGTCCCCTTCATTCGAATCACATCACAATGGTTCTAAGTTTGGCCTCTCCCCTTCTTCCCATGTTTCTTCCTCTTCCTCTTCTACTTCTCCTGGTGAAAGTTTGAAATCCAGTAACCAGGAGGCTAAGAAGAAGAAGAAGAAGACAAGGAAGAAGAAGTCAGATAATTGAGAGGACAACTATGCAGATGTTACTGCAAATGCACCTCCTGTAGACAAACCTTATGATCCTTCACGGAAGGTAAAATTCCCTTGCAATTTGGCCATCTCCTTTGAGACTGTCCTAGCATTCCTAGAGTTTCAGAGGTATGGCCTCAAAATCTTGACCTCTAGAGATCATCTCGATGTTGCACCATCGGTTAGTGATGGTAAGAAGAAATGGAATTTTAGATTCCACTGTAGGTTATGTGATAGAGAGCATCTTCTTCACCTTTTTTGCCTTACGGATAAAGCTTCCAAAGTTTTGGAAAACCTTATACCTCCTCAACGTCAACTTCCTGTTGGTTATCAAAGGCTCTCTTCTAATCCTCTCCTAATTGGTAAAGAGATTGACTTGGATTCATCTCTTTCCCATCTTTCTCTTCTTGAGCGAGACTCTCTTGTGTCTATTCCCGACCAACAATTGGTCAAAAAGAGTGTCAACTTGGTTCGACCACTAGTTGCTCACTCTGCTCCCGGAGAGAGTGGTGATGATACCGCTCATGTTATTCTCATCTCCTGAGATTCTCATGAATCGAAGAGTGACCCTCCTGTCTTGGCTATTCAAGAAAGTCCTTCTTCTATTCCTGCAGAGCATGGGGGCAATCATATGATGCCCCCATCAAATAGTTATTTCATTTCTTTTGATTGGAGTCACTTGAATTCTTTCCGCCTCCCATCTTATGTGCCTTTCCAGATCATAGTAAAAGCCTATAATATGTCAGTACCTTCCAGTATATTAGATGAAGGCGCATTTGTTAGCATCATGTCTTATACTACTTGGCAAGCTTTGGGTTCCCCACAACTTGCCTGACACCTAGAAGTTGTTGGCTTTCAACGGAGGAACCAGTCAACCTTTAGGGATCCTTCCGAAGTTCCCTATTACTTTGGTAGCAAAGACCATCTATATAGACATGATGGTAGTCCAAGGTTCATTAGATTTCAATCTTCTCCTTGGACGTGACCATGTTTATGTCATGGGAGCTCTTGTTTCTTTTCTTTTACTTGTGGTTTGTTTTTCGCACGAAGGGAGAATAATGACCATTGATCAATTTTAATTCATTGGTCACTAGGCACCTCCTTTACAGCCGTCATCCCTATCAACTCTTGTTTGCAAGAAGTGCCTTCCCTACTATAGGTCAATTATGTGGATACCTGTTTCATCTCCACATCTGCTGATGATCACATAGGTGGTATAGTACATCATGTACTAGGGGCATTGGGACCTGATCTGTCTATGTTACCAATTGACATGTATTCTTCCCAGAGCATGGTTCTTCTATCTAGTGAAGACCTCTTGGGAGCCATGTTCTTGTATGGTTCATGAACATATGTGATAAGGATGGTTCTTGGTCTTGTGTCAACCTCATTAAAAAATGAAATACCTCCCTTTTCCAAATCGAGTCTTTGATTAAGATCTCATAAAATCACAGTCGAGTCCTTCCAAGATCTTGAAAGTGAAGCTTCATTCCATCCACCTATTTGATTGAAATGAAGCTTGGGGGACATGTACCTTGATTGAGTCATTATGCTGGCGTCATGCAAACTTAGAGCAAGCATAGTTTTTCATTTTGAGATTATGTAAACATGAAACTGAATCCAAGCAGAGTTCTCCATGGTTCAAACTTGGCCTGCCTGACTGTAACGAACGAAACGGTCGAGCGGCTCTCCAACTCGCCCTTTCTTTCTTCCCCTCAAATTGCTAACCAGAAGGTAAGGAAGGTGTTATGCCTAGCCTGGTCCAGGTAGGAAAAAGTAATATAGCGCCTAGCCTGGTATGCCTGGCTGGTAGGTGGGGGTGCCTGTGTTTGGTTAGGTAGGATACCAGGTGAAAATGAGAAGGGTCAGGTGAAATGGATTACGATATGACGAGAATCTCATATAAGAGGTATAACGAAGTGAACCTTTCAGGATATGTCATTTCGAATGGGTCTGGGATTATCTGGCTGGCATGGATCCGAACGCATCGTGAAACGTCTTCGATTGAGAGATTGACCCCAGGAATGGCATTTTTTTCCCAAATAACGGCCGGCTACTTAGGAGTGGTTGGTTACATCGGCAGTGCGGCATCATCGGTTTTGGGACTTGCAGCACAGGTGTGTAAAAAAGAACCCATGCCCAATTTACATCTTGTGATTGTCATTTCAATCAGTTGATTTCTACTAAATGAGCCTTGGTTGATTCATTCCATCACCACCATCTCTTTGGCTGGTCATATGCTTTCACTTGGTTGTTTTTCCTTTCCTAAGGGACCGAAATGATGAGTGTTTTTGTCAGCCAGCCTCTTGACCATTATGTGTTTTGAGTAGCTCCTCCATTGCTGAGACCATTTTCTACGCTCTATATCACTCGTTCCTCTAGGATGAGTCACCTTTAAGCTCTTTTCTAACTCGTAAAAGATGAAAAGTTTGCCGAGTATTTTTCCCTTTTGACTCGTTAAAGAGAATAATAATGGGGGGTCCACTTTCTGTTCTTTTCTGACCCTTTAAAAGCAAAAAGATGGGCAAGCACTTGTCATTTTGAACTCGTTAATGGATGTGAAATGTTGTGTTCCCAGTATAAGTTTACCCCTTTTTCAGGCTAGGAGGAACAATTTACGAGAAAGGTACTCCTTAGCTAAAATGGTCAAGTCGTTCTCTCAAGTATTCTTTTCTACCTTTGCGGCCTCGAGAGACGCAAATGTAGGAAAAGGGACCATGTGGAGTTTTCTTTTACGTGTCTTTTTCAAACTCTCTAAACATGAAAAAGATACTAAGTTACACCTTTGTTGGACTTGTTAAACAATTAAATGACATCAGATTCGTCACCATTACGAACACGAGCTTCTCCTTCCTAGGGCTCGTTAAACTTACTAGGTTGGGTTCGTCCAAAGGATGAATTTACAGTGCAAGCATATGTTAGCCCCTTCAAGCTTGCAATTTAAGAATAATTGGGGTACTTGCAAGAAATGGTGGGGGAAAATTTGGAACTTTATCAAGTTGTGTCAGCATCTTACTCTTGAACATGACACTATTTTCTTCATGTTAGCTTGGGACATCCTCCTTTGCATCATTGACCTTCCTCAGTTTGGGCCATTCAGTTTTGCCTTCCATTTGATCTCAGCTATGTCAACATGACTACCAATCCTAGCGATACAAAAGCTCCCAAACTTCTAGTTGTGTCATCGATATGTTCAAGGGTTGTCCTTCTGCAGTTACACTTACATCTGATTCTCTGTATCATCCAAAATCATTTCACATCCTCTCGTCTCACATCGATGATGTGGGATTCATTATGGCCCTCCTTCGACATGGTCGCTTTCTGTCTACTTCGACTCATTATCCATGAAGTTGATCGAGAGACTCCCTTCTAGTACATTACAACTTGCATGCCCTAATGGAAAGTTCTTCACACTCGATGACATGTTCACGTCATCAGCTTTCGATCGAGTGATTTCATGGGTGTTTCACTTTAGTTCCTATATTCACATTCTGTGGATTGTGCTGATGGTACCTTGAGGGCCATTGTCATTATTGGTGGCTTCTCTTGTGCTTGTTAACAATTTACATCATTGACTAGTAATCAAGTGACTTTCTAGCATGTTCGTTGTTAACAGATCTATTCATATGCTATAATCTATACTTTAATCAAGTTGTGTTGGAGTGCAAGATGTTGGAATCAGATCAAAAAAGTCCAGGTTGCGAAGTGGTGTGAGATGGTTATGGTGATATTCATGTCTCTTTCAAATGGCTGGTTGTGACCATACCTTCGTTTCATTATGATCCTCTTTGACGGATGGCTGCGCTCATACTTGGATCCATTTACATGATCATTATCTAGATGGCTATGTCCATGCCATGATTCATGTATAATTTAACAGAGATCTCAGTCTATGTATATGTATTTGTATTTGCTTGCAAATTTTCTTACAACAGACTGGTTCCCCACACTGATTTATAAATCATTTCATCCCTCACTCTAGTTTGACCTTCATGCTTTAGGGGGCTTATGTTACACAGCATTTTGTCACTGCCCTTGTACTCCCTATTCATTGATCCTGACCTCTACAGTGAACCTCACATGCTTTTCCTTCATGGAGAAACTCTCATTATGTCACTCTTCATGAGCAAATCATTTCCCTTTTGCAACATTTCCCCTAAAAATTCTGTTTTGCCCAATTTACAATGCCATCGCTAATGGCCTTTGTCTCCCCTATGCCGATATGTAGAGATTATCACTATTCCCCATGTCGATCGGTGCAATTGAGTTATGTTCTAGTCACGTCGATCATGTTATGGAAATTTTTTTAAATTAGAGTTGAAGCTTCCATCTGTAAAATCTCTATAACAGAAGTCTGGTAAATGGTTTGGCCTGATGGGGTCGAGGATGATAGCTTGGGCTCCATTCCCCTATAATGATGGAACTACCTCAACGGATAAGTCCTTCTCCCATGAGAAGAGGATCCATCTCCCATTCATCTTTCCTATATAAACCTCCCTTCTTCCCAAGCAAAAAGTAGTGACATAGTTAGACTGCCAAGGAAACAAAAGGGACAACTAGTTTCAAATGCATGTGAATGAAGCGTGAGTGATTTACAAGTGTGCTAAGGGGGCAGCGACAAGGGATGCTATGCAGTGGCAAGGCATGCTAGAGTTCTATTGAATCATACCAAGATGTGCCAAGCTCCAAGGTGTGCCAATGTGTGCTAAGAAGTGTTAGGGAGTTCCACAAAAACATAAAGGAGAACTAGGTCTAAATGCATGGAAATGAATGAATAATAGTGTATGAAAAGGAGTGTAATTGAGTTCCAAGTGTGCTAAAGAGAGAGTGACATGGTATGCTAGGCTACACCAGGTCATGCTAGATTTCTAGGGTGACATGCAACCAAGATGTGCCAAGTTGCAAGGTGTGTCAACATGGGATAGGAAGTGTTATGGCATGCCAGGGAAACACAAGGGAGCACTAGGTCAAATTGATTAATGAAAATGAACAAATAAGAGTTTGTGATAGGAAGTGTCAGTGAGTTACATGTGTGTTGAGGGAGTAAAAAGGTATGGTAGGTAGTGGTAAGGCATGCTAGAGGCCAGGGAAACATGCCAAGATGTGTCATGTGCTAGGCTGTGCCAATGCATGTCAGGGAGTGTTATGCAATGCCAAGGAAATAAAATGGATCACTAATTTCAAATACATGGAAATAAATGAATAAGAGTATATGATAAGCAGTGTTAGTGATTTCTAGGTGTGGTAAGGAGGGAGTGACTAGATATGATAGGTAGTGCCAAGGAATTGTAGAGTGTCATGGCAACATGCCGAGATGTTCTAGGTGCCAAGGTGTGCCAATGCGTGCCTGCGAGTGTTGGGGAGCACCATAGAAATGCAAGGGATAACTAGTTAAAAAATCATGGAAATGAATAGATAAGAGTATGTGATAGGTAGTTTCAGTGAGTTCCAAGTGTTCTAAGGAGGGAGTGATAAGGTTATATATTAGGAAATTCCAAGCCATGTTAAAATTCTAGGGAATGTTAGGGAGTGCTAGGGTGAGCTAGGGAGTGGAAATCATGCCAAGAAATACATGGGATTCTAACATGTGCGATATAGTGCTAAGGGATTGTTAGATGTGCTAGATGTTATGGCATGTCAAGATGTAAACTATGTTGCTTAGTTGTTTTATGGCCATGGTTAGACATAAGCCTTGACTTGGTAACTTGTTAAGTGGGATGAGTTGAGATTGGACATGAGTAGCCTAAGATGTGTTATACGAAGTTCTCAGGTGAGCAAGGCATAGTCTAGTTGTAGTAGCTATAACTTGGTTAAGTCGTTGTAGTTGAGGCATGACTTCGTTGGGTTCCCAAGTCTTAAAAAACGTAAGGATAGTTGTGAGGGCATGATAGCTAAGGAATGCCAGGGTATGCCAAGGAATGAAAAGGTGTGCCAACACATGAAAGATAGTGTTAGTGGATGCGGAGAAGCATTAGGGAGTGTCAGGAGAGCACAAGGGAGAACTAGGTCAAAATTCTTGGAAATGAATAAATATGAGTGTGTGCCAAGGACTGTTAGTGAATTCCAAGTGTTGCAAGGATGAAGCATTTTAGGAGACGTTCAAAATAGGACTTGCATGAGGCAAGCGTATGGTTTTGATAAGGCATGGACAAAGAAATTTAAGAGAAAGGGAGACTTTGGGTTGGGCACAATATTGTTTTGATAATGAATTGGTTAGGTTCCCAAGTCTCAAAAAATGTAAGACTATCTATGAGGGCATAAGAACTAGGGAGTGCTTAGGTGTTCTAGGGAATGTAAGGTTCCCAAGTCGTGGAAAAATATAATGCTAGCTATGAGGGCATGTCTGCTAAGGTGTGTTATGGAATCTAGGGCATGCTAACATGTGCTAGATAGTGTGAAGGTATGTCAAACAAGCTAAGATGTGCCAAGTGATAAGGTGTGCCAAGATGTGCAAGGGTGTGACAATGCATGCTAGGGATAGTTAAAGAAAAAATAGGGAGAAGAAAGTTAAACTACAAGTAAATGAACACATAATAGGGTTAATAAGTCATGAGTTTACCTTTTCCACGAGAGGCATGCTAGTCACACCAACACTAGGTGCCAATAGGTTCCAAGTTTGAAGTGTGAGGGCATTCTAAATGCCAAATCTTCCTCTGTTGCTTCTCATCTACTTTCCAATAATTGATCTCAAATAACTTTAATATTAAACCATTCCAAAGCATACCAAGTCATCTCGACATATGCCAAACATGCTAAGAGTTGCCAAGTGCCAACACATGCCAAGTGTCAATGTCTATCAGGGAGTGTGATGCATGTTATGAAGTGGTAGAGCATGTCGAAGAGTGCTAAAGTTTGTTAGAGAGTGCCAATGCATGTTGAGGAGTGTTAGGGAGTACCAGGACAACACAAGGGAGAACTAGGTCAAAATGCATGGAAGTGAATGAATGTAAGGGTGTGTTAGGGAGTGCCAATGAGTGCTAGTTGTCATGTCAAGGAGGGAGTGAGAAGGTATGTTAAGCACTGGTAAGGCATACTAGGGAATATCAAGGTAGGTTAAGAAGTGGTAGAGTGTGCTAGGTAGTTTTAGGGTGTGCTAACATGTGCCAAATAGTGGCAAGACATGCCAAGTACTATGACATGTTAGGATGTATAGGGTGCTAGAGTACGCTATTATGCATCAAGGAGTTTCAAGGTAACAAAAGGAATAACCAAGCTAAAATGCAAGTTAATGAACACATAAGAGGCTTAATTAGTCGAGACTTTATCTTTTTCAAAACGGGCATGCTAGGCACGTTAATACTAGGTTCCAATACATGGAAAGTGAAAATGTGTGCCATTTGCTAATGTATGTCAATGTAATATTATGTCAAGGTGTTACAGTGCATGCTATGGATAACAGGGAACACCAACACATGCTAGGGGAGTGTTATGCTAGGCTAGGGCATGCCAACATGTGCTTGGGCGTCCTATTCATGGAAAGATGGTATGGGTAAAAAGATGTTCCAAGACATGCGAGGTCCCAAGGAATGTTAGTGTGTGCCAAAGCGTGATAAGGTGTGCCATGAGTGTTGAGGAGTGCTTATAGGTCTCTCTCATTAATAAAATTGACAGATCTTGGTTATGCATTGAATAATGTAGTTCCTACACACACTAGTGGAACTTTATATAAAGGGAATTTTCTAGATAAAAAACCTAATAGAGATGAATGATGTGTTGACTAATAAGAAACCCATATTTTTATTACCAGAGGGAAATGATACACACCAATTACTTCTTAACAAATTGACTGACTCTAACCACTATGGCCTTGGACACATAATGAAAAGCACTCCACAAGAATGGTCTTAAATTGTTACCTTCTGAAAGAAAATATAGTAATATGTACATAGTGTCATCAAAAACTCATTGGAATGATCAATGATGATGAAATTTTTTTGACCATCACCAAAAGTAACAAAAAAGAGCATTGGTGAGGGTCAATAAAAGATCGTCACTAGAAGTGTCATCGAAGAAAGAATTAGTGATGGGCCTTTCACGACCCTCACCAAAAGTGTCAGCAAATGTGTCATTGAAAATGTATTTAGTGACAAACCTTAAAGGACCATCACTATATACACTTACAAAAACGTTTTTTTAAGGACCATCATCGTATGCGACATTGGTGTTGGACCTTAAAGGTCCGTCACAGGAATGACCCTCACCAATGACCTTCTTTCTTATAGTGATTCCATGCAAGTATAATGAGTGACTTAACAGACCACCATGCTTTTAAAAGATGTTTAGTCAATTTTGGGGAAAAATTTATGATCACAATATATACAGATTGCATTAGTGCATGGACTATTTTTTGGAGAATTTTCATACTCGCTCACTATTTTTTATCATTTAATGACATAAGGTAAGACAAAAAAAATGGAGATTTTTCAACACATTCAATGATCCATCAATTTTCTTTTAAACGTGATCATCAATAAGCCAGCTAAAAATTCCCTTTTCAAGAGGACAGGGAGAGGAAGCTATAGGTGATTTTTCGAATGATTTGGTGTTTTGTTTTTGAAGTTATTGAATTTTCATTTTAGGGCATTTTAGAACTATCAATATCCGCAGTGACAAAATTTAGCATATATTAGTAATAAATATTAGTCCTTCATGAAAATGAAAAAATCATATATCATTAGAAAATAGATTAATAACAATTTATTGCTACCAAGATTGTTGTATACATCATAAATTTTGTAGAGATTTGGCTTCTCTGAAGTTGTCATTTTTGGAAAATTGCCGAATTTTTCCTTTTTCATTGATTAAAAACTATCAGATGAGAGATGTAAATAAATTTAACACTCTCCTAGGAGAATTTTTTGCAACTCTAGTTTTTGTTAACCATAGAGAGTTTTCCCCAAAAACCTCTCGATCAAGAGAATTACAGACTCATGACCAAGAGTTTCACCCAAAAAAACTCTCAAGAGAAACTAAGTGTAAGGTGAAACCCCCAAAACCAAAGAAAAAATAATGAGGAAATCCTAATGCTAGTAATAAAAATTAGAACATTAGTAATACCTATAACAATGATCAATTCCAAGGGGAGAACCATAATGTTCTCGTGAACTTCCTTTGCACACTGTGTTCAAAGTATGGTCACTATACTCACTGTTACCCATAAGCTGCATATTTTAAATGATTGAAGGAATCAATGTCCAGCCAAATCCCCCTCCCCGGCCCCCACCACCACCCACCCCTTAAGGCATGTAATATCCATAGTATAATTTCCCTCAACCACCACAACCTTCCATTTTGCACAACCCTTTCTCATAAAAAGCAGTTGTAGTTGCATAGTAGGAAATTAGACCATAAAACCAATATTTCAGTTAGTTCCCACTACTAGGTCAAACTCAATGAGAAATTTGAACATCTTTATAAACTCAACATGTATTCGTCTACAAACATGTAAGAACCAATACAATATTCCTCTTAACTTCTCTTTGACCACTTTGGATACCATCCAATTGTTGGCTAGCATGCTTTTGATTATCCCATGTTGTACTATTGATCCTACTCCCAAAAAACCAAAGGAAGCTCTATGACAGACTACTATTGGTAACAAAGGGATGATCCAAGAAAATAGAATTTACAACTCAACCAGGGAGAAAATTTTTCAAAATTTTAGCTCTTTGGTGTGTTTTTTTAGCTCTCTAGTTATTTGAATTTAATTCATTCCTAACTTTTACTATTTTGGGGTAGCTTTTAGAGCCTTTGTAGCTAATTAATCGAAAAAAAAATCTTAAAAACTGAAGATTTGGGCCAAACCCCCTAATCAACACTTGTGCGCAGTGTGGACATAACATTGACACCATGCCCAATACTCTTACAAAATGGTTCAACAACATCTCAATGCTTATATACCTAACAAATACAACATTGATGCTTTTCCATTGAGGTTTTTTATATTGTTTTGCTTGTTTCTTCTTTTCTTTCTACAAACCCCATGGCCAAAGTCTAAATAAAGTCTAGATCTAATTTATTAGACCCTATACATAGTCATCACACCTCGGATCCACTAGGATATATAAAATTTGTGATTTTTTTAATGGTTTTGAACTTAATGTTGGGTTTGAATCCCCACAATGTCATTGAGGACGGTTGGATCTCTGCTATCATAGTCATGTAGTCTAGTTTGTGCCTATTTATATCTAGTGTGTTAAGTCTTTTTATTTCTTTATTACACCCTTTATGGATGCTTAGTAGTATGTTTCATGGTTATGGGTGTTTCTATCTTGTTTATTTGGGGATTCTCCCTTACATGTTGTGTTTCAAATTTAATTTGGTGCACTTGAATTTTCAAAGAAATAAAGAAAGGAAAGTTTGGAGGTTTAGAATGGAAAACTTAGTGGATTGGGTTTTGAATACATTAGAACATCCATTTTTTTGAATACCTTTCCATATCTCTATTTTTTATGTCATCCTTCAATAGGCTACACAAGTCCTTGAGGTTGATGTAAGCATATGGTGAACTATGTGTAGTATTCATTGATGTTGAGTATATCTATATCTATATCTATCTATATATATATATATATATATATATATATATATATATATATATATATATATAGATATATAATGTTTTTATTATTAGTATGGTCACTATACTCACCATTACCCATAAGCTCTGTATTTTAAATGATTGAAGGAATCCATGTCCAACCAAAGCCCCCCCGTCCCCACTACCCCCCTTCATCATTCACTCCTTTTATTGTTCTTCAAGATGTAATAGTCATATCCTATAATAAATTGTTGATTATATCTATCTAGATATATATATATATATCTATATATATATATATATATATATATATATATATATATATATATATATATTATTAGTATGGTCACTATACTCACCATTACCCATAAGCTACATATTTTAAATGATTGAAGGAATCCATGTCCAACCAAAGCCCTCCTGTCCCCCCTACCCCCCTTCATCATTCACTCATTTTATTGTTCTTCAAGAGGCAATAGTCATATCCTATAATAAATTCTTGATTTCAAGACCTACCTTACTATTTTACATGTTAAGAATTTAGAATCTTTAACCTTCTAATTTTTTATACCAATATTCTCCCACATGTTAAAAGAATATATCAAATCATGTTTTCTCACTTCTAAAAACTATGAAAATTTGTGTGGGCTAGTAATAGTATTAAATTAATAAAATAATAGTACTAATTCATCTTTTTTAGATTTATAATTAAACATTTTTAAAATTTAAAAATTTTGGATTGAATAAAGATTAATTTTTAAAATAATCATAAATGAAATTAAAATATTGTATATGTGGTCAAGGGAGGATGTTGAGCCTTCCCCACTCCCGTACCCCCTCCTGGTTCAATGGCAATGTTCGAGGGAAATGCTCAACATTGCATCCTCCAATCCAATGCGATGTGGTGATGTCTAGCAATGCCCTTCCACCCAACACATAACAAATAATTATATATTTGATTTTAACTTTATTTATTTCTTTTTCCATTTTAAAAAATATTATTTTCATTTTTATTAAAACAACTATAATTCAAGCATTGACCATAATGCAGATCAAATATGAGTGAAAATAGTTATATGTTGTTCAAGTGATTAGAGGATTCCGCTTTGTGATAAGCCTACATGAATTGAGCCTTGAATATGAGTGTGGGTGAGAGGAGTGTTATGTCAAGGAGCCCAAAGGACCTACATCAACTACAAGTGTTTTCATTAATAAAATGTTACATCTTCCCTCCATTTGTTTATGCATCTTTATATTTGAATAGTTAGATATAGGTTTATTTATTTGGTTTTGAATGACTAATGTTAATAATCCATGGATAGAAAGACAGAATTTTTATGTCATGATATTTTTTGCAAGAAGTAGGTTCTAGGAGCTAGGACGAGGATATCGGAGTCAACCCTAATCAAGCCAAACTAGGATCAACCTACAATTAAAAGGTATGCAACAAACATCTCTCATTCATATTTTACGTTTTTTGTGCATTCAAATCCTTAGGGGAAGACTAGTGAAGTTGCGAAAACATGAACTTGGGAAACACTTTTAGCTTCATGTTTTTGTCGTAGAAAATTGTGAATTTTTATGTTTTTCCAACTTCAACCATTGTAAACTCATATTTTCTTTGAGAATTTTTCTATGTAGTAAAAACAAGATTTGTAGAGAATGGTATTTCTTTCATACTATTTCTTTTTTAATTAATAAACACATAGTTGGAGAAATTTGTTGTTTGTTGATTACATATACTTGAAAATTCCATTCAAGTATAACAAGTGACTTAAAAAACCACCATGGTTTTATAAGATGTAGATTCAATTTTGGGGAAGAAATTATGATCATAGTATACACACATTGCACTAGTGCATGGACTATTTTTTGGAGAATTTTCATACTTACTCACAATTTTTTATCATTTAATGACATAAGGTAAGACAAAAAAAATTGGTGATTTTTCAACACATTCAATGATTAATCAATTTTCTTTTTAATGTGATCATCAATAAGCCAGCTAAAAATTCCCTTTTGAAGAGGACAGGGAGAGGAAACTATAGGTGATTTTTCAAATGATTTGGTGTTTTGATTTTGAAGTTATTGAATTTTCATTTTATGGAATTTGAGAACTATCAATATCCATCGTGAAGCAATTTAGCATATATTAGTAATATATATTAGTCCTTCATGAAAATTAAAAAATCCTATATTGTTAGAAAATAGATTAAGAACAATCTATCAGTTCCAAGATTTTCATATAACTCTTAAATTTTGCAGGGATTTGACTTCTTTGAAGTTGTCATTTTTGCAAAATTGCAGAATTTTTCCTTTTTCATTGATTAAAAACTCTTAGAGGAGAGATGTAAATAAATTTGACACTCTCCTATGAGAATTTTTTGTGACTGTAGTTTTTGTTAACTATAGAGAGTTTTCCCCAAAAAAATCTCAGTCAAGAAAATTAGAGACACATGACCAAGAGTTTCACCCAAAAGAACTCTCAAGAGAAACTAAGTGTAAGGAGAAACCCCCAAAACCAAAACAAAAATAATGAGGAAATCCTAATGATAGTAAGAAAATTAGAACATTGGTAACATCTATAACAACTATCAATGACAAGGGGAGAACAATAATTTTCACATGAACTTCCTTTGCACACTATGTTGAAAGTATGCTCACTATACACCCTTACCCATAAGTTGCATATTTTACGGAATCAATATCCAGCCAAATCCCCCCCAGACCCCCACCACGACCCACCACCACTACCCACGCCTCAAGGCATGTATTCTCCCTAGTATAATTTCCCTCAACCACCACAAACTTCCATTTTGCACAACCCTTTCTCATAAGAAGGAGTTGTTGTTACATAGTAGGAAATTGGACCATAAAGCCAATCTTTCAATTAGTTCCCACTATTAGGTCAAACTCAATGATAAATGGGAACATGTTTATGAACTCAACATATATATGTCTACAAACAGGTACACACCAATACAATATTCCTCTTAACTTCTCTTTGACCACTTTAGATACCATCCAATTGCTCGCTAGCAAGCTTTTGATGATCTCATGTTGTAATAGTGATCCTACTCGCAAAATACCAAAGGAAGTTGTATGACACACTACTATTGGTAACAAAGGGATGATCCAAGAAAATCGAATTAACAACTCCACCAGGGGAAAATTTTCAAAATTTTAGCTTTTTGGTGTGTTTGTTTAGCTCTCTAGTTATTTGACTTTAATTCATTCCTAACTTTTACTATTTTGGGGTAGCTTCTAGGGTCTTTGTCGCTAATTAATCCAAAAAAAATTCTTAAAAACTAAAGATTTGGGCCAAAACCCCTAATCAACACTTGTTCGCAGTGTGGACATAGCATTGACATCATATCCAATACTCTCACAAAGTGTTTTGAGAACATTGCAATGCTTACATACCTAACAAATAGAGCATTGATGCCTTCTCATTGACATTTTTTAGAGGTTTTTGCTTGTTTCTTCTATTTCTTTCTACAAAACCCATGCCCAAAGTCTAAATAAAGTCTAGATCTAACTTATTAGACCCTATACACAATCATCACACCTCGGATCCATGAAGATATATAAAATTTGTGATATTTTTTTAGGTTTTTAACTTAGTGTTGGGATTGATTCCCCACAATGCCATTGGGGATGGTTGGATCACTGCTACCATAGTCATGTACTCTAGCTTGTGCCTATTTCTATCTAGTGTGTTGAGTCTCTTTCTTGTTTTATTACTCCTTTTATGAATTCTTAGTAGTAGCTTTCATGGTTTTGTAATGACCTATTTATAAAAGTAATATTAAATAAATTTTAATAAATAAATTATATTAATAAAATTAATAAAATAATAAAAATAAACTAATGATAAAGTATTTTAATATAAGTCTAACCTTTATATTAAAATAAAATCAGAAAAAAAGGAAAGTTAATTAAAAATCAATATACCCTTTTTAAAAAGGAATATACATGACACGACATGGGAAGGGTGTTTTGAGGAAATGAAGCGGTGGGTGCTGGAGGAATGACGACCACCGCCAAGAATCAGTTTATAAACCAGAAGGAAGAATTTGGGAGGGGGATCAGAAGGAAGAAGGAAGAATGAAGGGGATATGGAAGAAGTAAACTTGAGTTATTTACGGAAGGAGAGCTAGTTGTTCTGAGGTTTCTGGGCGCGGGGGAATAGTCTGCTCAACTGAGAAGCTTATTGGATTGAGTAGCAAGGTTGTGCTCAGTCTAGCTGGGTGGTTTTGTCTTTTGGTAAACGGGAGAAAAATGGAGGGGTTCTGAAACATTCTCATCCACAGCAGACATTCGCAGCAGACCAAGTAAGTACTTATCATTGATTCAAGCCATAAGTTATATGAAGTTTTTCATAAATTAGAACAAAAAATTTCTTAAAGTTTCATACTGTGTTTAAAATAGATAGACATTTTAGTAAATTTTTATAGAATTAGAAATGGTCCTTTACATCAGTTGAGACCTTACCTAGAAATGGTCCTTTACATCAGTTGAGACCTTACATTTGGTATCAGAGCCTAGGTTAGAACCCTGTGAGACTTTATAGGCCCATTAAATATTATTTTGAAGCTTCTGTATTTTAACCAGCCCCAATTTTGTTTCTAGTTTATGAAATTCAATTATGCAGTGACTTCTACATTTCCTTGTTTGTGTTTTTTTCCCTACCATATTACAGTGGAATGTCTACCAAAGAGGAAGACTGTATATAGAATTTTTGAAATTTTTCTGACATCTTAACTAGAATTATTAGAACTACCTTGTATGAACTGCCCTGTATATATCCGTTGGGCGTGCAATAAGAAAATTTATATCGTTAATAATGAGGCTTAGCTTTGGGAAGTGACCAACTTACCAGAAACCAGAAACAAGCTCAGAATGGGAAATCATAACTCTGAAGCTTCACAATTCCATTACAATGTTTCCTCTCCAATTCTTCTATGGATTTCTGTGGACCTAGATTTTTTTGCTCCACTTTCGAGGTTCCCTATGCAATTTTCTGCCTAATCATTCTTAAAAATACTTCACGCCCCACATGAACAACACTATTAACTTTATCAAGAGCCAATACATTCATCATCAACAAGCCGTAACACACACTCCGCATATTACCTCAGACGTCACACTCCCCTTGTCGCCCATGTAACTAGTGCTTTCCACTGTATATGCCAATGATTATCGTAATCATTAGTCTTATTCAAATGTGCTTTATCCACAGAAGTTACCATGCCGCGTTTGTTATAACAGCCAGATTTTTGTCATAAAAAAATTGTTGTATTGTGGAGCGGACGGGATTTGACTATTAGAATTGTCTTTTTGTTCTAAGAGAAACACTAAAAAATATTAACACTGTCGAATTGATAAGAATACATTACAATTGTTGATTTGGTAGGTTGGATAGACCCTTCGTGGAAGTATCTTAGACCAAAACGTGTCTATGCAGAGGGTTCCAAAATTCATTTATATAATGTTATATAAACTATATCAAAATCAAATATTATGAGTTAACAAACATTATACCACATTGTTTTCGAAACCAATGTGATAAAGGTCAATACATCAAATTGGTCACATTTTTGAATAACAAGAAATGGATAGACATACATGTATATGTACTTAGTGTTGCAAGGTATGTAATATATATGTATGCCTATAAGAAAAGGTTTCAAGATATGGTATGAATTTACTATGCAACCATTATAGTCAATTCTAAGGTATTATGGCTATGTGGGAGATATTCAATAGAATGAAACCATCTGTATATAGTTATGTAATGGTATCAAAATTTTAGTGGTAGCCACCATTATAAAAAAAATAATAATAAAAGTAATTGGTTTCAATTAGCGACTCATAGGAGTTTGTCAGACTTCCACATGTCATGTTGCAAATTTAATCGATGTTGAAGGAGATGAATCTTCATGGCCTTCTCCATCTAAACTTCTATAACCCACTTCAAGTCCGCGGCATATATCTAAGAAGTCCTCAGTCTTACAAATAGATGTTATTCAGATGTTATACATTTTAGAAGCAGCTCTCCATGCGTGAAGCGACTTTCCACCCATCAAACACTCATAAATAATCAAAATTTGAAGCCATACTTACACCTGCATTCAAGAAAATTATGTTTAAAAATTAATGTAATTATGAGATTGACCATTGTGATTTATATCAATTAGAATGATAAATTTAACTTGTGTAATTTATAGGTTTTAAAAAATTATTTTTATACTATTAAATTTATTTATATAAAAAGAAAAAAGAACATTACAATTTTACTAATAATATTTCTATGAGAAGATATATTTATTATAATTTACTTATGAATTAAGAGTAGAAATAATAATATTTTTTTTGTGTGTGAAAGAATATAGAAAATTGTCAACATTGATCTAATAAATTAAATTCAGCCTCTTAATGACTTCAGCTAACTTATAATTTTTTTTTGTATGGAATTTATTTTTATTTGCACAAGGTGATTTTGATTGTTTGATTATTTCGGGATTTTGATTTATGACTAACTAAATAAAAACATAGCATAAATTTGATATACAAGTTAGTGGATAATGTTTACTAAGAGAATAAATATTATGAATGAAACATAGAAAAATTTGCGGTTTATAAGGACTTATGCATTAAAATAAGTACTATTATGCATTATGATACAAAAACCCTACATTAGTACAACGAGCTCGTGAGACCACCCTCCTTTTCCTCGGTACTAGTAAGATCTGCCTAGCAGATAAAAATAGCAAAAAAAACTATACACGTTTATAAATGTGAAATTGCAAAAACTATATGTTAAATTCGAATGTATACCACAAATTTTTATAAAATTTTATTATATATACAAGAGAAATTACAATGGTAAGGATATATGAGCGATGACAACATGATTAGGTAGCATCACCATCATTAATGCCACCACCACCATCATCATCATCTCCATCACCACCACTATCGTCATCATCTCCATTGAGACCATCACCAACACCAATGGCTCCAACACCAAAGTTGAACGTGATAATGAACTCATTGGAAGCCTTATTGGAAACATTAAAAGGGTCAAACATGGTAAGACCAAAGAAGGACTTCAACCCTTAGCAACCAATTCAGCTGAACCAAAGAATTTTGAGTATAAAAGATCAAAGGAAGATATTTCTAGTGAGCTTCGGAAAATTAAACTCGCGGAATTTTCAGGAGGTTGAGCTAGAGAGCGTGCTGAGGAATGGTTAGAAGGAATGAAAAGATGCTTTAAATTAAGAGAATATTCTTCTTATGCAAAAAAAAATTGATGTATTTCAATTAAAGGAAAGCACCTTGATTTGGTGGGGAAATCTAGAAAAACAACTACACCTCACAACAGATAATGTTCCTTGGGAATTGTTTGAAGAAAGATTCCACACAAAGTATTTACCTCCATATTTTAAATAGCAACAAGCCAGGGCCTTTCATACATTAGTTCAAGGTAATAAAATAGTGGACGAATATGAGATAAGGTTTATGGAACTTGTGAAGTACAATCACTACTTAGATTCTGATGAATGTCAGGCTGAATGCTTCATATTTGGGTTAAGTCCTTACATCAGGGCCTTCGTGAGCATGTGGAAATCATCATCGGTAGCTGCGGTAGTAGAATGTGGTCATTCTGCAGAAGAAAATCTAGGAATCAAAAAGGATGTAGAGCCAGCAGAACCCTTACAATTAGGATTTCCATGAAAGATTCCCCGAAATTTCTTCAGGGGAGGTAGCTCAAGGCCACCCTATGGTAATAGATTTATCCCAAGAAATGTTGGAACAAGAGCTTCCATGGCAGTTAATACTATAGCCACTGAATCATCAAACACCAGTCCATGGAAATCTCGTGGAACTGCTAACAGAGGAAGAAATTCGAGAGGAAGCAACATGAGAGGATGATGATCTTTATCTAGAAATTCATGTTCTGATTTAAGAGGACCAACATAGGTTAACTGTTGGGAATGTGGAGGACCTCATTTTCAACCTGATTATCCAAAACTTCATCAAGTATATTGCGTAAGATTGGAAAGGAACCAATATCAAATAATCAAGGCAATCGTAGAATTCATGCATTAGTCAACAACGATCAAGCAGCACATCAATCCACTATAGTAAAATCTTCAAGTATTATTAATGATTTAAAACTCAAAATCTTATTTGATATTTGTTCCACAAATAGTTTTATTTCGTCATATGCATTAAACAAATGTGGGTTGGTAGCTCACAGACAAAATGATTTCAGACAGGTAGAAATGGCCTTAGAAGAACTCCAATCTGTAGACTTAAGTGTGGATCAATGTAAAATTGACCTAGGGGTCTGTTCAACTAAATTGAAAGTTTATGTCATAGCCTTAGAAACTTATGATCTTGTCATAGGTATGGATTGGCTAGAAGCTCATCAAGCTTGGGTAGACTGTTATGGAAAAAGAATTCTAGCATAAATGATGAAGGAGAAGGGATCCAAATTCAAGGAATCAAGAGAAAAGTATCTTTATGCTACATATCAGTAATGAAAATTAAGCGATGCTTACGAAAATGTTGTCATGCATATGTAATTCAAGAAGTAAGTAAATAAAAAGGATCATCCTTAGAACAATATCTGGTGTTAGCTGAATTTTCGGATATATTTCCAAAGGAACTACCAGGATTACCCCCTGAAATAAAACTAGATCTCACAATAGAATTGAAACCTGGTACTCAACCAATCTCTAAAACACCTTATAGAATGACAGCCACAAAACTTCAAGAATGACAAATTCAATTGAATGAACTATTGGATATAGGACATACTCGACCCAATATATCACCTTGGGTTGCTCGTGTAACTTTTTTGAAGAAGAAAAATGGATCCTTAAGATTATGCATAGATTATTGAGACTTGAATCAAACTACGATAAAGAATCGATATCCTATGCCTCAAATTGATGATCTTTTCAATCAAATGAAAGGAGTTGTTGTCTTTTCAAAAATTGATCTTCGATCAGGCCATCATCAACTAAGGATTTCTGAAATTGATATTTCTA
This sequence comes from Pinus tabuliformis, assembly GCA_031772625.1. NCBI lineage: Eukaryota > Viridiplantae > Streptophyta > Pinopsida > Pinales > Pinaceae > Pinus > Pinus tabuliformis. The sequence continues at coordinate 264,229,989 of CM062804.1, forward strand.
AGACTACATTTTGGACATGTTTTGGACATTATGAATTTATTGTGGTACCATTTGGATTAAAAATGCACCAACAGTATTCATGAATCTTATGAACATTGTTTTCTGCAAATATCTTGATCAATTTGAACAAGTCTTTTTAGATGATATACTCACCTATTCTAAGAATGAGAAAGAGCATGAAGATCATTTACGAATACTCTTGTCCTACCTCAGAAAACATCAGTTTTATGGAAAATTATACAAGTGTTCATTCTTTCAAGAAAAGATTCATTACTTAGGTCATATCATATTAGGTGAAGGGATCTCAGTAGACCCTGAAAAGGTAAAAAAAATCATGGAATGGCCAATATTGAAAAATTCACATGAAGTACGAAGTTTCATGGGTTTAGCTGGTTACTACTGAATATTTGTGGAAGGATTCTCCAAAATTGCAAAGCCGATTAGAACCCTTCAGTGTAAAGAGGTTAAGTATGAATGGAATGAAGAATGTAATAAAACATTCTCTGAACTCAAAATACTACTGACCACAGCACCAATCTTAAGAGTCCCTCATATGGACAAATATTTTATGGTATGTGCCGATGCATCGAAACATGGGTTAGGTGCAGTATTAATGCAGGATAGAGGAGTAATAGCATATGTTTCAAGAAAGTTAAAACCTCAAGAAGAACTCTATACTACTCATGATTTAGAGTTAGCCATTGTAATACTAGCTTTAGAGATTTGGAGACACTATCTAGTGGGGCAAAGTTTTAAACTTAAAAGTGACCATCAAAGTCTTCAATATTTCTTCACCAAAAGAGACTTAAATGCCAGACAAAGACGTTGGCGTGAATTCCTAGGTGAGTATGACTTTGGAATATCATATGTTAAGGGAAAAGAAAATGTAGTAGTGGATGCTTTAAGCAGAAGACCATGAATATTTTCTCTCATACCTATCAAAGTAGACTTAAGACAACGAGTACTAGAATATCTCATAAAAGGTAGCTGGTATTTAAATGTGAGAACTAGTCTTGAGAGTAAAAAGCCAAAAGAATCTAAGTTTGAAGGATATGAACTAGAAAATGATGGAATCTTACGATTCCATGGAAGGATGTATATTCTTGATAATAGGGATCTTCGAGACACTATCCTTAAAGAAGCCCATAGAGAAGTGTATTGTGCACATCCTAGAGTAAAGAAAATGTACGCGGATACCAAGAAACTCTTCTTCTAGTCGGGCATGAAACATGATATCGTTCAATTCATTGCAAGATGTTTGGAATGTCAACAAGTAAAAGCAGATCATTGTCATCCAACGGGTCTTTTACAACCTGATGACATTCATATGACCAAATGGGAGATTATTTCTATGGATTTTATCACTAGGCTACCTCTTACTTCTCAAAGACACAATGCCATTTTGGTAGTAGTAGATAAATTAATGAAAAGCGCCCATTTCATTCTCGTAAGAGATACTTATGATGTTACTGACGTAGCTCGAGTATTCATAAATGAAATTATCAGATTTCATGGAGTACCTAAGAAGATTATATCAGACAGAGATTCTCGATTCACTTCAAGATTTTGGACTTGCATGTAGTGAGCCTTAGGAACTCAATTAAATTTAAGCACAGCTTATCATGCTGAAATTGATGGGCAAATAGAAAGGGTAAATCAAATACTTGAAGATATGTTGAGGATGTATGTTATGGATCAGTAATCACAATGGAAAAAGTACTTATCCTTAATCGAATTTGCATACAATAATAGTTACCACAGTTTTATCACAATTCCTCCATTTGAAGCATTATATGGTAGACCTTGCAGAACACCATTAAGTTGGGACAGGTTAAAAGATCGAGTGATAATAGGACCAGAATTAATCCCAGAAATGGAAGAGTAGGTAAAAAAAATTAGACAACGGTTAAAGAATGCACACGATAGAAAAAAGAGTTATACTGATGCTCACAGAACTAATAGGAAGTATGAATTAGGGAATCAGGTTTTCATCTGCATCAAACCAAATAAAAGTACTATCCGATTTGGAGAAGGGACAAAATTATCACCCTGATTTATTGGACCATTTAAAGTCATGGAAAGAGTTGGACCTGTCAACTATCATCTTGCAGTGCTAAATTGCTTAAAGTTCATAATGTATTACATGTATCTGCATTAAGACATTATATAGCTGATCAATCTCATAACCTTCAATGGAAGGAATTGCAGGTATCGGATGAAGGAATCATATCGGTCGAACCATTACGTATAATGGAACATAGGGTTCGACGGCTCAGAAATCGTCTAGTAGACCAAGTTAAGGTCGAGTGGGACAAGTATAGTCCTGGATCAACTACTTGGAAGATACATAAATTATGTGTCAAAAATACCCCAACTTGTGTCAATTTTGAAGAACTTTAAACCATGTTTTGTATATATTTTCTTTACATTAAATCAGAGCCTGAGAACCATTTTGAATTGATCATATATAAACGTGAAATTTTATGACATCATATATGTTTAATTCTGCTAGTACATGGAACATGTTATTGATCCTACTAAATTATAGTTATCAAAGTAAAGTTTAAATATTTGAGTAATTTTGCTTCTGATGGGAATTAAGATATTATAATTTAGTTTCATTATGCATATCAATATGATTGATGAGATAGAAATCAAAGAATGATTACATTTTAATATGAAAGTTAATGACATGAATAGAATATGGCAAAGTATGTTATATTGTAGTTGACATGTGTGAATTATACATAACCTATTTGTTTTTTTTTAATATGTTAATGCACATATTATAAATGCACGGACAAGTGTTTATGATTGTAGATAATATCCATTACCAAAATGACTGCATGATGGTAGAAACCTCATAACAATTAAGGCTCAAAGAGATTCCATGATAGGGTATTAACCGTGATTCTACTCGGAGGGGTGGAGGTGTTGCCCACTATGTATCCTCCGAAACCTGGAGTCATGGGAGGACTGTGCAAGTCACGCTCCCCTAGACATGTGATGATGACTACCAGATGCCTACTAGGGATTAGGTCGATATAACCAACACTGTCATCCTTGGAGTTTATAAATGGTTAGGCTAGTATAACTGACACCATGACATACTCCAGTAGAGGATGGATAGGATGGGAGCAGAAGAGATTAGGAAGGATAGGATGATTTTGTAACAGCTAGGGAACCTAATGAAATGAAACATGATCATTAAAGTTATAAACCTAAAGTATTCAAAACACCAAAATGTGTAGTGCTCTTACATTAAGTAAGAATTTAACCTCAATACATAATCCTAAGAAAAATCTACTAATCACTGTCATGAATATTCATATAAGATAAAACTCTAACTTCGAGATGAAGTTTTCTGAAGGGGGTGTATGTGACGACCTATCTATAAAAGTAATATTAAATAAATTTTAATAAATAAATTATATTAATCAAATTAATAAAATAATAAAAATAAACTAATGATAAAGTATTTTAATATAAGTCTAACCTTTATATTAAAATAAAATCAGAAAAAAAGGAAAGTTAATTAAAAAATCAATATATCCTTTTCAAAAAGAAATATACATGACACGACATGGGAAGGGTGTCATGAGGAAATGAAGCAGTGGGTGCTGGAGGAAGGACGGCCATTGCCAAGAATCAGTTTATAAACCAGAAGGAAGAATTTGGGAGGGGAATCAGAAGGAAGAAGGAAGAACCAAGGGGATACGAAAGAAGTAAACTTGATTTATTTACAGAAGGAGAGCTGGTTGTTTTGAGGTTTCTGGGCACGAGGGAGCAGTCTGCTTCAACTGAGAAGCTTACTAGATTGAGTAGCAAGGTTCTGGTGAGTCTCGCTGGGTGGTTTCGATCTTTTGGTAAACGAGAGCAAATTGGAGGGGTTCTGAAACATTCTCATCCGCACGAGACATTCGCAGCAGACCAAGCAAGTACTTATCATTGATTCAAGCAATTAGTTATATGAAGTTTTGCATAAATTAGAACATAAATTTTCTTAAAGTTTCATACTCTGTTTAAAGTAGATAGAATGAGAAATGGTCCATTTTGAATACATTAGAACATCCATTTTTTAATACCTTTCCATATCTTTATTTTTGATGTTATTCTTAAATAGACTACACAAGTCTTTGAGGTTGATGAAAGGATCTGGTGAACACAAGTCTTTGAGGTTGATGTAAGCATCTGGTGAACTGTGTGTAGTATTCATTGATGTTGACTATCCCATTAGCAAGATGCTTTAATGACTAGAACCTAACCAATTGAGCTAACCCTTTGGGCTATATATATATATATATCCAATTAATTATAATAAAAAGTCTATTTTTGCCCTACAAAATATCAACATTATCGAAAATGAATAAGGAAACAAATCCCACCATCACCACGCCCAGAGAATTCTCAAAAAGAAATAAACCCCACATCACAATCACCATCACCAGCCCACCAAGGGCAATAACTTTATTTGGTTGATTCTAATATAAAATTGAGTCTTATTTCCATTAATTCCTCCATGCTCACGGGGACGATTTTCACATTGAATCCAGCATTTATCTGATCTCAGTAGCTGTACGAGATGCCTAAAAAACTGGTTTTCTTACTATCTACGCAATCATTTTTTTTTGTTTCCCTTGTGCCCGGAATTTGTTTTTAAATTGTGACGTCGGTTTCCCGGTTAAGAAATCATATATACTTTCTCCAAGGGTTTTCCAATCTGTTCATTCGGAGCTCAAAGAAATTGATTTTGTTGTTACAGGCTTGCCCGCATACAGAACATGAATCTGAATTTGCCGCAGCTAGAAGCTTCTGTTTGTCATTTTGCAGAGGCTCCACAATCAGGAGTTTCCATGGAAAAAAAACGAAGAAATTGCACATTCGCGTTGGAAGCCCAAGAGAAGACAGAAAGAGATTTTGAAACAGTTGTTCAGAGGGGGTGACCATAACCCTACTCGCGCTCGCATAAATGAAATTACAGAGTTACTCAAAGTTCACGGCAACGTAGAAGCAAAGAATGCGTTCTACTGGTTTCAGAATTCTCACTCGCGCAACAAGAGGAAACAACAAAGAAAATGAAATTAGCGGGAGCTGTCGGACTCCAATCTGCTCCTCCCCATCCAGATGTAGACTCTAATTTACTTTGCTTGGATTTTGAATATTCTTAGTAGTTTCATAATATTGATTTCTTATTGCAGCGTCTGGTGTCATTTTCGAACCCTCACTAGGTTTTGCACCGTTTTCGTTACAGGTAGTTCCGGTGTCATTTTGGAACCCTCAATACGTTTTGCACCGTTTTGGTTACAGGTAAGACAAATTTCATTTGCAGTTTATTTCATGATCTCTATTCATAATATAATAAAGGAAAATTATGATTAAATTAGTGGTAGTATTTAAGGGTATTGTTTTTGTCTATTTCAAATTTTGGGAATATTTTGGAATTTGCAATTGACCTCTCTCCTGATCATTGGATTTCTAAATGTTTTTGGAATCTGTAATCAACATAGGTTAAACAATCTAGAAGACATTGTTGAGGGATCTGAAGACATTGTTGAGGGATCTTATTGACCAAGTGGACAAATTTATTTAGAATATTATTGTCTTTTTGCTTTTAAGTAGACTATTTCACATGAATATCATGGTTCTATGTTATGGATTCTCATAAATTTATTTAGAAACATTCTGCCTTTACATAGATTATTTCAGATGAATATTATTGTTGAATATCATGAATTCTCATAAATCTAGAGAGGAAAAACTACTAACAACATGATTCAGTCAAGATTACCTAAACAATCCAAACACCTAAACTATCCAAACAACTAGTGTAACTGGAAAGAAATTTATTTTGATGATTTAATTAGTTAAAATATACCTTTGTTAAGGAGGAATTAATAAAAACATTTGTAAATTGTATTTACAAGGTCCATTGCTCAGATGGATTTTGTCTTTCCTGCTGTTAAATTGTTTTTCCCGTAGAACTTTATAGATTAAATGTTTATAAATCTCGCCAAAACCTGCGGATCACGGCAACAAAGGCCATATTGTCAGGTGGTTTGTTAATCAAAACAAATTTGAATTTCAGAATAATGGTGGTCTCAACCAGCAGGAGCAACAAAAGAAGTCGACGGAAGATTACTCCTTCCATAAAGAAAATATTGCAGAGAGATCCAAAGTCCCACTCTGGCCCTCCCTGAACAATAGTAACTATATTTTATTTTGCATTGCCCTTGAATTCTCCTCTACGTACGTTTCCATCTTGGTTTCTTATTTCTCATTTTCTTTACGTGGTAACTTCGTTTATGTGCACCGTCTAACATGATGTGGGAACCTGCAATTGGCATGGCCACTTTTCCGCTACAGGTAAGCAGAATTCAGCTGCCAAACCATTAGAATTTGTTAGAATTTGTGTAATGTTGGGTTTAGAATTTGTTAGAATTTGTGTAATGTTGGGTTTATCAAATATGAAAGAAAAATTTATATATATATGAGAAAAATTATGAGTCGTCAAAATGAGGAGACAAAATTGTAAATGGTAAATTGAATATTTTATATTATTATTATTATTAATATTATTATATGATAACATAACAAGAGAGATAAAGTAGTTTTTATTAGTTTTTTTTACAATTTAATATTTGTATTTGCTTAATTAGGTTTATAAGTATGTTTATTTTGGAATTGGGATTTCACAAGTTTAATTTAATTGTGGATGATTATTAACTCCATAGGGGAATTTAAGCTTGAATATTATAAAATATTTTTAGTAGCACATAATGAATGAAAGGGGTTAGATTTATTTCCAGAGTAGTTATGTATTCTTTTCCTTTTATTTAAATTTATTAAATGAAAAATATGTGATGTGAACAAAGGTCATATCCAATGAATCATGGTTTTTCACCCATGTGGTATTGATAAGTGGCCCATAATATTGTAACCAAGTTTATTTACATATTAAGAATCTCCATAATAAAGTTAGGTTAAATCTCTATGATAAGAATCCTATTTATATATATATATATATATATATATATATAATTTTTATTATCAATAATTATTATTATTTTAAGTAAATTATAGTTTAGTGGTTAGTTAGGTATACAGTAGATAGTGGTGGACTGCATTATTGAAGGTTACAAAATTGAAATTCACTAGGTAAAATCCATCTATGTTAAGGGTAGTGTAGGGAATGCAGCTTGTGATCCTGAATAATTTTGATAGCTAAAATAACCTAATCATAATTTTCCAACCCAAAATAAACATATAATGTTCTCAAAACTCACACTAACCAAATTTAAGTAAAATTTTCTTTCTCAAAACTGTTCAAGGACCATTAAGTTTACTTTTTTCTTGGCCATTCAATTCATATAAACGTATCCTACTTTTTAGGAACTTCAACGATCGTTCACTTTTTTTTCTTTTTTCTTTTTTTAATTTAGGTTGAGTTTCTGATGTATTGTTCGGTTTCTAATTTACGTTGTATGTTACATTATGATCAGAGGCACACAAATTCACCAGTGCCAACCTTCCCCAAAGAGATGGAGACCGCAGGGCCAAATAATTTGCCACTGAAACAACAAAATGGAACTAAACGTGAAACCATTTTTGGCATCACTCTCAGCGACATCAGGAATAAAGTAGATCAAACGGATAGATGGCTGCGTCCTTCTAAAGAGTGCGCACTTTGTCCTCATACAGAGTGCAGGCTTTGCGCTGATGGAAGTATATGTAATATTCTGATAGCTTCCAAGGCTGAAGAACGTGAAAACAAAGACGAATTGCTAGAGTTGTTTCCTTTGCATCCAGACGGGAACCTCAGATCACTAACATATCGTAGTGGCCAACAATAGCAAAATGGCATGAAGTTTTGCGAGTCGTGTTGGCCAACAATATTGGGAGAGAAAGGGGTGATTATTATTAGCATTTTATAATTTTTGAGAATATATGTTATAGATTGTGTTTATTTAAAATAATTGATATGATAAAATTGAAAAAGAGTAGTTTTGAATTGTCCAAAGCAGTGTTAAGAAAATGATTAGAAAAGCATGTTAAGAATATAATGAAATTACGATTTTTTTTCAAAAAGAATTCTCTTAGTGTGCCACTGAATGCAAATGCAAAGATACTTATGATCTGAATCTCTATATGTTTAGATTAAGTGCGTTGGCTTTTACAATACGAACACGAAAAATGTGTCGTACTAGGGTTGGTAAGTGACTGCAAATGCAATCATACTTTCATTTCAGCGTTCAGCTATTTTTTATTGTTTTCTTTAGCCGTTATCCCATAAAGAACGGCCAGTCCTTATCCCAAAAAGAACTTTTAGAACTTTTAGATCATAAGAGGTGTTTAGCTTCTTTTTTTGGGTCCAACTTTTAGATTAGGTTAATTTGAATCATCAGTAAGATTTGATATATAGTTTAATTCTGTAAAAGTGTTTTTTTGGGGGAGTATATAACTTGAGAAAATAAAGCTGGCAACTAGACGGATTTGATCTATGTAGGTATGATAGATTTTTTGTTAAATGGATCTAAGCTAGTTTCAATTGAAAGTAACAATGTAACATTTTAGAAATTCACATTATGTTTTCTTTGCTTGGCATGACCACATCACTCCCTTCTTTAATTTACTGTGTGTTGCTTGTCTTGAATGGTTTGTAAGTCTATGTCTCGATGGTTTAAGTGGTTTCTGTGTTTATGTGTTTGGATTTGGATGGTTATGTTTGTGAATGTTACACTTGTGTTATATCTTTATGTGTATGTATTGTCTAATATTAATTAGTTGGTGATGAAGAAGGGAGACAACCTTGTCAATAGTTTGTAGGAGGAATGGATCTAATCTATTGGATGTAAGTTGGACCTAAGTTGGTTCCACTTGAGGGCAACAATGTCACATTTTTGAAATTCACATTATGTTTTATTTGATTGTCCTCCCCACATGATTCCCTTTTTTAATTTAGTCTTTGTTGCTTGCCTTGAATGGTTTGTACATCTATGTTTGGATGCTTTTAGTGGTTTGTGTGTTTATGGGTTTGGATTGGGATGGTAATGTTTGTGAATGTTAGAATTGTTGTGTTATAGTTTTATGTCTACATTGTTGTATGCATTATCTATTACTATTTTTCAATATATGTAATTTTGAATTTATAATTGTCGAGGATTAATTTTCACTTTCCAAGAGTATTGATTTTAAATATCTATTTCATTTTAAGTCTAGGTGTCACAATTTTTTATAGCTAATTAATTCTTAATAGTGTCCCTTCGGGTATTACTAAATATATCGTGAAAAATATTTTTTATATAGTCTACATCCTCAATATTAACAAAGTGTAATGCATCTAATGAAAGCAAACAAATAGGATTTGAAAACAACATCTACACAATAGGATTAGAAAACAACATCTACATTGAAATCAATGCATTTAGTGCAAGCAATAAAATAGGATAGAAAACAACGTGTATATTGAAATCAATGGATATATTGCATGCAATAAAATGAGATTAGAAATCAACATCTAAATTGAAATCAACGCATCTAGTGCAAGGAATCAAATATGGTGACAAATGCATATCTACATTGAAATCAATTCATCTAGTCCAAGCAATCGAATATAATTAGAAATCAACATCTACAATGAAATCAATGCATCTAGTGCAAGCAATCAAATAGCATTAGAAATCACCCTCTACATTGAAATCAATGAATTTAGAGCAAAAAATCAAATAGGATTATAAATCAACATCTACATCTCACTCCTTCTATCTCACTCCCCCGCCCCTAAACACACATCCTCTCCCTCTCCATATCTATCTATCTCTCCCTTCCTCTCTGTCTATCTCTTCTTCCCTCTTTTCACCTCCCATATATATCTCTATCTCCCTCTACCTCTCCTTTGTCTCTCTATATCACCCCTAAAACATACACACTCTTTATTCCTATATATCTATCCCTCCCTCCCTCTTCCTCTCTCTTCCCCTTCTCTCCCTCTCTCCCCCTTTTATCTCTCTTCCCTCTTGATCTCCTCCTTCCCTCTCTCTATATCTACCTTGTCACTCTCTCTCTCTCTCTCTCTCTCTCTCTCCACCTTCCTCTCTCTTTGTATTTCTTCTTACCTCCCTCTCACTCTCTCTCTCTCTCTTCCTTTCTCTCCCACCTCCCTATATCTCCCCCCTGTCACTCTCTTTTCCCTCTAACTATGTCACTATCTCCCTCCCTCTCTCCTTCTCCCTCCTCTCCCCCCTTCCTTCAATCTCTCCTTATTTTTATCTCTATATCACACCAAAACTTACACACTCTCTCTCCATATCTTGTTTATCTCTCTCTCTCTCTCTCTCTCTTGTCTTGATTCTTCACTCCCTCTCTCTCCCCTCCAAATCCATCTTTCTGTCCCTCCCTTTCCCCTCCTCTCTCTCAAGTCCTCTCTTTGGTCCTTCCCCTCTCTCCCTTTCTCTCCCACCTCCCTCTCCCCCCCCCCACCATCTCACTCTCTTCCCTCCAACCTTGTCAATATATCCCTCCCCTCTCTCCTTATATTTCTCCCCTCTCTCTCCCTCCATATTTATGTGTCCCTCTCTCACTCCTCTATTTCTCTCTCTCTTCATTTCTCCTCTCCCTTCTTCATTTTATCTCAATCTATCCCTTGTCACTCCCTCTATATCTCCATCTCTATCACTCTATGTCTTTGTTATTCCCTACATATATATCTAGAGTTGATATATATCATGATATTAATATATATTATAATATAACAAATTGAATAATATAATAAATTTAATATTGTATTAATCCAAAGTTATTAAATTTAATAATATTAATATTTTAATATATTAATATTAATCTTTTAAGACTAATATTATATTTAATGATTTTTTTACATGGCTTGATAAAGAAATTTATAATAAAACTACATCAAATTAATATTTTCAATTATTACAACTTTGATGTGGAAATATTTATATCTTTTAAAAGTTCATTTTACAATATTGGATATCATGTTTCTATAAATATTAGTTTGATATCATGTTTTTTAAATATTAGATATCATCTTTCTATACATATTGGTTTGATATCATGTTTCTTTAAATATTGGAGGTTTTCTTTGATGTAATTATGGGCTAATTACCATCAAACTGTTTAGAGCGTTTTTTTCACAGTTTGTTTGGCATGTACACTATAAATTAGTTATATATGTGATAGTTAAAATGATGTGAGTGTTTTTTTCACAGTTTGTTTGGCATGTACATTATAAATTAGTTATATATGTGATAGTTAAAATGATGTGAGATTATTATTAACCTTTAAAAAAATTAGAGAGGATATATCCATAGATTTTGTTTAATTATTTTTAATGATGAGATTGCTTTAATTACTATTAGATTGTTTACAGTTTCTCCTTCCATAGTTTGCGTTGTGTGTAGAGTTTAAATTAGTTAGTTATGTATGTGATAGTTAAAATTGAGTGATTATTATTAGCATTTTAAAATTTTTGAGAGTATATATCATAGATTGTGTTTATTTAAAATAATTGATATGATAAAGTTGAAAAAGAGTAGTTTTGAAATGTCCAAAGCAGTATTCCGAAAATGATTAGAAGAACATGTTAAGAATATAATGAAATTACGAATTTTTTTTCAAAAACAATTCTCTTAGTGTGCCATTGAATGCAAAAGCAAAGATACTTATGATCTGAATCTCTATATGTTTAGATTAAGTGCGTTGGCTTTTACAATACGAACACGAAAAATGTGTCGTACGAGGGTTGGTAAGTGACTGCAAATGCAAAGGAACTTTTAGAACTTTTAGATCATAAGAGGTGTTTAGTTTTTTTTTGGGTCCAACTTTTAGATTAGGTTAGTTTGAATCATCAGTAAGATTTGATATATAGTTTAATTCTGTAAAAGTGTTTTTTGGGAGTATATAACTTGAGAAAATAAAGTTGGCAACTAGAGGGATTTGATCTCTGTATGCATGATAGCTTTTTTGTTAAATTCATCTAAGCTAGTTTCAATTGAAAGTAACAATGTAACATTTTAGAAATTCACATTATGTTTTCTTTGCTTGGCTTGACCACATCATTCCCTTCTTTAATTTAGTGTGTGTTGCTTGTCTTGAATGGTTTGTAAGTCTATGTTTGGATGTTTTAAGTGGTTTGTGTGTTTATGTGTTTGGATTTGAATGCTTATGTTTGTGAATGTTATAGTTGTGTTATATCTTTATGTGTATGTATTGTCTATTATTAATTAGTTGGTGATGAAGAAGGGAGACAACCTTGTCAATAGTTTGTAGGAGGATTGGATATAAGCTATGGGTTGTAAGTTGGATCTAAGTTGGTTCCACTTGAGGGCAACAATGTCACATTTTCAAAATTCACGTTATGTTTAATTTGCTTGGCCTCACCACATGATTCCCTTCTTTAATTTAGTCTCTGTTGCTTGCCTTGAATGGTTTGTACATCTATGTTTGGATGCTTTTAGTGGTTTGTGTGTTTACGTGTTTGGATTGGGATGGTAATGTTTGTGAATGTTAGGGTTGTTGTGTTATAGTTTTATGTCTACATTGTTGTATGCATTATCTATTATTATTTTTGAATATATGTAATTTTGAATTTATAATTGTCGAGGATTAATTTTCACTTTCCAAGAGTATTGATTTTACATATCTATTTCATTTTAAGTCTAGGTATCACAATTTTTTATAGTTAATTAATTCTTAATAGTGTCCCTCTAGGTATTGCTAAATATATCTTGAAAAATATCTTTTATATACTCTACATCCTCAATATTAACAACATCTAATGAATCTAATGAAAGAAAACAAATAGGATTTGAAAACATCTACACAATAGGATTAGAAAACAACATCTACACTGAAATCAATGCATCTAGTGCAAGCAATAAAATAGGATAGAAAACAACATCTACGTTGAAATCAATGCATATAGTGCATGCAATAAAAAGAGATTAGAAATCAAAATCTACACTGAATCAATGCATCTAGTGCAAGGAATCAAATATGATTACAAATGGATATCTACATTGAAATCAATTCATCTAGTGCAAGCAATCAAATATAATTATAAAACAAAATCTACAATGAAATCAATACATCTAGTGCAAGCAATCAAATAGCATTAGAAATCACCCTCTACATTGAAATCAATGAATTTAGAGCAAAAAATCAAATAGGATTATAAATCAACATCTACATCTCACTCCTTCTATCTCACTCCCTCGCCCCTAAACACACATCCTCTCCCTCTCCATATCTATCTATCTCTCCCTTGCTCTCTGTCTATCTCTTCTTCCCTCTTTTCACCTCCCATATATATCTCTATCTCCCTCTAGCTCTCCTTTGTCTCTCTATATCACCCCTAAAACATACACACTCTTTATTCCTATATATCTATCTCTCCCTCCCTCTTCCTCTCTCTTGCCCTTCTCTCCCTCTCTCCCCCTTCTATCTCTCTTCCCTCTTGATCTCCTCCTTCCCTCTCTCTATATCTACCTTGTCACTCCTCTCTCTCTCTCCACCTTCCTCTCTCTATGTATTTCTTCTTACCTCCCTCTCACACACACACTCTCTCTCTCTCCCATCCTCTCTCTCTTCCTTCCTCTATCTCCCTTTCTCTCCCACCTCCCTCTATCTCCCCCCTCTCTCACTCTCTTTTCCCTCTAACTATGTCAATATCTCCCTCCCTCTCTCTTTCTCCCTCCTTCTCTCCCCCCTTCTTTTAATTTCTCCTTATTTGTATCTCTATATCACACGAAAAATTACACACACTCTCTCCATCTCTTGTTTATCTCTCTCTCTCTCTCTCTCTCTCTCTCTCTCTCTCTCCACTTTTCTCTCTCTTGTCTTGCTTCTTCACTCCCTCTCTTCCCCTCCAAATCCAATGCTCTGTCCCTCCCTTTCTCCTCCTCTCTCTCAAGTCCTCTCTGGTCCTTCCCCTCTCTCCCTTTCTCTCCCACCTCCCTCTTTCTCCCCCCACCATCTCTCTCTCTCTTCCCTCCAACCTTGTCACTATCTCCCTTCCCTCTCTCTCCCTCCATATTTATGTCTCCCTCTCTCTCTATCTTACTTTTATCTCCCTCTCTCACTCCTCTATTTCTCTCTCTCTTCACTCCTCCTCTACCTTCTTCATTTTATGTCAATCTATCCCTTGTCACTCCCTTTATCTCTCCATCTCTATCACTCTATGTCTTTGTTATTCCCTACATATATATCTAGAGTTGATATATGTCATGATATTAATATATATTATAATATAACAAATTGAATAATATATTAAATTTAATATTGTATTAATCTAATGTTATTAAATTTGATAGTATTAATATATTAATATTAATATCAGTATTAATCTTTTAATAATAATATTATATTTAATGGTGTTTTTTACATGGCGTGATAAAGAAATTTATAATAAAAATACATCAAATTAATATTTTCAAATATTACAACTTTGATGTGGAAATATTAAAACAAGGAAATATTAAAACATTTTGAAGCAAGGTTTTCTATTTTGTGTTGAACTAAACTTTTTCGTTTGATTTAAGAAATTGTATTGGATTTAGTAAAGAGTAAATAGGTGAAAAAATGTAATGAGAAATGTAAGTGAACAATAAAGATATATATTAAAAAAAAGTATTAAAATTATAACTAATTTGGAATGTTAATGTGGTAAAATATGTTGTTATATGTAAATTTATGATGCAATCAAATTTGCGTATATGATAAAGAAACTATTAAACCTATGAGATAATTTATTATCCATTCAAACTATATATAATTATATATAGTTATATTTTAATAATTAATCATAGTCCATTAATAATATTAAAAAGTTATATATAACGTAAAGATTCAAGCTATATATAATTAAGAGCATGTGTTTCCTCCTAAGAGGTCACAGGTTCAAAACCAGAGGTGGTAGAGTATGTATGAATTTGTAGACTTAGCAGTCAAATCGCTGTGTGAAGTTGGGTCCCTTGACCCACAAACAAGTGGGTCTCATACACCAATTTGTTGTCTCGCTTGGCTGTGGCCTTAAAAATAGATATTATTATTATTATTAATTAAAATTCATGTTAATGTTTTGGCTGAAATGCAAAAATTATTTTGTAATTTTTTTGAGGACTTGACATACTTACACATGAGGGTTATACCGGGCTATAGAATGCACCTCTTGGTGCAATAATTTTCTCATTAATCAACAATTTCTCGTTAAAAAATATTTATAAATTACATCTCAAAAAACCCTTTTAAAATATTAATATAAATTTGTTGAGGCAAATAAGTTGTTAAAAATAATTGATAAACTTTGAAGCTTTAATCACCATCTCATTCTACAAGGACGAAGCACTATTGAAAACTGAATGTGAAACTAGTTAAGGTATTTTTGAATTGAAATGTTTAATTTCTATGTTATATTACTAATGAGATGTGTTAATAAAAATTGGTGTATATTTATTTTAATTTTGGATTTAGTATATGTTGATAGATATTAAATTTAATAGAGTGAAATTGTTATAAAATATAATAATAATAATAATAATAAACTTGTATTTTTAAATATTCAATTCATCTTAAAACATAATAACTATGTGTGATTTGAAGTGAATTTGAAAATGTGTTTTATTATAGAAAAATGGCAGTGGAATTGATAATGTGTTCTATTATATAATTTATGAGGGGTGGATGAGGTCCCTCCAAGAGAAATGTAGTTGCTTCCAAAGCCAAGCTACCTCTCACAAATTTAGCTATTCCTTAGCTCACAAACCATAGCTAGAGGTGAACTCATCTAATGTGACCAAAATTAATGTCTTACAACCTCCTCTACTCTAGCAACAAACAATCCAAAAGCTAATGGTTCCTTACTTAGAGAGGAAAGCTCCCCTCCTTGAAATCCCATCAAAAAAGTGGGTAAAAATCAAATATATGAGAGAGAATGTGGTAATATGAAAGTTTTTAGGTCCCTAACTCTCTAGAAAAATCCATGCTTAGATAAATCTAGAATAAAAAAACACTCAAAGAAGATCTTGACTTCAAGTTGGGTCGAAGGGTTTCTTAATAGTCACATTCAATAATACAAATGAGGAGAACCATATTTTAGGGAGAACTATATTTCATGTAAAAACCCCCTTCCAATGTTAAATGCTATGAATATGACCATTTTTTTTTCAGAAATTCCAATCAAACCAAACCCAAAAAAATTCACAAGTAGATATGCCCTTGAATCAAGATGTGTTTACTAGGGTCACCAATAAAAGGAAGACAATAAAAAAGGAATAGAGAATCCAGCCTTCGAAAATGCAGTGGGCCATAACTACTACACAATCCTTCAATAACGGAAAGAAAATGAGACAATTACCAAAGGTGAAAATCCAAAAATGGAAAAGGTTGGGAATGTTAATCCACAATCACCCCAACCAATAAAAGATGTGCATGCACAACTAACTGATAAAAATTATCAAGATGATCAATAAATGGACAATAACACCCAAGATTTTTTTTATGCATAAAATTAAGAGGAAATGGACCTGCAAAACGTTGATATGATATCTCTTGTAGAGGAATGAAGAAATGGAAACCTCACCATTATTAAGGAGCTAGTTCAAGTCAAGACCAGAGCATAAATTTGAAAAATCAATATATAATTCTCCATCAAGCTCATGAACCAATTAATACCCCTAAACATGTTTCTTCATTTTCCTCTCATGGAATAAAAAGAAACAAGCCAATAAATTAATTGAATATTCCAAAAGATCCAAAGAAGAAAGGGTAGAAAAGAAATTGACAATTACTACAAGACATGGGGGATTACTTGGTAAATACTAGTAAAGTGTTGCCAATGGATGTAATCTTTCCACCATCTTCTCAACCACATCAATAAACTTCATCTCTTGGAACGTTGGTGGCCTTAATTGGAAATTCATGCAAAGACTCCTAAAAAGTAAAATTTTCCACGAACACCTTGACATAATGATGATTTGGGAAATGAAATTCTCTTTTGAGCCTTTCAACAAAATTTTAAATTGTGATTATTTAGCGCAGGATTCCCAAGGATCATAAAGAGGTATTACTATCACTTAAAACCCTTCCTCGGTCTCTCTTCAAGATTCCTTTTTTCTAGCAAAAATCCTAGTTCCTAACTTTCAGACAATTGGTTCAATCAATTTGAGTTTCATAACTAATGTTTATGGCATTAGTATTCTTGCTGGGAAAACATTCTTCCTTCAAAACCTCTGAATATCCTCAAATCTTATAGGGGAAAATTTTTGGAGTGTAGGTGGATATTTTAGCATGATAAAAGAATATCAATGGAAAGAAAGTTGGGATTCATAGAATCAATGAAGAAAGCACCCTTTATGTGGAATTTATCAATGAATCCAAACTTATATATTCGATTTCACAGAATGACTTATGCACCTGGAACAATAAGAGAGGTGGCACATCTCAAATAGCTTCAAGACCTAATGGATTCTTCAAAGGAGAGTCTATTTATGTTTATAGCACCAACTTTAGGGCTTTTAATCTCCCTTGCTATGGTTTGGATCAATGGCCCATAGAACTCTCTATGGACTATAATGGTAGTCATAGGAAGAGGTCCTTCAAATTCTAGGCCTTTTTGTTACATCATCTTGATTTTCTCTCTAGTGTATAAAAATGGTGGAAAGAATTAGATCGTTTTCCTAGTACCCTTATGTATTGCTTCTACTGGAATTTAAAATATCTCAAAAAGAAAATCAAGAATTGGGATATTAAATATTTTGGTACATCCACAATTAGAATTCCTTAAGCAGGGAGAAAAAAACACTAAATTTTTCCATAGATCAATGATCAGCCACAGGAAAAATGATAGAATATCAAGCATCAAAACACCCAATCACTAAAGTGGAAAGTTATGATGCAATAGCCCAAGAACGCGTGAATCATTTTTGAGCCAAACTCATAGCAACGGTTCAGAAAAAAGGCCTACTATTAGGAAATTAACAAAGTACATTCCAAATTTGTAACAATGGAACACAATCATCTCATTTTGAAGGAAATCATCTTGCAAGAAGTCAAAGAATCTATTGTGAAAATTCCTAAATGCAAGTCCCTAAGTCCTAATGAAAAATTCTTAAGTATAATGTTTGGAAAGCAATAGAAGGCTCTTGGCACTCCTCCTTTATATTAACAACTCTTGATTCTACATTATATCTCTTATTCCCAAAAATTCCTACATTTGATTCTCCTTCATATTTTAGGCATATTCCCCTATGTAATTTTATCTATAAAATCATCTCGAAACTTATTGCAAACCAACTAAAACTCATTTTCTCGTCACTTATCCAAATTATGAACATAATAATAGCCCATCAACACATTCACTCTCTTAATTCTAATAATTTTAGGGTTATCCTCATCAAACTTGATATGTGAAAATAATTTGACAAATTGAGTTGGAAATTTATTTTTCACATGCTCACTTCTTCTGGATTTATAGAAAGATGGATTCACTAGGTTCTTGCCCTTATTTCCAAAACTCTCTTCTCCATCCTAGCTAATGGGTCTCCCTCTACCACTTTTGTCCCCTCAAGTGATATTAGTTAGGAAAACCCCATATCCTGTGACATCCTTCTCCTCATGGCTAAAGGGTTGGGTAGATCTATCAACTCAAACCCACAACTTGGCCAGCTAAAAGGTCTCCTTCTTCGTTCCCATGATATCGCTTATTCACGCCATATATTTATGGATCATATAATCTTCTCTTGGGAATACCTGTTATCAAAGAAGCCACTATTTACACTTGAAAACATCCTCAATACTTCTTTTATTCTTTAGGAACCTCCATTAACTTGGAAAAATCTCAATTTTTCTTTTTTAATACCCCATTAACTCTTTGAATTCACATATCTTGTTTACATTGTTTTCTAAGGGGCTTTCTTCCATCCAAATACCTGGGATCCTCTTTAACTGGAAATCCTCTCACACAAAAGGTATGAGAAAATATTCTTATATTTTTAGCCGGACTTTGTTGTTAGACTTACAAATCATTCAATCTAGTCACTCACTTGATCTTGCTCAAATTTGTCCTTCAATCCATCCCCACCTATATTCTCTCAACAATGGTAGTACCTAAACCCATCCTAAAAAATATAAAAGAAGATTTAGTGTACCTTCCTCTAGCGAGTTCCAAAACAAACCGAAAATGAGCTATGTTTGTATGGGACAAAATCTATCATCCAAGAAAAAGAGGCCTTGAACTTTATGATCTATATATACTTAGCATAACCTTAAGTGTTAAAACTTGATAGAGATGGATAAAAAAATCAGAGGATTTATGGTAAAAAATGTGAAATTGTAAGTATTCCCCCAATACCTGGGAATATCATCTCATGAGAATGATAGGAACGTCAAGGGTTCTCATATTTATCTAGGAGCTACAACAAACATCTTGTCTAGGAGCATAGTTTTTGGGAAATCATAAATGGGAATAGTGCAGTACTTTGGGATGACTTGTGGCATTAGTGGCCAAAATTAGCTCATATGAACAAATTTTCCCAACAAGGGACTCCCTCATCTCCAAGGGCCAAATCTTAATTGCCCAATTACGAAGAAAGAATTAACAAATAGAAGAATTGCAATTCAAGAGGGAAACAATATTCTTGATTGGGTTATCATACTTTAGGAAATTTTAACCTCTCTGAATCTTGTAATCTTCTCACAAGAAATAACAATGAGGATGATTTAGGAAAATGGCATGAAATATAGTCAGAAATTGGCCCAAAATCACTCTTTTTGTGGCTTTTAATATACAGTGAATCTTTGACATGGGATCAGCTTCAAATTCAATGTTTTTGGGGACCCTCAATCTATCTTCTTTGTTTCTCCAATTCAGAAAATGTCAACCATCTTCAAAGAAAATGCATCTTCTTTGCTTCTATTTATGACGACCTAGTTATGCTCTTTCAATAGACTTAAAAAATAATGTCCTCTCCACTATAAAATTTTGGTGTGACTCCACTTTTACTAATCCCATTTTAAATAGATTGTGGAAACTCATCCTGGGATTCATCCTACGGGAGATTTGGAAAGATTTTAAGAGAAAAAAATTTAAGTATTTTGGGTCCTCCACAAACTTTATTTAGCAAGCTCTGCAACGGTTCCACCATTATATCGCACACCTTGTCGCCTATCTTGTCAAGGTTTCCATTT
The DNA here is from genome assembly GCA_031772625.1 of Pinus tabuliformis. NCBI lineage: Eukaryota > Viridiplantae > Streptophyta > Pinopsida > Pinales > Pinaceae > Pinus > Pinus tabuliformis. The sequence goes on from CM062804.1 coordinate 264,250,188, forward strand.
GTTAGAGTGTTGGATCTAGCGATGGCTTCATTGCTTTTGACTTCTTTTTCGGTCATTCCTTCTACTGATTCATGTATCCCTTTATCTGGAAGTGAGCGTTGTGTTCCTCTTGACCGCCAATACCCTACTTTGATTGCTCCTCTTCCTCTCTTTGGGGTGAAGGGGACTTACCACTCTGCTCTGATTTGCACTCTTCCTATTCGGCTTGCTCCTTTTCCACCTGATCCTTCTCCTCAGCCTTTTTTTTGCGTTTCTTGGCCAACTGCTGGACCTTCTGCTTTATTACCTCCTTCTTCTTCTCCATGAACTTGCTTGTGCCTACGGCCAGATCGGATGGAGAATGCCATTCTATCAGCCAATGTTTGATATTTTCTTGAATGATGTCGTCCATGGACAAGTAGGGAAGATTGAAAAATTTCTGTTACGGATCCTTCCGTGCCCTGATATATACACGGTGGAAATTAGGTTTGAATTCTATGTACTCTAGCAATTGGTCAAACACGGATGGTGACAACTGTGGCTTCTAGTTGATGGCCTTCTAAAGGCTTGCCTCCATCAACACCCAGAATAATTTGGTCTCTTTGACCCATGCGGCATCTTTTGTCACCCAAAGGGATTCAAATTGGACATCCTCTCGCAATCCCTTGTCCATGGGAGGAAACTGTCTGTCCTCCGATAGATCCCAAGCAACGAGTGGAATGGAGAGCAACAACCATGAATAGTGGAATGTTTTTCTCTCATACTGCACCTCTCGACAATTCAAAAGGAACTCGCTACAGATGTAGCATGACCAATTGAACTGCATGCCCTCTGTGCACTGTGAAGGTAGTGAAATCACTTGCGCTGGAACCTCGTCCGCGTGGCATTTTCTCATGACTTTGCCAACAAGGATCTGCATAGTAATTTTTGTTGTGGGGTCAGTCATAGAGGTGATAGATTACCCACGCAACTTCATCACTAGTTTGGACTTCTCCTTGATATTTTCAGAAAGGTTGTGCTCACTAGTCTTTCCACGAAACTCCTTAGCCAGATTCAACCCTGAATGCCGCAATAGAGTGATCTGATGGATCAACATATCAGTGATTAGGATTGATGTGCTTAACCACAAGAATCTGTCATTTACTAAGGTCAGCAACTGCTTGATAAAAATCAGGTTAATTTTGGATCAATGGTAGTGGGGCACCCACAACAGGTTTAACAACTGTCATTGATTCACTCCGTGCATCCACTCCAGAGGCTCTAACGTGTTGACACCTGATTCCTTGTAGAATACCCTTTTCATATGATTTTCCACTGCAAGGTGGGGGAACCTCTTGTGGTCCACCAAATCCCAGTCCTCCAGTTTTAAATGTGGAATCCACATCAAGCACAGACCTTCAAATGTGATGCTCTCCTGTAGCAGGGTTGTATGAATAAGAAATTTCTCTACATCGAGGTCCTTCATAATATTCACTTTCCCCTTGTACGGAGGAATATAATTTGGCAACTTGGAGGTAGGATGCACCCCCTCAATGTCTATATCCTCTACGCCTTCTTCAACCTCTAAATCCACCACTTTCCCCTTATCTTTCATCAGTTGTTTTTCTTTCTTTTGGGCCTAGGTAGCAGCATGCTTCCTTGTTGACTCACACACAGGAATTGCCTTCTTCTACTTATCTTTCATGGGTTTGGGAACTCCTCTCACTAGTGTATGCTTTGGCCTAGGTGGCCCTAGTGCTGTAGGCACAGCAACGGGAACCTCCATGCTTACAATCTCTGGAGCAGCTCCCTCAGAGGTGATAGATCCTCCAATGCTAGCATTTTTAGTGGGACCTAGTCCTAACATGATGTCGGTAATGAGTTTTTGATCTAACTTAGGAAATCTGTCAAACACGGGGTTGGTGATCAAATCCTCAATAAACTCACGGTTCATGCACAACAAACATCTCAACACAAAAATTTTGGCGATGCAAAGCGTTTTTCACTAGGCGACCATGCATAATTTATAGTCAAATTTGAATTCAAATTCGACTGTTCCCCCCAAAATCCATCCATAAATGTTTAATTGGCGCCAATTTTCCAAAGATTTCACTCTTAAATATAGCCTTAAATGTCGCCGCTCCGCTCCTCTTCACCATCTCCTCGCTGTTAAATAATGAATAGTGAATGTAACGGTCATTTCATGGTTGTGCTACATGGTCTCTCCCCTTATAGTGCAACCCCATTTTCACCTCCTCTGGTACTATGAAATCAATCGTTTTCACACAGACCCCCTTTCATGTAGCTCTACAAACCAGGCAGTGTAATTTATAGTCCTGTGCCTCCTTGCAGCTGCCTAGAATGCTAAGACTGTGCTACTATCATGTAGTCATTGGGCTAGATCCCCAGTGTATGGCTTCAATTTGCTTCTATTTACCCTTCCTGGGAATGGTTCTCTATTCAACTTCACAAGCTGAACTCCTCCACCATTTGTAATCTTCTTGATGACATTTGGCCCCAACTAGTGCATCTAGAATTTTCCTGGAAACTTATCAAAATTACTATCATATAATAAAACCAAATCATTTTCCTTGAAGGTTCGTAGTTTAATGCGTTGATCATGCCAATATTTTTCACACTCCTTTGGAGCCTGCTGATGGAATCCAGCCAGAAACCTGTCTTCCTCGAGCTCCATTAATTGTGCAAGCCATTCCTATGAGAGCTACTATTCGTAGACTAGGCACGATATACTCCATAGGAATTACACCTTCCATGCCATAGACCAACCTAAAAAGTGTCTGACCTGTGAGCTTTTTGCAAGTAGTTTTGTATGCCCATAACACTGCTGGTACGCATACATCCCAATCATTCCACTATGCATTGAAAACCTTAATTAGTTGATTCTCCAAAATATTATTAAAAGCCTCAACCATTCCGTTGGCTTGAGGGTGATATGGGATACTCTTCTGATGGTAAACCTGGAACTCTTATGTTAGTTCACTGATCGTTTCATTGAGAAAATTTGTACCGCGATCGCTCATCAAAACCTTCAGGAAACCAAACCTGGTCAACACATATTCAAATAAAAAGTTTCCTCCATTTCCCCTCTACAGACCTTCACAAGTTGTGCCTCTGCCCATCTAGTCAAATATTCAATTGCAGTGATGATATAACATGCACCCGTCTTCTTGCCTCGAGGCTGAATTGGTCCTACAAAATCAATTACCTTTCTCAAATGGATGCAATGACACATGCAGATTCAGAGGCAAATCATCCCTCTGTAATTGCCTACCCATCCTCTGACATGTGCCCCTTGCCATACAATATGCTTTAGAATCCTTATGTAGCGTCGGCCACCCCAACCTGATGCACAAAATATTATGTGTTGTTGCTTTTCCTGCATAATTCCCTACTACAACTCCTCCATGAGCTTCAGCGAGGATACTATTTCGTTCAAAATTAGGTACATAGCATCGTAGTTTCTCATTCGATCCTACCTTATACAAGTGGCCTGCACTCACTGAGAAATTTGTCGCACGCACCACCAATTCTTTCTTCTACTTACTAGTCTATCCTTCTAGAGCCGTTCTAGTAGTCAAGAAGTGGATAATATCCATAAAGTGATTATCCACTAGACACACTACAAAGAGTTGCGTTTTAGGTAGCCCTTCCTCCAAATTAGTAGGCTCCTCTCCTTTTTAACGTGCAACAGATGATCAGGTCCTCCGTTCAATATTTGTGGCTTCAGAATCACCTCAAACTCATATTCTTGAAATAACAACAGCCATCTGCATATTCCCCCCCCCCCCCAACACAGGCTTATTGACTAGGTACTTCAATGCAGAATGATCTGTGTACATCTTAAAATGTCGACCTAGCAGGTAATTTCTAAATTTCTGGAGCGTGTACACGATAGCCATCCCTTTGCTCTCTGTCGTCGAATAATTGTTTTCTGATTTGGAAAAATTTCTGCTTGCAAACGCTATAGGGTGATCCATCTCTCCTTCACCAGCATGTGTCAGTATTTCTCCTAGCGCAATACACCAAGCATCAACATGCACGTGGAATTCCTTCTTCCAATCCGGGAAGACTAGGATGAGTGCGATAACCATTTTCTCCTTCAATAAATCTAGATTGCACTGAAATTCTTCATCCCAATAGAATGTAGTGTCCCTCTTCAATAGCTTTTCCATAGGCATAGTAATCTGGGCATAACTCTTGATGAACTTCCGATAGTACCCACTATGGCCTAGCGTTGCGCACGGCTATTTAACACTCCTTGGTGCCTCCAAATTGACTATGATTGTGTTTAAAGCTTTCTTACACACCACATGACCCAACAAGATTCTAAAATGGATGTAGCATTTCTTCAGGTTTAGTTTGATCTACTACCTTCAGCATGTATCCAACATTAAGTGCAAACTAGCTACATAGAACTTTACTAGCCCAAACATTGTCCAGTCATCAAAATATACCTCCAAAAATTTGTGGATGAACTCTTTGAACGTCGCGATGACTACGCATGAAAAGATCCTTGGCACATTCTTAAGTCCAAAAGGAATCATTGTATACAAGAAAACATCCCCATTCTATTGTGAAGGTCATCTTCCTCCAGTCTTTTGGCGTGATATTAATCTGATGGTACCCAAAAAACCCATCGGTTAATTAGTATGCCTCCTGCCCTCCAACATTATCTAGTACTTCATCTATGAACGGTGTCGAAAAAGGATCATGAACGTAGGCATCATTAGGCTTCCTAATATCTACGTAATTTGTATCTCTCCTTTTTTCTTCTTCTCCTAGACTACCATTGGCCTCACCCTATCAAACTCCTCCATTGGTTCAATAATTCCTACCTCGAGAATATTATCCAACTCCAAGAAGAAATTTTCTTTATACTTGGGATTAAGGTGATATGGCCTCTACTTGATCGGCTTCACATCTGGCTTCTAGGTAATCCTCATCGCACCCAAGTTCCCTATGATACCTTTCAGGTCTGAAAATTTTGTAGGGAACAAATCCTGATATTCACAGACCAACATAGTGACCTTATCCACTGTGGCTTCATCCCAGTAATATCCATTCTTCGTAGACTACGGCTCTGCTTCTATGCCAATGTTCACTTGCCTAGTTTCCAGTGGCGCCGTGCTATCTGGATTCTCTATTTGTGGTCCTTCAACTTTGTGGTGACCTTCTGCTTCTGGAATGTTGATATTCCTTGCATCCTCATCCTCCTCTTCACATGTCACATTATAACATTCCAACACATGGCGTGGCTAGGTGCTCCAATCTGGTTGAATCAATTCTAAAGGATCCTGCAGTATTCTGAAGTTTGCTTGCTTAACCTCTTGCAGTGCCTCACCAATGCTTTCAAATCCATCTTCAAAAATGAAGGTCATCAGAAAAATTTCGCTTAAGATGTCCCTCTATGTGGTGCCATGGTGGAGGTCCGTTTCCAGGTACCAATTCATAGGAATGATGTCCAAGGTGTGACAAAATATATGCACCCAGTTTGGTTGTGATCCTATTCCATAAACCTTAGAACACCTTGCTAAATGATTGCACGAATCATTTCTCCCATCATACTTCTCAGTTGGCGGAATTTTTTGGTGAGCAAACTGCAATCTCATCATTATTTTGTACTCGTGTCATTCATCAAATTATCTTTATGCGTACCACACCACCATGCGGGTGTAGTGCCTAGTGCCAAATCCAGTGCTTGGAAGCAATGTTTCTTAGGTACTTCCCTTTCAAATGCATCCAATAACTTATCTATATCATTGAACCCATCATAATAAGGTAAATTTCGTACCTTAGGTGATACACAGCGCAACAATTTAGTCATCATATTACAATGCAACGTAGATACTTCATGCAACCTATTGTGTTAGTGCTCTAATTCCTCATCTGAATATGATGTACAGGAACTTTCACAGCCCCATGCAATGCATCCATTAGTTGTCATATTAACCCACTCTTGGTCTCGCAAGTTATTTTATAGATTTGGTCCAAATCATCATCGCTTTCTTCATAGTCGTGGACTGGATCAATATATCTTGGTCCTTCTGTAGGGTCCAATGGTACTCTTAGAGCCTAGATTTGTCTTAGGCTCAAAAGACAAGGTTCTAAGTCCACATCAAACCACGCTCAGCCTCGTAGCTGGCACTACGAGGACAGGAGAGGGCTCTCCCCGGGTCAATCTCGGCAAAAGGTAATCAATGAGGCTCGAGATGACTAAATTTGCAATTAATCTTAGGCTAGGTATGAAGTACAAGGAGTTTTAGGTTGATTTTTGAGGTTTTTGTTGAATCAAAGGGAAAGGCAATTTTAGGTGCGGGGATGAGACACAGTTTTTGCAGAGGTCTACTTGGGGCAAGGTATGCGATTGTCTTGATGCTTTAAAGATAATAAATGGCTAGATCTGACTGATGAGAAGCTAAGGAGAGCAAGAAGCTTTCAAGGATTCCCCTTAAACACACAAAAACATGGAAAATCAAACAAACTTAAAGGCAGAGCATAACAATCTATGGATTCTACCTTAACACTTCATTTATTCAATTGCAGAAGATGAAAGAAGGAAAATGATACACATTAGCAACTTACAATTACTGAAAGAAGCACACCATCAACACATAAAGCCACAAGGATCCCAAACAGTGCTGCAAGACCCTGTTCTTTCCTTTGCAAAAATGCAGAAGTGAATGTACAATAGGGTGTCAAGCTTTTCCCAAGAGTCAAAACCTAAAAATGACTTAGAAATTACATAATATAGGCAAGCCAACCTCGTCCCTTGCCTCTAGGGGTCGAGCTCATCATTCTAGGAGCTGTTTCAACCAATTCTAAACAAAGCACTAAAATCTAGGCAGTCAAAACAACTTGCCTCTATAAGGTAGGAAACTGATTCATTGATTAAATTTTCACTCTTTGGTGAATGAATCTTCTATAACAAGTAACTAGGTGTCAAAATTACATCATGTTCAATTAATTACATCAAGAAAAGTGAAAAATTACATCACAAATCAAAACTGGTCAAACTAGCCGAGTTTCTGAGCTGAAAGATGAAAAATAAGGCAAAAAATCTATATGCGCCACGTTGATTTCTATATGCGCCGCTCTAATTTTTTGCTGATTTTGAGGTACCTGTATGAGTCCAAATTGAGCGTAGGTTGGCTTGGTGGAAAGACCTGCTTGTCTACTATCCAACCCAAGTAGAATTTTCAAAACTGGTGTCCATTTGCCCCTCCAAAAGTGCATTCTCCCAAGACTGCTTCCTGTGTGTCAAAATAGGGACAGTGAGGTCATTTTTTGCATTTTTTTTGGCCTTTTGGGGACCCAAAACTTTCCCAAAATTCTTGTCCAAGTACCAAAATTCATGATTTCCCATGAAAAATCCAAAACTACAAGCCATTTGTGATTTGGAGCTCCCAATCCTATAGGGAAAAAACCTGTTTTTTAAGTGCAAAAATTTCAAAATGACCAAAAATGCCCAAATATCTTGAAATTTGGGTTGCAGTTCCGTTATCAAGTGTGATGATGAGCTAAAGAGGCCTCGGCCAAAATCTGAAGACAATCGAGGTCCCTTTGTTTCTTTTGCTTGCGGATTTCCTTCTTTAATTTTGCCTTTAGATTACTTATCCGAGCCTTGCAAACTTGGTTCCATGCCCTGTAGTCAACAGCCATATGTCTCAACAATGCATTATCTCTATTGACCTTGCTCAGCTGCTTCTCCAAGTAAATGTTGACCCTTTCAAGATTAGACTCTCGATCCTCATTGACCTGTCGCTCTAGAGAAGTGAACTGAATCCTCCTATGTCGGGCAACTTGGCGATTCTCAAGGATGTTTTGTAGCTCCATGATCACATGCCGATCTTCAAACTGCTTATTTCTCTGTTCTAGTTACCTAATGTTCCATTTGGCCATCTCCAACTGGATTTCCAAGGCTTGAATTTCTGTTTCTTGCTCCTCAATCATCATTCTATATCTAGACTTCTCTAAATCCGTAGTTGTCTCAACATCAGGAATGATAACGAAACCTGATGGCTCACTTGAAGGCCCTTTCTCATGCATGGGCTTCTTGCCCTTGTCTTGTACCTGTGCCTGTGGTGCTGATGTCGGATGTGAAGCCCCTTCCACGTCAGGTGGAGATAACACTCGCTTTGCTGCTGTAAACAAACGTCTGGTACCTTTCGGATAGCCTCTCTGATATGTAATGAAAATAGGGCTGGTCTCATGACGCTCATACTGCTGAGAAGGTTCACCCTCATGTTTCACCGCTGATACTTCTCGTGAAGCTCTGAAGAAATCACGTGAGATAAAGTCATCCCAAGTGATGCCCTGCAAACCAAGCTAATGAACCACCAAAATATTTATAAGCGCAAAATGATATACACTGTTGAGTTGTTGCTGAGGGGTTCTATGTTGTATAAAGGTACTCATCCTCTCTATATTCTGGCAGATGAAATACGGAATGTTCATCATCCGCACCCTGGTGAAATGCATAAGTAACCTTATGTGATAAGCATAAAGATGAGAGAATCGTCCCTCACAGCTGAAATATTTCATTATCAATGTCATGAGTGGAGCATATTCATCTTTCAGGTACCTGAATGGGAACACTCTTTTGAGCTGCCTCAAGCAATTGGGTTTGATATATGGCTCATAATGCTGCTTATCAATCTGTTGTTTTTTATGCCATAGTTCACCAATATTTGGTATACCTGTTGCTAGCGAAACAGTTTCTGGTGTAAGTGTAAAGGTGACCCCAGCCAAGGTAGCTTGATCTTCATGCAAATGAAACACAAAAAGACGATCCAACTCATAATGAAACTGAACCTCAGCCACCTTTTGACAAAACTCATAACATGACTAATGCTCAAAGCACTGCATAGCAAGAGGAAAAGCATGCAATTCTCTAAGGCTGATTGGTTCTTCTCTGACATGTTTGCCACTTTTACGAGGCCTCTGGGGTTCCTGTTCACCCAAGGGAGAATCACTTTGGGTTTCTGCCTCATATTCAGATGAGTGACCAGATGACATCACTACTGATATACAAACTGCCTCAAATGAATGCTGATAAGTGAAACTGCTGTGTGCAACTGAATATGGATTGTTCTTTTTATCTAAAGAATGTTGTGACCAAGGGGAAACAATGTACAAGGGAATATTAGGAAGGGGAAAATATCAGGGAATTAGGGAATTTTGAAATAAAATGTAATTAGGGAAAGAAGGGGAAATGTAGATATGGGATTAGGGTTTTAGGGTTTGGGATATTAAATAGGATTAAGGAGTTTTTATAGGGGTGAGGGATTAGGATTTTAGGGATTGTAGTGTAGGATTAATGAGGGAATTAATGAGGAAGTTTGATGAGTGAATTTGGGAATGAGGAACAAAGGGAAATGGGGAAAAGACACAACCTTGGTAACAAAACTGTTTTCAAACCCTACAACACTTTTTTTTATATTGACAAAGGGAGGCTTTCAAAATCTTGTCTCAATGGCAATCATCCATGAACCCATCACATTCACCATTAAAAACAAAGAAAAAGCAATGGAGGCGAGCCTACCTGACAAATTGATGTGAAGAGGAGGCGATTTGATGAGTTTTCAAACCAGTTACGGGCTCCAAACTGTAAGCGCCACGCTCCTTACCCAGTGCGTCGCATAAGTTATATGCACCACGCTGGTTATATTTTTCACTGGCCGGAAGTCATGTGTACGCCGTGCAAGTTATATGCGTAGCGCAGGCTGTTATATGCGCCGCGTAGGTGAAATGGGGACCAATCCTCTCCAAAACGCATAAACTTGACTTGCAAAGACTTGCTCCACCTTTGGCATGCACACTGACTTGAAAATTCATTGAAAAACTTTTATATAGACACCAATTTGATTTTTGCCTCTTTCATAACCCACTTTGTTATGTTTTGCAATTGACACTTTTTCAGGATTAATAGAATTTTGACCTTTTTGTTTCCTCCTTAAATTTGGTTGAAATAATAATTATCTTTGACAATTTTTTGTAGGGATAGCTATAATATGATCTGGCAAAGGAGACCAGGGCTGCGCCTGGAGAATTCAAGAACTGAAATTTTTGAAAATTTATTACAAAAATAAAATGTCGACTTATCTTCAAAACAGAGTTTTGAAGAGAAGTCATAATCTATCCATATAATGATAAAAATCTCTGAGATAACAATCTAACAAGGACCTCCCTCTGGCCTGCTGGCTTTATTAAACTTTTTCAAAGACCCAATCGACTTAACCCTAGACCTAATGACCGAAAAAACTATTATGACCTAGAGACTGAAACAGGACTGCAAATGACTTTTCAAGACTTGATTTTTATGAATAGACCTAAGCCACTAGTGCCAAGCACGAGGGGAATGAGTGACACAAACCTCTCCGTCAGATTTATGGCATGCTTCTAACGAAATGCAACTGATCGAAACTGATGAGACACCTAAACATGAAATGCAAAAAAGATTTTTGATCTCTGACAGAGGGATAACCAGACTGCCTCTAACATTGGCTCCAATTGGGATGGTAGCTCCTCGGAGGTACCAAGAACATCAGATCTTTGTAAGAGATAGACAGTGCCTTCATCCATTTTTCTATGGAGTCATTATTTCGAAAAACAATTCAAGATTTTGACTCAATTTATTTGACTGAAAATTAACTTGAAAATGACTCGGGAATATGACTAACAAATTGACTCGACAAACTGAACTCAAAATGAAATCTTTCCTCAGAATTATAGCCTTCACTTTGAGCCCCAGACTGAAGAAATGATCACAGCACACACTTGCATCAAAACTGAAATGAAATGGTATTTAAAATGCTCATAGGACAGCAGAAAAACTCAGAAAATGTACCGCTTGAGTAGCCGACCATTGACCGGCCCTCCTGGACAATCTTCCCCGTTCATTTCCTTAAGAAGAAAAGTGTTCTGACCTCAAAATGCTGCAATCCTAAAAGGTCCTTTCCATAGATTTTCAAACTTGCCGTGCTTTCCCTTTTCTTCATTTCTTGCATCCCACTTTAACACCACATCTTCCAATTGAAATGTATCTGCCTTTGCTTTTCTGTCAAAAATCATTTTAATTCGCTCCTGCAACTTACAGGTGTTCTGAAAAACATCTTCCCGTGTCTGCTGCAAGTGGATCATTTGATTTAGCCTTCGCTGCATTGGATCCTCTTCACTACCAACCTCTTGAAGAAGTTTGACTACCAAAGCTCCAAGAGAGGTAGGGAACAATATATCGACTCCATAAACTAATTCTAAGGGGGACATGCCAATGGATTTATTTTGACTCACTCAATCTGCCCAAAGTGCATGGACCAGCTTCTTATGCCAACTTTTCTTGTTCATTTCCAGCATTTTCTTAATGATATTAACCAAAGATTTATTGGAAGACTCCACCAATCCATTTCCTTGCGGATGATAGGCGGTTGAGTGTCCCAAAGTAATATGATATTTATTACAAAACTCAACCATCCTTTTTGACTTGAAAGCTGTTGCATTATCAGTAATTAACTTACTCGGGCAACCAAAACGAGACAAAATATTATTCTCAAGAAATGAAACTATTACCGCATCCATAGCTTGCCTGGTGGGAATTGCTTCGATCCATTTTGTGAAGTAATCTGTACCCGTGAGGATCCATCTATGTTGACCTGAAGAAGAAGGATGAATTTCACCAATAAAATCCAACCCCCACTGCTGAAAAGGGGCACTCACCTCAATGGGCTTAAGCGGCAACGGCTGTAATCTTTGTTTCCCTTCAAAAATCTGGCAATTATGACAGCTCTTGACAGCCTTAAACACATCAGCAAATAATGTCGGCCAATAGTATCCAGCCCTCAAAATTTTATTTGCCGTTGTTTTCCAAAAAAGGTGACCGCCACAATCGCCTTTATGGAAATCTTCTATGACCTGTTTCGCTTCTTCTTCCACCAAACAATTTAACAAAACACCACCGGGATCTTTCCAATAAAGTGCAGAATTTAAAACACAAAACTTAGCAGCCTTCAACTTAAGAGTTCTTGCTTTGTTTCTAGCCATCCCAGGTGGTGCAGACAAATTTTGAAGAACATATATGATATTTGAATACCATGGAGAAAGAAAAAACGTTTCTGATCCCTGAAGTGAAGAGATTTCATCATTTTCATCGGACAAGGCAGTGATCAAATTGATGCCTAAGAGGTGCAGATTTGATTCAGCCATCATTTTTGCCAATCCCTGACCATTAACAAGCTTTGTAGGCCTTATCTCCACATCATACTCCAGCAAGGCCGCGATCCATTTGCCACGTCTTCCTTCCAGGTTGGTCTGAACCAAAACATCTTTGACAGCAGCATTAGGAACATAAGCTAAAATATGAGAATGCAGAATGTACACACGGAAACCTTTCAGTGCTTTTACAAGTGCAAGGTCTTGTTTCTCGATAATGTTGTATTTCAAAGCAGCATCTCTTATGTTTCGGCTGAAGAAAGCAATGGGTCTTTCATGCTCTTCCTTTTTCTACATTAACACAGCTGCCATAGTATGCTCTGAAGCAAAAGAAAACAATATAAAATCCTGAGTATAATCTGGGCTGATTAGAACCGGAGCTGAAGAAAGAATCAATTTAACTAAATTGAAAGATTTCACCGCCTCTTCCGTCCATGACACTTGGTTGTCCTTCTTAAGCATGTTTGTAATTTCTCTAAGGTGCTCAGCAAGATTAGGAACAAAACGACGCAAAAAAATCATCTTACCATTGAACGATTGGATCTCCTTTTTATTCTTGGGAAAGTCAATTTGCTGAATTGCTTCCACATGTGCTAGATCAATACGAATTCCATCCTTTGAGATAATGTGCCCAAGGAGTTTACCTTCATCCATGGCAAATAAACTCTTCTTGGGATTCAGCGACACACCATATTTTCTGCACTTTTCAAAGACAGTTTTCAAATGATGCAAGTGTTCATCATCTGATTTGGAAAACATGGCCAAATCATCAATGTACACCACTAAGAATACATCTTTCTCATTAGTGAAAGCCAAGTCCATTGCCCGCTGAAAAGTAGCACCTGCATTCTTCAAACCGAAAGGCATTTTCGAATAATGAAAGGTTCCCCACGGAGTGGTGAAGGATGTTTTGTCTCTGTCATCTTCATGGACTAAAATTTGGTTATATCCGGAACAACCATCGAGTAGGGACATGCGGGATGCTCCAACTACTCGCTGTAGTATGTGATCCATTTTGGGCAGCAGATAATTATCCTTCAATGAAACTTTGTTGAGATTTCGAAAATCAATTAACAAATGAATCTCACCGGTTTTCTTGCACACAGGCACCAAATTTGATATCCAATCAGAAAAGCGGATGGGAACAATGATTCCTGATTTGTACAACCTATTTATCTCTTTCTCAATTGATGGCAACAATTTTGGATTAGGCCTTCTTAACTTCTGTCTGAAAGGTTTTTGATTAGGCTTAATAGGAATGGTATGTTGAATTATATTTGTATCATATGTCTTCAAATCAGAATAGTCCCAAGCAAACACATTGACAAAAGATGACAACAAGTTGATATATTTGGCTTTTACCTCCGGTGGCAATGTTTTGGAGATCTTTACCATCTTTGGATGCTCAGCTGTTCCAAGATTCACGTCTTCAACTCCCTTTTCTGTCGGCTGCAATGTTGGTTTGTGGGCTACGTCATCATGATCAAAGAGCTCCTCTAAAGGTATCAAGCCTTTAGGAATCACATTATTCTTGAGCTGCAACACTTCCATTTGACTTATTTGTACATCATCGCTACCATTATCATGTTCTACATCCATTGAAGTATCCTTGAACTTACCTTTGCTTTGTAGAAAGTCATTGATCTCCTCATCGTCTTGGAAAACTTGCGAATGTCTTTCATTGTCCGGAACAGTTGGACGATGCTTCACATGGATTTCAAATTTATTACTTGAGTTCATAGGAATCTTCAAATTGCTGGCTGCCTTAGCAAGTGCATCTGCAATTCTATTTTGAATACGAGGCACACATGTCAATGTATAATCTGAAAACACTTTCAAGATATCTAAAACAACATTCCGGTATGCCCGCATCCGTGGGTGTTTTGTTTGATATTCGCCTTTAACTTGCTTGATCACCAATTCAGAATCACCATATACTGCAATCCTCTTAGCATTTAGCTTTCTTAGAATTTTCAGACCAGCGATCAAAGCTTCATATTCAGCTTCATTGTTCGAACAATCAAAAGCAAGCTTGTAAGAACATACCCGCACATTACTAGGCACTTTGTCTGAAGCAGAAAAAGGACTACGTACCCAAATACTAATCCCAACACCATCATTGCCCACTGCTCCATCAAAATCCATGGTCCAAAAACCATCTTCCTCTTCTACCAAGTGTTGAAATGTTGTTTCTGTGATTTTTCTACTTGTTGTCCATTACCTCCAGTTGATTGCTCAATGATGTTTTGTTGTTATTGTCGTTCTTTCTTCAAAACTTCTATGAAATTCTCTGTTATTTCTATAATATCATGTACTACAACTAACTGACTATCAAAATAATTGAAACTATCTGAATACAAAACAAAAGACTCTAGATCTGTATGTACATAACTGATGGGATGATTAATTGGTTTCTCCTTGCTGGTGATCATGTATTTCATTTTTTGTTCCCGGTACAACTTTCTCAGTTGGCCAAACACGGGAATCGTTGCATAAGAGAAATCAAGCTGTATTGTTCCTTGTAATTTTGCGCCCCAAGATCTGGAAAGGAGCATACCAAAGCGGGGAGGAATGTCAGCCACGACAACATCCATCAAGACATTCTTTGCAAGGATCTGATCCAAACTTACAAGCAAGTCTTTAATTATCCCAATACATCTCACCCTGCTAGAATCAAAGGAATAAATATCATGATATCTCTTGGTGATGTCCAAACCCAACTTCTCCATGATAGCTTTCGGCATAAGATTGTGCGAAGCGCCGGTATCAAACATAGCATTATGCAACACAAACTCATGCACTCTCAAACTGATATAAAATGGAGGTACTTCAGACTCACCACTCAATGCTTGTCCAAATATCAATTCTGGTTGATCATCCTCTAGACTGACCATATCAGACATTGGGTCAAAATTCAGAATTTTGGAGACTTGACCTCTATAGCTGCTGTTCTTCATGAGCTCAGTCAAAGGAATAGATACCTTCAATTTAGAAATTTCATTTTCTAAACTAAAAGTAGAAGTCTTGTCCACTTCTTTGGCTGGAACATCTTTCTTTTTAGGTTTATCCTTTGATACAATGGGTTGATTTACCTTTTCATTTGCTGGTGGAGGCTTGCTAGTCATAGGGTCAGCACTCTCTTTTCCTTTCTTTGATGCAGCCGGTGTTTCATCTTTAGATGCTGGAACTTCTTTTCTTTTCTGAACTGGATTGATGGGAACATTTCTGCTTCTAAGTGAATACTGACGCTGTTGGGCAGACAAAGCATGCATGTAACCTCTCTGATACTCATCCGACTCTTCCTCCAAAACTATATCATTTTCCAAGATAAAATCTGCATCATATTGTACTGTTGAACTTGTTGCCTTTTCATCATCTTCAGTGATAAATGTGGTCATATCATCGGGAGTAAAGAAGTGATTTTCTTCTCCAACTACATTATCTTAATCATCTGACTCGGGACCAACAAAATTATGCTGAAGAGGTGTCTTTACTTGCTGCCGTTGTGATGCCGTGTCTTGTGCTCGCTTCTCACGCTGTTTGATCCTAAATTGTGGCTGTTGTTGACCATGAAAATTAGGATTCTGAATCTGCAGTTCAGGATTATCAAGAGCTAGCCTTTCAATCATCTTTTCTACCTTGCACAGAACTTGATTTGATGTAGAGGCTTCTTCTTTTATTGAGACTTTCTTCTTGGCTTTCATTCTTGCTCGCTTATCATTCAAATTTACCTCAACACTAACATCAATTTTCTGCATTTCTTCTAAGGTAGTCGGATCTCTCTCCCTTAGTTGATATGCCATGTCTAAATCAAAACCATCTGGGAACTTGAGTAACGCTGATTTTCTAGTTGGTTTTAAATCATCTAGAATTGCATTATATATTGCATTGAATCTAATGCAATAGTCTTGAACGGGCTCTCCAGCATTTCGTTTGATCTTAGTATATTCATATTTGATTTGCAGTGGATCTTTCTTTACTTCCCAATGTTCTAAAAAATGTCTCTTCAGATCTTCTAATGTAGGAACACTTCTGGCCGGAAAAGCTCTAAACCATTTCCTTACCTCTCCACCAAAAGTCTGCACGAATAGCCTCATGGTCACATTTTCTTCATCAATCTCATGGAGATCAAAAAAATCCACCATTTTGTTGACATGCTGTTGAGCTGTGATATTTTGAGGTGTGCCATCGAACAAAGGAATTTTACTTTGATAATCTGCAGGCATGTCATTCAAAACTTGAGGAAGAGCGAGAGGTGCAAACCGAGCAGCCATTGCTATTGGAGGATTTGGTCTGGGAGTTGTTGGAGGAGTGGATGTAGCAGAAGTATGAGGAGTGTGAGGAGGTGTGTGCGGAGGAGAAGCCATGTGGGATGAGGTAGGAGAATTTGTTGTAGACTTTTGATAAGTGATTATAGGTTGCAGGGGAATAGCGGGAATGAAAGGGGGTTCGGTGGGAACTTTTGAGGCGGAAGCCGTGATAGAAGATCCAATGTTTGTAGATGCAGCTTCTAGGAAATCAGCAAGACTTGAAAACTGAATGTCTCTCTGAAGGCGCCGCAAGATAAAATTATCAATCAACTTATTGTTTCTTTCAACTTCAAGGGCCACAGCAAAGTCAAGATTTGGAACTAGAGAATCAAGTGCACTTTCAGATTTGGTTTTAAACAGCGACAATTCAAACTTTTCGTCAAAATCAAGTTCTTCAAGATACTTAAAAATTGCAGGACATGAGTGGGATTTAAACACGGGAGTCACAAAGCTCTCTTGACGACGGAGTCTTGGAATCAAATTGGGATTTTCGTAAACAGGAGGAGGATTAGGATCTGGATTAGCTCTGGTATATCTCTTTGAAGCCAGTGTGTTATTTTCTTGAAATCAAAGGAACATAAACAACTTTTTTAGCCTATCAAACCCTAAACTTATCATCCAGAAGCTTAGAATTTTCAGATGTACTGGGGTGTTTCAAAGGTCATAATTACAAGCTAGACTGGAGATTGACTGAAGTAGCATTTATCTACTTGTGCTAATGCAAAGAAAAAGCATTTCGAAGGCTACCTGGCTAATCTTCAGGCTCCATATGTAGCTTATAAAACAAATGACATTAACAAACAAACCATTTTTTCCCCAGTATGGTCGCCACTATGTTAGAGCCTAGATTTGTCTTAGGCTGAAAAGACAAGGTTCTAGGTCCACATCAAACCATGCTTAGCCTCGTAGCTAGCCCTACGAGGACAGGAGAGGGCTCTCTCCAGGTCAATCTTGGCAATAGGTAATCAGTGAGGATCGAGATGACTAAATTTGCAATTAATCTTAGGCTAGGTATGAATTACAAGGAGTTTTAGGTTGATTTTTGAGGTTTTTGTTGAATCAAAGGGAAAGGCAATTTTGGGTTCGGGGATGAGACACAGTTTTTGCAGAGGTCTACTTGGGGAAAGGTATGCGATTGTCTTGATGCTTTAAAGATAATAAATGGCTAGATTTGACTGATGAGAAGCTAAGGAGAGCAAGAAGCTTTCAAGGATTCTCCTTAAACACACGAAAACATGGAAAATCAAACAAACTTAAAGGCAGAGCATAACAATCTATGGATTCTACCTTAACACTTCATTTGTTCAATTGCAGAAGATGAAAGAAGGAAAATGATACACATTAACAACTTACAATTATTGAAATAAGCACACCATCAACACATAAAGCCACAAGGATCCCAAACAGTGCTGCAAAACCCTGGTCTTTCCTTTGCCAAAAATGCAGAAGTGAATGTACAATAGGGTGTCAAGCTTTTCCCAAGAGTCCAACCCTGAAAATGACTTAGAAATTACATAATATAGGCAAGCCAACCTCTTCCCTTGCCTCTAGGGGTCTAGCTCATCATTCTAGGAGTGGTTTCAACCAATTCTAAACACAGCACTAAAATCTAGGCAGTCAAAACAACTTGCCTCTATAAGGTAGGAAACTGATTCATTCATTAAATTTTCACTCTTTGGTGAATAAATCTTCTAGAACAAGTAACTATGTGTCAAAATTACATCATTTTCAATTAATTACATCAAGAAAAGTGAAAAATTACATCACAAATCAAAACTGGTCAAACTAGCCGAGTTTCTGAGCTGAAAGATGAAAAATAAGGCAAAAAATCTATATGCGCCGCGCTAATTTGCTGCTGATTTTGAGGTACCTGCAGGAGTTTAAATTGAGCTCAAATTCACTTGATGGAAAGCCCTGCCTGTCTACTATCCAACCCAAGTGGAATTTTCTAAATTGGTGTCCATTTTCCCCTCCAAAAGTGCATTCTCCCAAGATTGCTTCCTGTGTGTCAAAATAGGGGCAGTGAGGTCATTTTTTGCATGTTTTTTTACATTTTGGGGACCCGAAACTTTCCCAAATTTCTTGTCCAAGTACCAAAATTTATGATTTCTCATGACAAATCCAAAATTTCAAGCCATTTGTGATTGGAGATCCCAATCCTATGCGTCGCGCAAGGTGCGCGGCGCATATAGGGAAAAAACCTGCTTTTTAAGTGCAAACATTTCAAAATGACCAAAAATGCCCCAAATCTCTTGAAATTTGGGCTGGAGTTCCATTATCAAGTGTGATGATGAGCTAAAGAGGCCTCGGCCAAAATCTGAGGACGATCAAGCTCCCTTTGTTTCTTTTTCTTGTGGATTTCCTTCTTTAATTTTGCCTTTAGATTTCTTATCCGAGCCTTGCAAACTTGGTTCCATGCCCTGTAGTGAACAACCATATGTATCAACAATGCATTATCTCTATTGGCCTTGCTCAGCTGCTTATCCAAGTAAATGTTGACCCTTTCGAGATTAGACTCTCGATCCTCATTGACCTGTCGCTCTAGAGAAGTGAACTGAATCCTCCTATGTCGGGCAACTTGGCGATTCACAAGGATGTTCTGTAGCTCCATGATCACATGTTGATCTTCAAGCTGCTTATTTCTCTATTCTAGATACCTGATGTTCCATTTGGCCATCTCCAACTGGATTTCCAAGGCTTGAATGTCTGTTTCTTGCTCCTCAATCATCATTCTATATCTAGACTTCTCTATCTCCGTAGCTGTCTCAACATCAGGAATGATAATGAAACCTGATGGCTCACCTGAAGGCCCTTTCTCATGCATGGGCTTCTTTCCCTTGTCCTGTACCTGTGCCTATGGTGCTGATGTCGAAAGCGAGGCCCCTTCCATGCCAGGTGGAGATAACACTTGCTTTGCTGCTGCAAACAAAGGTTTAGTACCTTTCGGATAGCATCTCTGATATGTAATAAAAATAGGCCTGGTCTCATGACACTCATACTGTTGAGAAGGTTCACCCTCATGTTTCACCTCTGAAACTTCTCGTGAAGCTCTGAAGGAATCACGTGAGATAAAGTCATTCCAAGTGATGCCCTGCAAACCAAGCTGATGAACCACCAAAATCTTTATAAGCGCAAAATGATATCCACTGTTGAGTTGCTGTTGAGGGGTTCTATGTTGTATAAAGGTATTCATCCTCTGTATATTTTGACAGATGAAATATGGAATGTTCATCATCCGCACCCTAGTAAATTGCATAAGTAATCTGATGTGATAAGCATAAAGACGAGATAATCGTCCCTCACAGCTGAAATATTTCATGATCAATCTCATGAGTGGAGCATATTCATCTTTCAGGTACCTGAACGGGAACACTCTTTTGAGCTGCCTCAAGCAATTGGGTTTGATATATGGCTTATAATGCTGATTATCAATCTGTTGTTTTTTATGCCATAGTTCACCAATATTTGGTATACCTGTTGCTAGCGAAATAGTTTCTGGTGTAAGTGTAAAGGTGATCCCAGCCAAGGTAGCTTGATCTCCGTGCAAATGCAAGACAAAAAGACGAGCCAACTCATAATGAAACTGGACCTCAGCCACCTTTTGACAAAACTCATAGCTTGAATGATGCTCAAAGCACTGCATAGCAAGAGGACAAGCATGAAATTCTCTAAGGCTGAATGGTTCTTCCCTAACATGTTTGCCACTTTTACGAGGCCTCCGGGGTTCCTGTTCACCCAAGGGAGAATCACTTTGGGTTTCTGCCTCATATTCAGATGAGTGGCCACATGACATCACTGCTGATATACAAACTGCCATGTGCAACTAAATATGGACTGTTCTTTTGATCTAAACAATGTTATGACCAAGGGGAAACAATGTACAAGGGAATACTAGGAAGGGGAAGATATCAGGAAATTAGGGAATTTTGAAATGAAATGTAATTAGGGAAAGAAGGGGAAATGTAGATATGGGATTAGGGTTTTAGGGTTTGGGATATTAAACAGGATTAAGGAGTTTTCATAGGGGTGAGGGATTAGGATTTTAGGGATTGTAGTATAGGATTAATGAGGGAATTAATGAGGAAGTTTGATGAGTGAATTTGGTAATGAGGAACAAAGGGAAATGGGGAAAAGACAAAACCTTGGTAACAAAACTGTTTCAAACCCTACAACACCTTTTTTTATATTGATAAAGGGAGGCTTTCGAAATCTTGTCTCAACGGAAATCATCCATGAACCCATCACTTTCACCATTAAAAAAAAAGAAAAAGAAATGGAGGTGAGCCTACCTGACAAATTGATGTGAAGAGGAGGCGATTTGATGAGTTTTCAAACCATTTACGGGCTCCAAACTATAAGCGCCGCGCTCCTTACCCAGTGCGCCGCACAAGTTATATGCACCGCGCTGGTTATATTTTGCACTGGCCTGAAGCCCTGTGTGCGCCGCGCAAGTTATATGCGTCGCGCAGGCTGTTACATGTGCCGCGCAGGTGAAATGGGGACCAATCCTCTCCAAAACACATAAACTCAACTTGCAAAGACTTGCTCCACCTTTGGCATGCACAATGACTTGAAACTTCATTGAAAAACCTTTATATAGACACCAATTTGATTTTTTCCTCTTCCATAACCCACTTTGTTATGTTTTGCAATTGACACTTTTTCAGGATTAATAGAATTTTGACCTTTTTGTTTCCTCCTTAAATTTGGTTGAAATAATGATTTTCTTTGACAATTTTTTGCAGGGATAGCTATGATATGATCTGGAAAAGGAGACCAGGGCTGCGCCTGGACAATTCAAGAACTGAAATTTTTGAAAATTTATTACAAAAATGAAATGTCGACTTATCTTCAAAACAGAGTTTTGAAGAGAAGTCATAATCTATCCGTATAATGATAAAAATCTCTGAGATAACAATCTAACAAGGACCTCCCTCTGGCCTGTTGGCTTTATTAAACTTTGTCAAAGACCCAATTGACTTAACCCTAGACCTAATGACCGAAAAAACTATTATGACCTAGAGACTGAAACAGGACTGCAAATGACTTTTTAAGACTTAAATTTTATGAATAGACCTGAGCCAGTAGTGCCAAGCATGAGGGGAATGAGTGACACAAACCTCTCCGTCAGATTTATGGCATGCTTCTAACGAAATGCAATTTATCGAAACTGATGAGACACCTAAACATGAAATGCAAAAAAGAGTTTTGATCTCTGATGGAGGGATAACCAAACCGACTCTAATAGGTACAACTACGCGGAGCAATTTCCTTTCAAACGACATTGTCCTCTCCTTCAAATTGATGACCCCATTCATGGATAGCCCAATCAATTCCTAGGAGCGCAGGGTATGGATTGTTGTCATCAACAATCTCGATCACTTCAAAATCAACCAGTGCGCTTGCACCTTATATATATAGAGTTACTCCATGTAATCTACCAATAGGAATAATATTATGTTGATTTTCCATCCTTAATGAAATGGGAGACCATTGTAGCACAGGTCTCCCCATTCTTTCCCATGTCTGCTTAGGCAAAACGTTCGCATGTGAACTGAGATCCAAGATAACATGGTCCATCTCATAGTCTCCTATTTGTGTGGTGAGCCTCATCTCACACCCTATCCTCGTCTTATGGATGCCTATCTTTTTGACTGTGTTGTGTCCTTGAAGAGAAATTTCCTTACTAGCACACTTGTTTATCAGTTCTTGTATCCCTTTCACAGCCTTGCTATTGCGCAGTAGCTTCATACAAGTCTTTAAGAAGGTAGTAAACATAGAGGGGTCAATTTCTTCAGAAATCTTGTCCTGACTTCCTGAGGTAGAGGCCTCATGTTATACAGAATTTATAGCTACGGATAAGTATATCCTCCCTATGTGGGTAGTTACACTTAGAACAATTGAATTAAACATGTTTAACCTTTTCCTACAATAAACAGATAAGATAAAAGAACCTACTTGTGAACCTTCGCTTCCTTTGATCTCCTTTGAGTTGCTCTCATCACTCTTACTCAAACTGAATTTTCTCAATCGGTAGCTGCCAGCTAACAGAAGGAAAAAATAATCAAAGAATATGATCTATTTATAGCAAACAAATGGAATCAACAACATTTGAACATACATTCATCATAGATATAGACAAAATTATCGGAAAAGGAACAAATAACTTTATTGATTGATTGAAGGAGAAGTTACACCTGATGTGGCTCAATATCGTGTCACTCATCTAGATTAGTCCAAGCCCTCATCACAATAATAAAAACATCAATCCAATAGCATAACATTACTTTGAAAATGATTTCAAGTCTCTAAACCAACAATATTTCTCTATAATATCCAATCTCCTTGGCTCAATGATGGGAGGCCAATTTATAGATGAATGCAAGTGGTTTTGTCATTAATATGGAATTGAATGGCTTTCCATAATTGGATGATTAGTTTCCATGTTAAAAGGGATGACAGGATAGAGGATAGATGATCCAAGTCTATCATAAGTTGATCTCATCTTGGTAGGATAGGAGCTGTGTTACTTCTAGAAGGCTCTAGAAAGTAGGAATATACTTAGTATCCAATGAACATTTCAAGGATTCTCACCTAGCATAGGCTTGAGTGGGCTTAGGTGCTCTACAACGCAGCCTTGAATGGGGCTACCTACTCTGCAGAGCACTTAACCCTAGCCAGGGGTGCGCTGGTGACCCAAGGAAGCACTTTAGCAGAGTTTGAAGTCAGTAAACTCTCATGGATTAAAGAACTCAATGAGGTGGCATGTCTAGGGCATGTAGAAACTGAGTTAGCATTTGATAGACCCTGTTTACACTAATTTGATTGTCAGGAGTGATGTACCCAAATAGACCTATAACAACTGCCCCCTAAAGCATGAACTAAAAAATGATAATATTGAGTGATATGCTTTATGATGTGTTGAGGAGGATTTAAAGCAGATGGTGAACTGCATTACTTAAAATACATAATATCATGCTATCTTTGATTCTTTCATGAATTGCTGAGGGAAGGCATACCCATGCTCAACATATAAAATTTTCATTACATGTGCATAAATCAGATAGTCATCTACAGATATAGATTCATGATAAGATGACTATCTGTGTAAAGCCATCATAAAGATGATTTAGTACTCTCCTAAAATCATAGCCCAGATGGATGAAAATAGATCCAGAGTCCTCTATCTTGTCCAATCATTTGCTCAAGTATGATTCTAACCATGTGAAAATGTGATCTAAAGTCAAACATGGGAAGACATTGTATGATTACCAGCCAATGATGTAAGCTATCAATAGTCGTGAGAGAAGTCACCAATAATGATAATGATTCTCAAGGTACTACAATCTACATGAATTGAATAGATGTTTTGATGTCGAACACCATAGAAAGTCTTTCAGTCGAAGGTTTGTGATGTCAACCTATCACCAGAAGCGAGAAAGCTACCATTGATGTATACAAGCATCAAGGTAGTGGAAGGGTGTTTTTGAGTCAACTTCTTGGATAATGTGCTAATGTCAACAAGAAGTGACTCATTGCAGGAGGACCTTGATGTAACCCCCATCAACGACATGAAATGAGTGTAA
The DNA here is from genome assembly GCA_031772625.1 of Pinus tabuliformis. Classification (NCBI taxonomy): domain Eukaryota; kingdom Viridiplantae; phylum Streptophyta; class Pinopsida; order Pinales; family Pinaceae; genus Pinus; species Pinus tabuliformis. The sequence continues at coordinate 264,274,267 of CM062804.1, forward strand.
TGATTTTGAAGAAAGAATATGACTTATGACACATTGTTCAAGAATGGCGGTCATGAAAATGAAGGTTTATGAATATTGCAAAGGATGAAGTTTACTGAGTGACTTCTCTTGAACATGTCGGTGACACTTAATGAATAGCATCATTGACCCAAAACTAAAGTGATGGATGCTGTGATAGACCATAGGTATGATAACCATCAAGAAGATAACCCAACCCAAATAGTCACAGAGATGAAGTGAAAGTGTCATGTTCAAGAGTGACTTGCTACATAAAGTGACTTATTCCTTTTCCCATTTTCCCCTGTCATTGCTAACCAGTACCTCTTTATTTTTTAACAAGCTTGAGGAGGATAACATATCCTTGATATATAATTCTACCCTACAAATGAATTCATTGCTATGTGATGTTTTAATGAGGCTAGTGAAGGTGAAACTTGGTCTTGTCATGATGGACAAGTTTTTCGCTATTTGATGCTTTAACGAATTTAATGACAATGAGAACTCAGTCATTTTCATATTTAGAGAGTTTGAAAAGGGACAAAAAGAAAACCCCACAAGTTTTTTTCGTAAATATGTCTCTCAAGTTTGAAAAATCTTAAAATAATACAAGAGAGAACCTATTGATCATGTTCGATCAACGTATTCTTTTTTCGAAAGTAATCTATGTTAGTCCGGAAAAGGGTTAAACTTATACTGAGTAGATGTTGTTTCCAATCCATTTACGAGCTGAAAGGCACAAGCACTCGACAATCTTTTCATATTTTGAGAGTCTAGAAAGAGATGAAAGAGGACTCTATGGGGGTTCCTTTTTCTATGTTTAACAAACCTCGGAAAAGAGATAAAAGTATGCTATGTGGTCAAAAGTATATTTTACAAGCATGCACATCAAATTCACTATGTCAGCTGTAAACCTACTCAAAGAACCACCAAATGGATTAAACATACCTATTTCATCGGTAAAAATAGGTAAAAACTAAAGTTTATTCATTTAATGAACATGAAATAACCATAAAACAAGAATTTACCAAGTCATTTTAGCATTTGACATTTACCATTCAGTTTTGGGCTCTGAACTAGTTTTTTACCTCAAACTTCAGCAGTTGATTACGGGAGATTCTGTGGATCATTATTTGTGATGTTAGGACCAGGTAGGAGATCTACCTCTTCTCTTTCATTTAAGGTTATTCTTTTCCAATTTCAGGAAAAAATTTAGGGTTTTTGTGTCCCTAGGGTAAATATATCACACCCTAGGATCAACGCAACCTTATGCATAAAAAAAATATGTTGCAGAGTAGTCAAATAGAAGGGAAACAACTCTACATCACACTATCTAAAGATCGGGGGTGCATTTTGCACAATTTAGAAATATGATTCATCATTTCTATCCAAAATATCTTCAGTTGTTTGGATGAAATGGATCCTAACTAAGCATATGGTCTGATTTCAGAGTTTGATTGAATCAGAATGGCTATCGCATGGTGTGAAAAAGAAAATTAAGAACATGATATGGTTTCCCTAAATGATCTGGGTACTATTGAGGCCCTCAGTGATTATGGGTTGCTCAAATATTTCAGGTTATCCGAGATGAGGCAATAGCTATAACTATTGCAATTCTTGGTTCATTCATGGGATCCAGTGGAACAGGTTTTTCACATAGGGGAAAAAGTGCTCCCTATATTATTGCTGATATTTACTTTCTCACAGGATTGTCGAGACATGGTGCCCCCATTTCTCTTTCAGGTTCTGCCTGTGGGGGTGAATCAGTGAGGGACTACATTCAACAATTCTGCCAGCCAGGTACACAGCCTAGCAAACATGGAAAGATAAAGATCAGGGATGTTCGTGATATGCCCTTACAAACAATCCTCTTTACAATCACAAACTTGGCGGGTACTGTTACACTTCATGTCGTGAGTCGATCATATATGCCATTGAGCCAACTATGTTCAACTAGTGTGATTCAGTACTCTCTTTGATGAAAGAGAAGCTGACTAAAGTAAAAAGTGGTAAGATGAAAAATTTCAGCTATGGATCGATCTTGATCACTTTAACTCTGGAGAGAATAACATTGATGCAACCTCAATATGTGATAATAAGTTTAGCTGGTCCTAGAGATCCATAGATGCAGAGATGGGTAGAGTTGATGGCTAGACATGTTGGTCAGCCATCAATCTCATTTTCTACCACATTCTTCAGTTTGCTCCATCGACAACGTATTTTCATAGAGGAGCATCCATATGCAGGGATGGATTTTCATAGAGATCCGGATTTGAGATTACTAGTGGGTGCTCAATGGGGTGTTATAGGTAAATTGTCTTGACGATATTTTTTATTTCTTGACTTTTTACATGTTTTTGTGTTTTTTGATGTTTCCAAGGCTAAACTAAAAATGTTCTCATGTATACCGATGTTGGTATTGTTTGACCAATGCGTCATCAATAGGAGGCGAGTGAACCAGCAAGGAGAAATGTCGGAGGAGCAGTTCTCTAGGATTTAGATATTATCAAGACACTGGTGGAGTTGCAGCATCATATAGAGGGGTTAACCCTCGGTATACCAGATGTTCAGATCGAGGAGTTACAAATGAGACTACAATGCCATACTATTGGTGTACCTAGCCGTGGGATGAGACTATTGGGCATGATAGCTCAGGCAGTGACCTATTATCATGAACATCATTAGATATACTTAGGATGATTTACAATATGAATTTTGAGGTTTTGAGGTCAAATTACCAACATTTCTTGGACACAAATTTTGTAAAAACTTTGAACATCTAACTATTTTACTTTCAGTGTTTTTGTATGGTTATGTGTAATCCTATTCAATTGTTGACGTGAACTCAAAATTTACTCTTTACGTATGTCGTAAATTTCTGTTTAACACGTAATTCGCTAAAGAATCAATCAATGTATTAAAGTTTCTGGAAATGTGTTGATATTGAATGTAATCAAAATGTCTTTCCAAGAGACAAACTCTAAGGAATATAGGATGAATAGTTGGATTTCAGACAGTATAAACATTCATAAGTTGTAGTATGACAAGTTGTGATTCTAGCCTAATGATGATTCCGCGAATGCCATGTGAAATGGCATCAGATAGGAGTTCGATTAATGCGCTATACTCAAAGATATTTTTCGTAGAACGACTAATACAAATCCCTTGAAAACTCACTAACTCGCCAGTTGGAGCAAATATGGCCCATGTTGTAGAGGATAGGTTCTACATATTACAACTTGCACCATCAGCATAACCAACAAATGGTTCCAAATATTCTAACATCTGCAACAAATGCAAAGAGGATTACTAACCACATAAAAACTCTAAAAATCACACTATGACACACACATGCAATCAAAGTATATATATATAGTGTTTTTACTATGCACAATCAAGCATAGCAACGTTTAAGATACAACCCATTTCAGGGTTGAAACAATGGAATTCCATCATAATCAACCAACTCATAAGCGCCTTTTTCCAAAACATGCTTGACAATGCAAGGGCCCATCCATAGTGGTTCAAATTTTCTTGTTCCTAATTTAGCGACTTCCTGATCTTAAAGCAAGACTAGGTCTCCTTTTGAGAATATGTGAGGCTTGGCATTGCGTCATATTGCACCTTAATTCGTTTACTATGTTGTTCGTTGGCCAATGCAGCTTCACGACATGTTTCATCTAGATGGATGAGTTCTAAGAAACTTTCTTCTCATCATAAGTGTTAGGTAACAAGTCAGTTGCAAGTTTTAGTGATGAAATCTCACATTATATAGGAAATATTTCCTCAAGACCATACACCAATTAGAAAGGTTTAAATCCAGTTGCATTTCTTACGGAGGTTGGGTAAGCCCACAAAGCTGAGTATAGGATCAAATGCCAGTTTTGTTTATGAACTCCTATCATTCGTTGAAGCATTCGCTTAAGGATTTTCTTAAGGGCTTCAACTTTCCCAGTAGCATGTGGATAATAAGTAGTAGAACTATCATGTGAGAGTCCTAACTTGGGAGTTAATTCAGTCATCATGTGATTACGAAAATGCGAGCCATGATCTGTAACTACCACTTGTGGTACCCCAAACTATGCGACCACGTGCTTGAAGAAAAAAAGTGTAGCTGTCTCACCACTATTGTTTAGTGTAGGCATTGCCTCAGCGCATTTCGTAAAATAGTCAACGACAACAATAATATACCCATGCCCCTCGGTTAAGTGAGGGTTACATGTCATGAAATAAATGGCCCATTTTGCAAGTGGTCCAACAGCGACAACAAGATGCAATGGTGCAGGTGGTAATCAAGTTTTACAAAGAAAATATAGCATCCATGACAACTTCTAATAACAGTTATGCAATCATTAAATATGGTAGGCCAGAAGTAACCAACACGAACAATTTTCTATGTGGTCTCATAACCCGATAAACCATAACCAACACAAAACACACATTTATGTGGATTGAATCAATTTTATAGTGTTAGCACCATAAAAAAGATGACTCTCAAATGTTGCAGGTGATTATCCCATTTCCATGAATGAGCAGGTAAGTCATCTAGATAGGAATCAACTGTGTCTATAAATACATAATTTGAAAGGAAATCAATGATTTAAGGGAGATTTAGTTCATTTGGAATATCTACTATGTGATCTGGAAGATGGGATTGATGATGATAATCTTCCCATGATTCTTCTTCTGTCATCATTGATTGGATGATTCTTTCATCAGTGGAAAATGTATGTTAAAAAGGATCAGAGGAAGTACCATATTCTAACGAATGATCAACCTATAAAATCGGTGATGATGGATTTGGATTTACTGCACAGGCCAAGAAGATTGATTTCTATGTGAGCAAAATTGGGCTTAGCGGCATGGTTTCACTACGCATATCAACTTCGGAATTATTGGAAATCTTCCATGAATTAGATGAAGTCGAAGATATCATGTTATAGGTCTTAACTTTTGCAACTTCCACCGTTTTTGATGGTGACGGTAGTGAAAAGGTGCCCATTAGGGTAGAATCTTTGATTATATCTACTCCAATGTTCTAAAGAGATAACAGAGGTCTATGAACTAAAGGAATGCTTCCAGTTGCCTGTGAACTAGAGGTGGAGAACACAAGTTGTTGAATTATTGTGATTCAAACTTTCTGAGGGAAAGTGATTATACAAAAGTATGTCGAAACCACAACAGCTATAGCATAAACCCATGGTATTCCTAGTATAATATTGTATTCAAGGGGTCCGTCAACGACCTCAACTTCAACTGTTACAGTTTTTCCCCCAAGTTCTATCTACAGGTTACTTAAAATTCCACAAGGTGTATAAGTGCGACCATCAAAAGCTTTTAACATCGTAGGTGATCGTGACAAAGGTAGTGAGCCAAGTGCTTTCCATCAATTCATTGACATGATACAAGTAAATGCACCTTCGTCATCAATGGTTTGGTGAGTGAGGTGATTCAAAGAATTTACTTGTATCAAGAATTCTAACTGTGTTGGTAATTGTGGCATATAACCTGCATGGTTAAAAACTATGAGATTGGAATCTGTTGGATCAATTCCACCAATTGCTGAAAATAAAGAATGCTATTGGGAGGGACAATTTTGAAGCACCTCAAGCATCAACATAGAAGAAGGTGACTGAGCCAAATATTCTGCTATGTTATAATTTTGTGCTGTTCGAGCTTGAGGGTTGAATGTAGACTTATGAACAACTCCCTTAAGCGGCTTTATTGGTAACTCTAGTGCAATGGGTGGTCAAATGGAGTCAGAAGAAGTCCAAGTCAAAGTATTGGGTTGATCTATAGCCTGGTTATTTGATGACAATGGTGGATTACCGTAATATTTACTTTGTGTAGTCACCAAAAAGTCAGTCCTAGGCTTAGTGAAGGACAACATAAGCACTTTTGAAGTGGAAGCATGATCTGTAGCAACCAAATGAGTCTTTGGGTTTGGAAAAGGGTATATCAACACAATGGATGTGCTAGAAGTCTTAAGAAGTTTTGAGACTTAAGAGCAGTGAGGACAGTCTCATGTAAAGTGCTCCTCATTACAAATTAAATATGGGTAACGAGGTTTCCAAGCCGGAGAAGAGGAATCAGATGATTTCTCTTGAGGGGGAGAATTTTGTTTCTTTTTGGTATTCCCCTTTTCCTCACTTCCATGTTGCTTTTCATTTTCAAACAATGTAAACTTTGAAATGAGAACTAATACTTTTACCCGTTTCCTAGAGATAGCAAAGAAGTGACTTGATTTTGAAAAGGGGCGATGCAGGGAACACATATTCTTTTTAAAGCATAGTTTTTGGCACTTTATTTTTTTTATGTACATTACGTTTTAGAATGTTAGTGATTTGCATGCTGATTTAAAAAAGTGGTGATTCTACGTCATGCCCTTTTTTAAAAGACCTATTTTTTGACTTTAAATTTTATAATGTATGAAATCTAAATAATTATTTTCTAAATTTAACGATTTTTGACCCTTTAAACTTTTTAATGTATTAAGTGTGGATATTTTTTTAAATGTTACATTTTTTTACACTTTAAAATTTTTTATGTCAAATTTTTTGACATAAAAAGAAGACATAAAAATATATATAAAAATGACAAAAAAGACGTAAAAAATGTAAAAAAAAATAATAATTATCTCGTAAACCAAAAAAGAATTTGGAAAAAAAAAATAAAAAAATCTAAAATTAAGTGAAAATAGAAAAGTTTTAAAAAGCATTAAGAAAAAAAAAGTAACTAAAAACAAACTAGATTAAAAAATAAATAAATAAATAATAAAATAGAAAATTAACAAAAAAAAAATTAAAAAACTACTAAAACAAAGATTAAAAACGTTCAAAAAAACCTAAAAAAACAAAAATATATTCAAATTAAAAACAAAAAAAATTAAAAAAAAAAACAAAAAAAACAAAAGAAGAAAAAAACATTTAAAATTAAAAAAAAAATACAAGTATTTTAAAAAAAAAAACAGTTTTTTATGTAAGAAAAAGCATTTTAAATTTTATGTTAAAAAATTTAAAATTGAAAATTTCAATTTAATTTTTTTTTAACATTGTTAAAAAATATTAGTTTTTATTTTAAAAACAAAAAAGAATATTTAAAATTTTTTAAAAAATAAATACTATTTGTTTCAAAAAATTAAACGCATTTTTTTTTATAAAATATTCGTTTTATTTATTTATTTTTAATATCAATTTTTATTTTTTTTAGAATTGGTCCAGGCTTATAGCCACGCCCCCACGAGCGGCCGGGCGACGGGAATCACCCATCCGCCACATGTGGGCGCATGGCCCTCGGCGGCAAGGCTGCAAGTCTGACCCATTTAAAAAAAAAATTAAATGAATATTTTATAAAAAATTTAAAAAAATGCATTTAATTTTTTCAAACAAATAATATTTATTTTAAAAAAAAAATTAATGTTTTTTTTTGTTTTTAGAATAATTTTTTTTTTTTTTTTAATAATGTTAGGAATAATTTAAATATAAATTTTAAATTTTTTAATATAAAATTTAAAATGTTTTTTTTAAATAAAAAAATATGTTGTCATTTTTTTTTTAATTTTAAATGTTTTTTTTTTTTTTTTTCAAATTTGAAAATACATATATTTTATTAAATTTTAAATGCTTTTTGGTTTGTTTCCGAATTTGAATATATTTTTGTTTTCTAGGTTTTTTTGAAAATATTTTTACTGTTCATTTTAGTAGTTTTCTGACTTTTTTTGGGTTTTGTTTGTTAATTTTGTATTTTTCTTTAATCTAGTTTGTTTCCATTTTTTTTTTCATTTTTTTAGTTTTTGTATATGATTTTTAAAAATTTTCTATTTTTACTTACTTAATTTTATAGTTTTTTAAAATTTTGTTTTGTTTTTCCAGTGTTTTTATTTTTTATTTTTTTTATTTATTTTTATGGTTTAATAGATAAAAAAAAAAATGTAGTTTTTTTTAAAATATGTCTTTCTTATTATTTAATTCTTTATATTTTTTTAATTTTTTTTTAGTTTTTTAATTCTTATCTTTTATAGGTTAATTTTGTTTTTTTTGTTTTTTTTTTCATTTTTATGATTGATTTTTTTTTTGTTAATTTTTTTTTATGTTTTCTTTTTGGTCTTTTTTGTATAATTGATTTTTGTATCTTACTTTATGTTTTGTTTTTAATATATATTTTTATTTACATTTTGCAATTTTGTTTAACTCTTTTCTTCATTGTTTTAATTTTTAATTCTATATTTTCATTATTCTTTTGAAATTTTAATGTTTTCCGAAGTCATGATAAAATCATTTACACCATTATTTCAAAATGTTGAAAATTTACCCTAGAAAAAAAAAAGTGTTATTCCAACATCAATGCTTTTCGTTTTGAGAGTGTTTTTTGCTCAATTTTTGCACATAAAAAATCAGTTTTACTAGCATTTTTTAAAAATGTTGAAAATTGACCCTAAAAAAAAGCGAGAATTCGAGTATCAACACCTTTCATTTTTAGGGTGTTTTTTGCACAATTTTTGCACAAAAAATTCATTTTCATTGCCATTTTTAAAACATGTTTAAAATTGACCCTAAAAAAAAAACATCATTCCAATATACACACTTTTCGTTTTTAGCATTGTTTTTCATGTTTTTTCGGGGATTTTTGACGAGAGTTCATGTTTCAAAGTTTGCATTGTTTTTACCTTTGTCAGATGACACGACATTTATTTTGGAAGAAAGTGTATTATCAGGTGTATTATAGGTTTGATTTGAAATAGCAAGTGTTTGACTAGATGGTCTACTTGTTGTTTGAGAGCTTGAAGAACATATCACACCATCACTAGGATGAGTCCTTACTGGATGGAGGTGGTGGAATAGTAAAAGTTGGTCTAGGTGCATTTGGAATCTTATCACAGGGTGTGCCAGATTTGGTGTAAATCAAGTCTAAGTATTGGGTAAGAGTAATTACTTGCTCTTCAGTAACAACTCCTCCTTTAGCCACGTCCTCGGTGATAAATGGAAACAAGGACTTAATAAACCACTTAGCTAAAAGATGATCATGACAAAAGTTTTGACCATTCGACAATGACAGTGCCACTCATGAATATCATCATAAGTGTGAGTAGCGGTGGTCTATTTAAAGTTGGTCAATAGTTCTGTGCCAATGTCATATATGATGGGTAATTGGAAATGGGTTAAAAATATAGTGGCTAAGGCTATGAAGTTGTCAAATGAAGCTCGTGGAAATTAAATATGCCACTTTGTATCTGTACCATTGAGCGTTCGCTACAAAAGATGTAGTCTTACTGAATCATCATTTAGGGAGTTGGATGAACACCATAAATGAAAAGTTATAACGTGATTGGTCGGATCCTCTCCAGGGTTTCCATTGAACTTAGGAGTATTAGAAGGAAATTTGTGTGGAATCATCGGCCACCAAGCTGAGTAAAGAATGGGATCATTGGTAAGCCGATTTAAATCCGGTAATTCAAGTGTTGTGACAAAAGGAAACTATCGGTTACGTCAGGTTGACTATAACCAAGGTAGGATGGAATTTCTTGGGCAATAAGCATTTTCATACCAACATCAGGAATTTGTTACTCGTAACCTTGATAGCGGTAGGTTTGTTGAGCATATCGAGTATAAGGTTGTTGTTAGGAACTAGGATAAATTTGTTGTTGACAAAAACCAGCATATGCTTGTTGACTAGAACCTGGGTAAGGTTATTGTTGAAGAAACCAAGCATAGGCTTGTTGACCAAGTCTAGGATAAGTTTGGTACTATTGGAATTGTTGTTCTTGGTATTGTAGCTACCATGGTTGTTCATACAACGGTTGTTGCCCACTAGTATAAGTTTGACCAGGTTGTGGATAAATTGAATGAGTATAAGTCTGAGTCATCCCAGTTAATGGCAAACTGGCCTGGGGTTGTTGGATTTTAGACACAAACGGTTGTTGTAAAATGGCCTAAGAGGACTGAGTCTGTAGACTTGAAACTTAAAGGTAAGAGGTTGAAGGATCAACTTGCAAAGGTGGAGATACAATCAACTAATCTTGCGAAATGTGGTAAAGTCGTAACGATAGGCATAGTAGGTATGGATGAAATAGGTTGTATTGGTTATGATGAATACACAAGCCTTGGTTGAAAATGAATTGTAGGATTCCTTTGACAAACAGACATTCCAGAATAAGTTGAACCTAAAGATGATGATATACTGCCATATGGTGGCCCCCCACAGTACGGAGAATAAGCAAATTGGGCATATTGTTCTCCATATCAAGGTAATCCAGTGTTAAGTGGATACATTGGATTGTAACCATATGGACCAGCTTGATATTGACTTGATGGATCAAACTGTTCAGTATCCGTAAGTGAAGAACCAGGTAAAATTCCTGTGGATGACATTGGTGAAGACCATGGACTAGAAGAAACACCAGAGTTGGTTCTAGATAATGATTGGTAACGAAGTTGGATGGATAGAACACCATACAGATGTGACTCAGGTGTTGTGGTAAACATCAAAGAAGTAGCAACAGTAGATGTTATTGCAGCTGTAACACATGATACAGTCTCGGATGTTGTTTCAGCCATAGTCAAATGACCCGATAAATATCCTAATGAATCTACGGGAGTTTCAAAGTAAACACGATCAAGAGGAGCAATATAAATTAATCGAGGAAAGGAAGGATAAAGATAAATCCCTGGTACAAAACAAGTTGGAGTTCTAGGTGAAGTTTCTTCTTCAAATTCCTCTTCAATAGCAATCAATCTAGGTGGAAGGATTTCACCGTTAGGTCCATAATAATTTTCGGTGTTTGTCTTTGCGGTAAAGGACAAGTCTCAATAGTTACAAATGTCTCAGGATAAATTGGTCGATCGTCTTCCAGTACAGGAACAACTTTTGGTTCTTCAACTTTGGGATCGAAGTGTTCTGGTAAAATAACAACGGATTCATGATGAATTTAATGAACAAATTCTAGTTGAGGATCAACTTCTTGTTGGAAAAATTCAGTTACAGTTTCACTAAGTTCACTTTCAGTGTCCTCAATTAATTGTAAAGGTTCCACTTCAGTCGCAAATAAACCAATAATAGTAGGAGTAACTAAAATCATAGTACGTACCGGTATAGGTGACTCTGGTAAATCAGATGAAGAACCAGAAGTTTGTGATGTAGTGGACTTAGTTAAATGAGACCGCTTTTGCTGATTAGGTGTAGCTTCAGGACGTAAACGTGGTTTACTTGCTGTCCTACACGAATGATGGGGTAAAGTTTGATTTTCTTCCATGATTTTATTATGTAAAGAAATAAACAAAAAGGGGATAATTTAGGCAAAAGAATTACCAATTAACTATGAACTACAATATACCGCCTCAGAGGAGCCAAGGACTTAACATGCGTGCAGGTAATATCCCCGAATGATGTTTTCGGTTTATCACGGTATATAAGGTGGTCAACTCGGCTACCTATGGATGGATGTAAACCTAATGTAGTCCTCCCAAATATACCCAAAAGTACATGGAGGCCCAATCTATGTTACCATTGTCTAATGCGAAACTACACAGTGAGAGCATTCCCTTATACTTTTGGTACTATAACCTCACCTGATATACCCAAAAGTATGTGGATGAGCTATGATATACTTACGTACATTGAATGGGGTATCACACTCAGAATTTATCATAGACCGTTAGCGACAACTGTTATGTTTAACTATTCCAGAAGACATCTCTAGCCTAGACCTCTAAATGTTATGCGTTAAGTTACAATGCTCCATTAGGTTAATTGAGATAAATTTTAGTTGATCTTGTTTAAAATTTTTCCTTTCAGGTTCACCGCATGATGTTTCTGAAACTCCTAGATTGCAACTAGGATGTGAAACATTATTTGATTTAAACAATGAAAACTATAACTAAAAGGGATAGAGCAATCATAATCTTTAAACAAAGAGCATAGAGCACATCTAATGCAACTTCCATATACCATTCCTACAAGAACATAAAAACTTCTAAATGCATTATGCATGTTTTTCTTTTCATTCCTTTAATGTCTAAATGAACATAAAGAAAATAAATTGACAAACGATCAATCAATTATTTTCAAAAGAAACGAAGAATTTACGACAATTTCATTTTCAAAGAAATGAAGACTTTACGAAAATTATTTTTTAGAGAAGTAAAGACTAATCAATGTAAGCTAACTTTGGGATTGATTCAAAAATGGTAAAGAAAATAGAAAGAAATATTGAACAAAAAAAGGCAAAGTAGGCATGGAAAAGAAATGCTAATTTGGACTTCAAGGATAGAGAAACATTGACCATTCAACAAACAAGATCTGAAACAATTTGGAAAAAATCAAGCGAAAATATTGGTTTTTGGCTTGAGAGGGACCAGCACAGCCCTGAGTGGAAGACAGTGCATTGCAGAGCACTATGTCTAGGCTAAGCTTTCTTTGTAGTCCACTGTGTCAAGAAAATCAGTGCTTTGATACTAGAGAGCACTGTCACCACACAAATAAGTACACATTTTTACCAAACAAGCTTTAAAATCACTGAATATAGGTAAATGAACTCAGGAAAAGTCTACTGGTGGTGCTAACACAAGGGATAACTACGAGGAATGATGGTCATTCCCCAGGATGGTCACTAATTTGCTATATAGAATTTATACCTATGATAAGTATATCTTCCCTAAGTGGGTAGTTACAATTAGAACAACTAAAGTGAAGATGTTTAACCTTTTCCTACAATAAATAGATAATATAAAAGAACCTACTTGTGATCCTTCACTTCCTTTGATCTCGTTGAGTTACTCCCGTTGCTCCCGCTCAAACTGAATTTGCTCAATTGGTACTTGCCAACATAAATAGAAGATGACAACAATCAAAGCATATGATCTCTTTATTGTAAACAATTGGAATCAACAACAGTTGAACATACATTCATCTTAGATATAGACAAAAGTATTGGAAAAGGAACAAACAACTTTATTGATTGATAGAAGGAGAAGTTACACCCAATGTGGTTCGATCTCGTGTCACTCATCCAACTTAGTCCGAGTCCTCATCACACCAATAGCAACATCAATCTAGTAGCATAACATTACTTTGACAATGATTTCAAGTCTCGAAACCAGCAATATTTCTCTATAATATCCAAGCTCCTTGGCTCTATTGTGGGAGGACAATTTATAGATGAATGCAAGTGGTTTTGTCACTAATATGGCATTGAATGGTTTTCCATAATTGGATGATTAGTTTCCATGTTTAAAGGGATGAGAGGATAGAGGATTAGATGATCCAAGGCTATCCTAAGTTGAGCTCATCTTGATAGGATAGGGGTTGGGTTCCTACTAGAAGTCTCTAGAAAGCAGGAATATACTTAGGATCCAACGAACATTTCGAGGATTCTCGCCTAGTTCAGGCTTGAGTGGGATTAGGTGCTCTAAAACGTAGCCTTGAATCGGGCTACCTACTCTACAGAGCACTTAACCTTGACTAGGTATGTGCTGGTGACCCAAGGAAGCACTTCAGCAGGGTTTGAAGTCTGGAAAATCTCATGGATCAAAGCACTCAATGAGGTGGCATGTCTAGGGCATGTAGCAACTGAATTAAAGTTTGATAGACCATGTTTACACTGAGTTGATCGTTGGGAGTGATGTGCCAAAATCTACCCGTAACGCGTCAGCGAATCTCTTCTTCACTTCCATGAACGTTTCTTTGGCACGCTCCAGATAGAACCAAACCTCCCTCTCTGGAGACTTGCGGACCCGTCCACCTTCTTCAAGCTATCTTGATTTATCATCACCAGTCATAATTCCACGTCACAACACAATATTCATGTTGGGATCCTCTTTGTGGGGCTCAGCCCTCATCATCTGCAAATTCTGGGTAGGCTGCTGAGGTTGCACCTTCTTCTCTTACATCATAGCTATCAATATAGGGCATTCTTCTATTGCGGGGTCAAACTAAGTGTAGTATCGATAGGATAGGCATTCCTGGCTCATACAGTCTCATGTGTAGTGTCTTGACACTTTGCAATTATAGCAAATAACTTGCCCCCAACCTATGCCAGGTCCTCCTCCTCCTCGGCCTCATCCACGTCCTTGGTATCCTCTGCACACTCCCCAACACCCTGATCCATCAGACGAGTCTCTCTTTGCATCCAATACATGGGTGTTATTTCCATCATCAATTCATAGCTACGATAGTTACACTCATCGTGGCCCACTGATTTACATAAATTATAAAATAACTATTGAGGGGTCTGCAGAAAATTTTTCAGCAATTGACAATTTTCCGTTACATGTTTTCCAGCCACATGACAGATAGTGTACCATAGCACGGGCCCTATACTTGGTCCTACTCGAGCTTCCTGCCTCAGAGGCATTCGCCCTCCTCTTGCAACATAATTCATGAAAAGAGGGCAGTGATCCTTATCATGCCCCTAGATTTACACTTGAGGAACCAAAATTCTTCATGCACCTCTGGCCGAGCCACTTTTTCCCTCTTCAAACACTACAACTCCAAGCATAGGGTTGGCAACTCCGAATGAATCTGTTGAACTCCCAAAGAATCATCTCGGATGGGTGTCTCATGCAATCTCATTACAATCTCCAGAGCTTCCACCTAAGTCCCGATCTTTTGTTGTGATAATGCAATCCTTAAATGGGGTAGGAGAATGGCTATAAACCAATAATGGTGCTGACTATATGTGAGATTCATATTAGCTTTGTGGATCCCACACTTCAAATGCTGAACCTGCTCCCAGGGTGTTTCGCCGACCTTCTTCGCAATTTCCTTGAACCCCACTACTGATTTTATCTCAGACTTAGGCCTACCAAATTCCTTATTTAGAGGAGTCTGAGTGTTCGCTAGCAATGCCAACGGATTATAAGTCTAGTACTTAATGTAACATGTCAATGCGTGATCTTGTAGATCAGTAACCAACTGTGACTTCTTTATATGATCATTTGTAATATTCGAGGTTGTCCACACAACCTTCACAACAAACAAAAATTGATCTGGTTCCTCACTTCCCAGGCCGTTGAAAACATGTAGCTTCATTGTATTCGACATGTTGAATGGTTTTAGATAGAGGAGGAATGACCTGTTATATAGTTTTGTGAACCCAACGTTTCAAACTACCAAGTGAATCCATCATTACGGTATTCGACATGTTGAATGGTGTCGGAGGTGGTGGTGGTGTGGGTGAAGGTGTATGTTGTGGAGGTGAAGGTGGAGGTGATGTGGGCAGATGAGGCATCCACAGAAAACCTGGCCTTATCAACTGTACATTACTTCACGGTGAGGCCTCTACCTCTCCCTCATCATCACTGAAAGGAGGTTCTATCAATGGGCTATATTCAGGAAGTGGAAGATTCATCCACTTCATGTAGATGCAAACATCAAGGCAGTGGCATAACCCACTTTTCACACAAGAGCATTTTAATGCAATTATTCAAAGATCTTAAATACTTACCTGGTGGTCCCTTGAAGAAGCGTCGGTCTTCTTCGCTATAGCTAAATGAGGTATGGACCACGAATTCTATCACAAATCCTCCTATGACTTGATCAAGCTAGTGATTGACAACGCGTGTGATAATATTTTCAGAAGCTTCCAACCTTCACACTAGTTTCAGGGTCCACACTATTGGACCGTCAAGCCTCCACCTTCCTTAGTCGTCTGCCAATTTACTGATCCACTAACATAGTTCGATCAGGAAGGTGTAGAAGAAGATATCATGTATTTCTATGTACACATATCTATCCGACCATTTTTCCCTTTTCAGGCATGAATTTCTATTTTCTTGCACTTCTAATTCTTAGAATGAGGGGGATGGAGTTTACCTCCTATCATAACACCTTATATTCCACCATTCGAGGTGCTAAAGGGCACTAAATCTAAGGTTAATAGGTGAAATCTCACGAAGATCTTAAAAATGAGAAGGTAGGTGTGACCTTGCATAGGATTGATTCCATAGACTATTGTATGATTCAAATTATTTTAATATAACAAATATTGGGTTGTACATATTGGTACGATATTTTTGTTAAAACATTATCTATTCTTGTGCATGTGTGATTTACTGCTATTTATTTTTCGATGTGCAAAGTAGCTTTTGTTGAGATTCTTGGTTTGGTAGCATCAAGGATTCTAAGATTCTATCCTAGACTTGAGATCGTGGAAATTCAATATGGCATCAGAGGGTGTCTAAGCTACTTTAGAAGACAGTGAATTAGAGTGTCCATAGCGAAATACAAATTTAGAGGGAGGTCACATTGTAAGTGACAATGTCAAAATTGTAGGCTAGTCTCTTGCATGAGGACAAGTTGGAGGGGTTTTGAACTATAGTCCATGGAAGGAAAGAGTCAAGTTGGTCTTGTAGGTTAGCAAGATGTGGGAGTTCGCCGAGAAAGCCATCAAGAAGAGAAGTGACCTAAAAGAGTTCGAAGTGTCCAGGAAGAACACTACGCATGAGATGTGGATGGATCTTCAAAAGTTGTTCCAGGTTAAAAATGAGAAACGGGTATTGGTATTGGCGAATCAGTTGAAGTACACAAAAATGATACCAGGTGACAGAGTGACTTCATATCTAACGAGATCCCCTAAGGTCAAAGATGAGTTTGTTGTCATCGATGTGAATATTTTAGATACTTATATGGTGAGGATTTCTTTGAAAGGGTTAACATAAAAATGGAAGCCCTTCATAAAAGGGATTGTTGCTAGAGAGAGGTTTACTGAGAGGAATAGGCTGTGGGACAGCTTCATTCCAGAGGAGTTGTGAGACGAGGATCTTCATCCAAAGAAGAGGGCTTCAAATGATGACATGGTACTTGCAACATGAATGAAGGGTAAGAAGACAAGACTTGAGTAAAGTCAAGTGTTTCAACTATGGCGAGATGGGTCATTTTTCATCGAGATGTCCAATGAAGAAGAAGGGAGATGATGAGAAGAAGAAAGGGAAGAAAATCATCAGTGTTGCCACTTCTCTTGAGATAGATGATCTCACCAAGAGATTGGAGGAGGGTGTCATTGTTATGATTTATCATTTCTCAGAAGGTATTATCAATGAGGATGGTTGGTATGTGGACAGGGGTACGTAGAAACATATGACAACCTTACATGATGTTTTCAAGACTCTAGCTGAATGGGACTCGAAGTTGTAGATGGTGTTGGGCGACAAGAGTCAGAAGGAGATACAAGGATCAGGAGTTGTACAATGTAGGATGGATACAGGATGGGTGATGCAGGTCCAGGAAGTATTGTTTGTACCAAGAATCAGATATAGAGGCTCTAGCTCTACTAGTATTATGCTTGGAACTAAAGAGAATGGTCTATGTAGGCTGATGGGTAAGCCTATGGATCATAGGAAGAAGAAGCAGGTGTAGGTTCCAGAGAAGAAGGTGTAGGTGCAGGCTTCATAGGTACAGGTATAGGTTCCAAAGAAGAAGCTCCAAGTTCTAGAGGCTCAGATGGAGTCGAGTTCTAATGGAAGCTTGCGTATTAAGAGGGAGATTTTGCAGCCCAAGAGGAGTGCATGGTTAGTGGGGAGAAAGGGTGCGTCTACATCTACCAAGAAGAAAACATTGAGGGATTGGAAGATGATACATGAGACGAAGAAGAAGAAAGATTCTTCTAGTGACAATAACACTTTCGAGAGAGTTGTAGTTCATGATATAGGCATTGTTGCAGTGGTGAGCACCAAGAGTTGTGTGAGTGTTGTGAGTTGTGATTATGATGATGAGTTACTTCCTAGCCTTGGAAGTACCTTCCTCGCTAAGAGGGAGTGTTATTTTTTTGGTAGCTTGGGAGGTACTCCAAGCCCTAGGGTTTAGGATTTGGAGGGGGGAGCACCACAAGAGTCACTTATGGGCTTGGAACCCAAGGTTGGGTTTTTTCACCCATCTTCTTTTGGGCCAAAACCATGCACACGTTTCAACATTAGATGGATGAGGATGATAGTACTCATCGAGACAAATCTGATGCATAAAAAATCATTTGATTTTGAGTTGTAGAAATGGAGTTATTAATTTTTGAAAGTTATGTTTGGGCATGGTGGCACAAGGTCAAGGTCAACCTGATGTTAATAAGCCTTATGACAGCTTTTCAAGCCCTATCATGATGTTTTGTTGGAGACCTCATATTGGATATAAATATCAGGTGATTAGATTGTCATTTCTCTCATCCAAAGTGAGCAACGAAACACAACACAAGAATAGCTAGTTGAAGGAAGGAGACCTATTGTGTATTGGCCATGGGACAAGGAGGGAAGCCAACAAGGATTTGAGGGCATGTTAGGGTTATTTTAGTGATTGAATTGGAGTGCAGGAGGGCCAAGGAGAAGGTGTCAAGGTCTAGAGTGATTTGGGGCTTGTTTATGGGTGGAATTTCCTCAAACAAGGTTGTCAAAGGGCTGTGGAGCCATTCTGAAGCATGTTGTAGTGATTAGAATGAGGGTCGAGGTATGTATGATGGCTAAAATAGCTGATAATTGTAGCATACTAGCACAACCTCTGAATAAAGGACTATTGTAGTTGTAAAGAGAAAGTCTGGGCAAAAAACAAGCTTCGATGTCACTATGGTCTTGCCCTAACTAGGCAAAAGTTGACAGCAGAGAAACAAACCCATAAAAAACAAGAAAATATATGTACTTTAGTATGTTCTTAAAGGTGTTGGATCCTTTTTATTGGATTGGTTTTGGATCAGTTTGACTAGCAGCTTGTGGGAACCATTTGGAGGAATTTTCTTGATGCTTGAAAGTCCCTCCTAGGAGAAGACCTTGCAGTGATTGGATTGGGTTCCATTGAACTGGTGGAGGGAAACATGTTGGCTACCCAAAGTTGCCCGTGACTTGCAGTCATAAAGATATTTTGACCACTAAAGATTGGGGAGCCTAGGTGTAGTTCTTTGATGGACATAAGAGGCTACTAGAAGGCAGATTGGAGCTCGAGGATTGGCCAACCTAGAAGAGAAGATTGGATCAACCCATGTTCATTGAAGCAAAAGCAACTTGCATCAGTGATAGGTGGAAGCCCTCCTCGAGACTCTATGTGTTGTCCTCTGGTGGACTAAGGGGAAGCTAGAGAGTAGAACAAGAGAAAAGGACCGACGAGATAAGATGTGACAAAGATACTCCAGCATGATTGTCATTGTGTCTTGTATTCCATGGACTGTTGTATTATTCATATTGGTTTAATATAACAAAGATTGGGTTGTACATATTTGTACAATATTTTTGTAAAAGGTTGTCGATACTTGTGCTAAGTCCCAAAATAAGTAAGGGTAGTTGTCAGAGCATGATAGCTAAGGAGTGTTAGGGCATGCCAAGGAATGAAAAGGTGTGATAACGCATTGCAGATAGTGTCAATGCATGTTGAGGAGTGCAGGGAGTGGAAGAACATCACAAGGGAGAACTAGGTCAAAATGCATGGAAATGTATGAATAAGAGTGTGAGTGAAGGAGTGCCAACAAATTCTAGGTGTCTCAAGGATAAAGTGTGTTAGGAGAAGGTCATAATAAGACTTGTAGGATGCAAGCCTATGGTTACAATAAGCGGTTGGAAGAGGAAGTTTCAAACAAAGGGAGACTTTAGATTGGGCACAACATTATTTTTTGAATGACCTAGTTGGTTTGCCAAGTCGCAAAAAAAGTAAGGCTATCTACAAGGGCATGACAACTAGGGAGTAAAAAGGTGTGCCAGGGAATGCTAGGAAGTGCTAAAACATCCTATATAGTTCCAAGGTATGTGTGATGCTCTTAACCTTCAAGACGATACCAGAATACCAAATATGCGAAGAAATATACCCAGAACATAGAACAGTGAGAAACAACAACAAGTATTTTATTATTCAAAAAGCAATGTTTAATTGCCTCTTCGAGGGGGAAACCTCCAATAGAGCCGAGCTCGATTACACAATAAGACACGATGCTCCTTGCAGGGAGTCTCTATCCTTTATATATGATTCATACATGCAATACCATGGAGCAATACCATGGTTCTTATTAATACCATCTATCTAATACCATGTCACATTTGCAACTAACTATGGTCCCATCATTAAATGCGGGTTAACCACTTACAATTATTAATATGGGATTTATTAACTCTTTACTTAACTATAACTATGACTCGATCCTACTACATAAATAAGGGGGTTAGGGTGGGACCCTAATATGCACTCCCCCATAAGAATAGCCTTGTCGTCAAGGCTGAAGCTACAGAAACTACTCAAGAATAGTGGTTGGTTCCCAGGTTGCATCTTCTAGAGATGTGTCTTTCCACTTAACAAGGACTTCCTTGATCATGCAGCCACGTAGGTGCCATTCATGTGTGTCCAGGACCTATTCAGGTTGGAGCCATATTGAACCTTCTTCATCCAGTTCAGCTAGACTGGTTTGAATTCTGCAATTGTTCCCAATCACTTTCTTGAGGCATGAGAAATGGAAAACTGGATGGATTTTTGCAATGGGTGGCAAAGCTAGCTTGTAGGCCACTTCTCCAATGCACTGAAGTACTTGATACGGTCCGTAGAATTTTGGAAATAGTTTCTGACACCCCTTGTCTTTGAGTGAGGTTTTCTTATATGGTTGCAGCCTCAAAAATACATGATCTCCTTCTTGAAATTGGTGTTCTGATCGATGTTGATCTACCTGTTGCTTCATGTGGTTTTGAGCTTGATGAAGACTCTCTCTAAGATGGGTGAGCATGGTTGTGCGGTTCTGTAGGAGTTGATCCACTACTTGTACCTTTGAGCACCCCTTGATATAAGAAGTAGGGGAAGGAGGGATTTGACCATAAACTGCTTCATATGGAGCCATTTTTGTGGTGGCATGATAGTTGGTGTTATACCACAATTTAGCTAGAGGTAACCACTATACCCAGAGATGTTGCTTTTCTGAAGTGAAACACCTAAGGTAGGTTTCCAGACATTTGTTGATTGCTTCAGTTTTACCCTCAGTTTGTGGATGATAGAGAGTACTAAGCTTTAGCTAGGTACCTTGTAGCCTGAAGAATTCCTGCCAGAAATTGCTGGTGAAGACAGGGTCACGATTAGACATAATGGAAATCGGCATGCCATGCAATTTGAAGATCTGATCCATGAAACATTGAGTGACCAAAGTTGGTGTAAAAGGGTGGGGTAGGGCGCAAAAATGAGCATACTTAGAAATTCTGTCCACCACCACCATGATGACTGACTTGTTTCCTGACTTTGGAAGGCCTATAATGAAATCCATAGAAACCTCCATCCATATTGATGTCGGGATGGGAAATGGTTGTAATGTGCCTGGTGCTTTGACAGTATCTCCTTTGTGGTGCTGACAGATGTTGCATTCTGCTACAAAAGTAAGAATGTCATTTTTCATTTCTTTCCAAAAAATTGATCTTCGAGTGCGAGCATACGTCTTCTGAAAGCCTGAATGTCCTGCGATGCGGGATGAGTGCAACTCTGCCAAATTGCTACTTTTGAGGGTGGACGTTGGTGACAGTATGACTTTGTCCTTGTAGCGTAGAATGTCATCCTGCCACGAGTAGACATTGGTGGAATTTGGATCCGCCTGCAATTGAGTAATGAGTTGGTAGAGCCAGAGATTTGAAAACCATTCCCTACAAGCCTCTTCAATCCATTCTGGAATGGGAAGGGAAATTGTCAGCAGGGTACTTTCTTCCTCAAATTGTCGAGATAATGCATCTGCTACAATATTTTCGCGCCCTTTCTTGTAAATTATCTCATAATCATATCCCAGCATTTTGGCAAGCCATTTATTTTGTTGCGGTGAGGATAGGCGTTGCTCCAAAAAATGTTTAATACTTTGATGGTCTATGCGGATTTGGAAGCGTCGCCCCAACAAGTAAGGTCACCAGGTATCTACCGCATGTAAGATGGACATCATCTCCTTCTCATAAGTAGATTGTCCTAGATTCTTCCCACTTAGTTGTTGGCTTGTGAAGGCCAAGGGTCGACCTTCCTATATTAAGACTACCCCAATACCCGTACTCGAAGCATCACATTCAATGACAAAAGACTTGGTGAAGTCGGGTAATGCTAAGACTAGAGTGGAACACATGGAATTTCTTAGAGCTGTAAAGGCCTATCGTGCTTCATCATTCTAGAGGAATGAATTTTTCTTGAGGAGTTGAGTGAGGGGCCTCGCAATGCGACCATAGTTGCAGAATAATTTGCGATAGTAGCCCGTGAGACCCAAAAATCCTCTCAGGCTCTTCAAGGTCTTAGGTTGAGGCCAATCCCGCATTGCCTGGACCTTTTTGGGGTCCACCGTGACCCCTTCATGCCCCACAATGTGGCCCAAATACTCAACTTCTTCCATGCCAAAAGAACACTTGGACATCTTGACAAATAATTTATGCTCACGGAGCAGGTGCAAGAGCTGATCTACATGCTAAAGATGTGCAGCCCAAGTGCGACTATAGGTGAGGATGTCATCAAAGAAAACAAGGACAAATTTTCTGAGATATGGTTGGAGTAGGTGGTTCATAAGGCTTTGAAAAGTAGATGGACCATTACAAAGACCAAATGGCATGACCAAAACCTTATAATGACCTTCATGAGTTCGGAAAGCACTCTTTCAAATGTTGACTTCTTTCATACAAATTTGGTGGTAGCCTAAATGAAGGTCAAGCTTAGTGAAGAATTGAGCCCCATTTAGTTCATCTAGCAAATCATCAACAACCGGGATGGGAAATTTATCTTTGACTATCAACTTATTGAGGGCCCTGAAGTCTGGACACATATGCCACTCCCCATCTTTCTTGAGCACCATGACCACCGATGATGAATAAGGACTAATGTTCGGACGAATAACGCCTGCTTCCAAAAGTTCCTTGATCATTTTTTCTATTTCATTCTTTTGGGTGAACAGATATCTATATGGGCGCCCATTTGGTGGTTGGGCCCCTGGGACCAAAGTGATGCTATGATCATGTTCCCCTCTCGAGGGTGGAAGCTCATGAGGTTTGTCAAAGACTGGAAGATGATTATTTAAGATTTGTTGCATCTCAGGATGAATCAGAAGAGAATTGGGTTCGATGGCCTAGATGCCATTAAGTTGAGCTATAACTCCATGATGGCCCTTTTTTAACAGTTTTTCCATCCTATGTGAGCTGATGATAGAGGGAGCTCATGCCTGTTGTCCGCAGAGGGTATGTGTGTGGTTGTTCTTCTTAAAGCTCATATATAACTCCTGGAAATCCATTATGATTGGGGCTAGTGTGTGAAGCCGTTCAGCACCAAGGAAAATGTCGTACCCTCCCATGTGGATGGCAAACATGTGGGTCTTTAACTGAAAATCCCCAATTTGAAGTTTGAAATTTTCACAGTGGTCATCATATTTCATTGTTCCCCCATCCGCAATTTGGACTTGGAAGTTAGAAACTGCTCGTACAAAATAATGCACTGTTTCTGCGACTCTTTGATGGATACAATTATGTGTACTTCCACTATCAATCAAGACTACCACTGGGCGATGCTTAATAAAACCTATGATTTTGAGAGTTTGAGGCGAAGAAATCCCTGCCAAAGCATTCAACGAAATAACTGATTCTTTAGGGACATGGTCCTTCTTGTTGTCCTCTTCCTCCTCCTCTGGTTCCTCAAGTGGTGTGGATTCCTCCGATGAGCTGTGATCCGTAGCATCAATTTGAAAGAATTTGGGCTCTTTGCATTCATGACCGGTCAAGTATTTTTCATCGCATTAGTAACATAATCCCTGCTTTCTTCTTTCTGCCATTTGTGCAGGTGACACCTTTTGAACCTTAAGTGTTTGGGTAGTGCTGTGAGCCTGTGGGGGGCGACCCTTGGAGGTGAAATTTGGGCGATTGGACTAGGCCGCTAATGCACGTTCAACTTCACGAGCTACCTTGCAAGCCTCCAACCATGTTGGGAGGGTGGTGCAATCAGACATGAGCTTGTATGGCCTCTTTAAGACCACTGATAAAACATTCCGTGTAGAACTCATCTTGTAGACCTAAAGTGCGGAAAGATAAGGCTCCAAAGGCTGTAATATATTCATCCATTGTGCTAGTCTGTTGGAGCTTAGTGAGATGACCTAGAAAAGTAGAGTCATGGTCAAAGTGCTCCATAAGAGCTTTCTTGAATGTGTCCCAAGTCAAGGGCCTTCCATTCCAACATTGATGCCATTGCCACCATGGCCATCTTTCATTGTCCAAGTACATTCTCCCCACCATAATCTAAGTGGGATTATCCAAGATGTAATTTAGATTGAAATACTGCTCCATTTGTGCTATCCATGTTGCGGGGTGAGAGCCATCAAATTTATGCATATCCAGCTTGGGTGGTTGCGGACAGGATTGTTGGTGGGTGCCCCAGAGGTGAAGAGAGTGGCTAGACTCACCCTCACTATGTTCATTGCCAATATACACCTCCTCGCGGGCTTCCGCCTTGCCCATAGAGAGTGTTATAGTTATTTTCCCCACCCGGTCTTGGATGTCTTTCAAGGATTTTTCAAGTTTGTCAATCTTCTCATTAGCCATAGCTTGATCTCTTGTTTCTACCATGCACCGATCTGATGTACTTGAAATTTGGGACCACTCGATTTTTTTTTTTTTGGCACTTAGAATTGAATGGTACCACATTGCTTAGCTCGTCGTCCTGATTCTAATGGGCTAAGTCACCAATAAGCACCTCGGGGGGTCTTAGACGACGATATTTTTTTATTTTTTATTTTTATTTATTTTTTTCTTATTTTTTTCCTTTTTTTTTCTTTTTTTTTTCTTTTTTTTTTTTTTTTTCTCTGAAAACTCCTAACAAATTTATACTCCTTGCTTAGGAATACTACAGTCGCCGAATCTCCGAAATGTCAATGCTTCCAAAAGTCCTCTAAAAATTACGTCCAGGTATAGGAACCCACACAACTACTCAGATCTGGATGGCAGATCTTATGGATCTAAGAGATCTGAATGGCTTTCTGATAGATCTGAACGATAGGACTGACTGCGGCTACTACTGTAAAACCCCCACTTGTGAGATCTAATCTGGCTGAGATTATGTGTGATCCAGAGATAGAGAAGGGAACTATAGTCTCAAGGAGTGTCAGGTGCTACATATCGCAATATACATAAGGGTCTGATAGTAGTACGCGGCCCAATGTTTCAGGGCACTAACTAAGGAGGATCAACCATACCCTTAGTCGTACAACCTGACTACCCTATCATATAGGTGAGTAATCTCTCTGAGTGCTGTTCTCGGTGTACTGTAGCAGCAAGATGACCGACAGTTTATCTATGGCATGGTTTCAAAGGAGCTAGGGGGCTTCCGATATACCCAGAGGGTACTTGGAAGACAGTCCGTGCACGACTTTGTCTAATGTGCTACTACTCGAAGGGGTACCCACAGGGGTTACAAGGGAGTCCAACAAGTGTGACCACCTCTTGTATTTACTATTTGCATGCCTCTCCAAATCTGCAGGTTTATGCACTCAATGAAAGATCTCGTGGTTTAAAGACGCTGGAACACGTCTCTAGCCAAAAAAAAATTGCTAAAAGATGGAGATCCCACTAGCCTTGGAAAGCGCTCTGATACCACTTGTTATGCTCTTAACATGCAAGATAATACCAGAATACCAAATATGAGAAGAAATATACCTAGAACATGGAACAGTGAGAAACAACAACAAGTATTTTATTATTTAGAAATCAATGTTCACTTGCCTCTTCGAGGGGGCAACCTCCAATAGAGCCGAGCTTGATTACACAATAAGACACGATGCTCCTCACAGGGAGTCTCTATCCTTTATATATGATTCGTACATGCAATACCATGGAGAAATACCATGGTTCTTATTAATACCATATACCTAATACCATGGCCCATTTGCAACTAAC
Organism: Pinus tabuliformis; assembly: GCA_031772625.1. Classification (NCBI taxonomy): domain Eukaryota; kingdom Viridiplantae; phylum Streptophyta; class Pinopsida; order Pinales; family Pinaceae; genus Pinus; species Pinus tabuliformis. Next base: position 264,300,084 of record CM062804.1, read on the forward strand.
TGTGGTCCCATCGTTAAATGCAAGTTAACCACTTACAATTATTAATATGGGCTTTATTGACTCTTTACTTAACTATAACTATGACTTGATCCTACTACACAAATAAGGGGGTAACGGTGGGACCCTAACAGTATGAGAGGCATGTGAGGATGTATCAAGTGCCAAGGTGTGGCATGAATGCATGCTAGGGAGTGTGAGGGCCAAGTGCTAGGGAAACACAAGGGAGAACTCATTTCAAATGCATGGAAATGAAGTGTCAGTGAGTTCTGGGTGTGCTAAGGAGGGAGTGAAAGGGTATGCTAATGAGTGTCAAGGAATAACAATGGAGAACTAAGTTGAAATGATTACAAATGAATGAATAAAAGTTTTTGCCGAGGAGTGTTAGCGGTGTTGGGTTCTATTATATTCTTTCCACGACTAGCCCATGCAATAAACCATGGGGTTAGAAAGGGGGCAGAGCCGCCCATTCATTGCGTTGATTGCGTACCGAGGGGAGTCACAGGGGTTTGAGGGGTGTAGGTAACCCCACTCTATGGGGTTTGGGGCAACGCCCTACAAATTTTTGTTTTTGGACCCTATATTAGGTTGGGCGGACCTACCTATGGTTTTGTGCATGATTTTTCACACATGGTTTTGGACGCGATGGTTTTCGGTCCATGGTTTTGCACACAATGCTTTTCGATCCATCGTATTGGATGCTTCATCATGTATAAATATGTATTGTAACATTGAAAGGACAATAAAGAAAAATCAAGCTAGTAGTCCCCACTTTGGGATCCAGGGGAAAATCTCTGTGTATATGTGTTTTATGTGTTATGCTCTCGGATTGTTTATTTTCTATGTTTTAGAATTCATATGCAGGTAATTTCTATACAGGGTTAAAACCTACATTTGGTATCAGAGCTCTTTTCATTTCAAGGGGATGCCGTTGTTGCTGAGGGGTTTCACTCGTGCCTTTTGTAGACCCTGTTCAGTGGGAGATTTGCAGGATCAATTCTGGTGGTGAAAGAAGATAGCGAGCAATGGAAAGATAGAGGTCAAGAAATTTAATGGTCAGAGTTTTGAGTTATGGAAACTCAAGGTAGAGGATCTATTGGTGGATAAAGATCAGTGGGTCGTGGTAGATCCATGTGCTAAACCAATGGGAGTGTTCGATGAAGAATGGAAGAAGTTGGATCTGAAGACAAAGAGCACAATACAATTGTGTGTCTCAGATTCAGTATTGTTGAATGTATTAGGGGAAGCTACGGTGAAGGCTTTGTGGGACAAATTAGGGACTTTGTACCAATCTATGTCTCTTGTGAATAAACTATTCCTACAGAAAAAGCCGTATAACATGAGGATGAAAGATGGAGACTCGGTGACAGAGCTTCTGAGTGCATTTAATACTATTGTAAGTCAATTATTATCTGTTGATATTAAAATTTTAGATCAATATAAGTGCATCAGTTTGTTGTGTTCTCTACTAGATTTGTGGGATAGTCTGGTTATTGCAATAGGTAGCAATACAACCGCCTTGCAGTTTGATGAAATAGTCTCATCCCTGCTGACGAAGGAAATGAGATAGAAAAATATGGAGAGCCAGAATGGTGATGCATTGTTTGGACGAGGATGGTCCCAGAACAGAAACAAAAATAAGTCATCGAGTGGGAGATCTAAATCTAGAGGAAGATCTAAATCTCCAGGAAAACCTGTAAAGGTGGTGTGCTGGAAATGCGGAAAGGAATGGTACTACAAAGGGGTTGTAAATCTAAAGCTCATGATAAAGGAAAGGGATCTGATGATGCTACTTCTACATATGCAAAAAACACCTCAGATGAAGGTGGGGATGTGTACTTGGATTCTTCAAGTACACATGTAGATCATGAGGCATGGTTGATTGACTCAGTGCATCCTTTCACTTCACTGCCCGTAGAGCGTGGTTTTGCAAGTATGAGAAATATGATGGTGGTGATGTCTTCTTCGGGGATGACAGGAAGGCTAGAATCATTGGTCACGGAAAAGTAAAGTTGAAGTTGTAAGTTAGAAGGGTTAGAACACCTCCGGGTGTTCTGCGTGTTCCTGCACTAACTAGAAATCTGATTTCTGTAAGCAAGCTAGATGATGCAGGTGTAAAAATAGTGTTCGAGAAGGATACCTGCAAGATGGTTCAGGGGGCACTGGTATTTATAGAGGGAGTTCAAATTGGAAGTATGTACAAGATGCAAGGTAGCACTGCTGTTGATGGGTGCAACACTTCTGTGGTTCTTGAAAGTGGAGCAGAAAATCTAGTGGTCTCTTGAGAGAAGACCATGCTATGGCATCAAAGGCTTGGACATATTGGAGAGAAGGGCCTTCGAATACTTCATGGTAAAGGTATGGTAGAAGGTATGAGTAATAGCTCTCTGGATTTTGATTTCTGTGAAAATTGTGTATATGGGAAGCGAATCGGGTGATTTTCCCCTTTGGTGGTAACATGGCGAAACAATATTAGAGCTTGTGCACAGTGACGTGTTTGGACCTGTGAAGGTTCCATCACTGGGTAAGTTTGTGTACTATGCATCATTTATAGATAACTTCTCAAGGAATACATGGATATATTTCCTTAAAAACAAATCTGACGTCTTTGACAAGTTTAAAGAATTTAAGGCTTTAGTGGAAAACATGACAAAGAAGAATATAAAGGTGCTAAGGATAGATAACGATGGAGCATTTTGCAGTAAGGAATTTGAAGAATTCTGTAAGAAGTGTGGTATAGCACGACAAAAAACTACTCCATATACACCTCAAAAAAATGGAGTTGCAGAAAGAATGAACAAGATATTGATGGAAAGGTCAAGAAGCATGATCAGTGATGCCAGGTTAGGACAAGAATTTTGGGCAGAGGTGGTTGAGACAGCATGTTACCTAGTCAACATATCACCTTCATCAGCGTTGGAGGATAAGACTCCACAAGAGGTATGGACTGGTAAGAAACCCTCTCTTTCACCTCCAAGGGTATTTGGATGTGATGCATATGTACATGTTCCAAAGGAGAAATGAACCAAGTTGGATAGTAAATTTGAAAAGTGCATCTTTATTGGGAATAAGGATGGTTTAAAAGGTTATAAACTTTGGAACCCATTGATAAGGAAGGTTGTATACAGCCGAGATTCGGTGTTCAGAGAGGTGAAAGATGTTATTAAACATGAAGTCCAACTAAAGAAACCTGAGAAGATAGAGTTTCAGTTAAAGGAGGAAGAATCAGACTCTATAGGAGAGGAGGAATCAGAAGATGAAGAGCCACAAACTCTAGGTGTGAGAAGATCATTTTGAGAAAGAAGGTAGCGAGAAAGGTATAGTCCATCTACTTTCTGTTCAAATTTTGATTTATATATTACCGATGATGATCCCAGAATTGTGAACGAAGCAGTAGATTCAGAGCATGGAAAAATCTAGAAAGAGGGCATGGTTGATGAAATGGAATCTTTTCACAAAAATGAGGCTTGGGATCTGGTGGAGTTGCCGGCTGGAAGGAAACCCATTGGCAGCAAATGGGTTTTCAAGAAGAAGACAAATGTAGAAGGAAAGGTGGAGAAATACAACTCTTGGTTGGTAGCAAAAGGTTATTCCTAGGTGTCAGGAATTGATTTTGGTGCTATTGTTTCTCTTGTTGCCAAGGTAACTTCTATTAGATTATTTTTATTTGTTGTTGTTGCTTTTTGGTTTCGAGCTAGAACAGATGGATGTGAAGACAACATTTCTTAACGGGGATCTAGAAGAGGAGATGTACATGAAGCAACCTGAAGGCTTTGTGGTGAAGGGTAAGAAAGAACTGGGATGCAAGTTAAAGAAGTCTATGTATGGGTTAAAATAGTCACCAAGGATGTGGAGAAATTTGATACATTTATACAGGGACTTGGCTTCACCAGAAGAAAAGCAGATCACTGTGTGTATTTTAAATTAATAGTTGACCATGTTATTTATCTGGTCTTATATGTGTATGATATGTTGTTGGTTGGAAATGACAAAGAAATTATCTAGGATTTGAAGACCCATTTGTGATCCAAATTTGGCATGAAAGATCTTGGTGCTGCAAACTATATTTTGGGCATGGAAATTAAAATCAATCGGACAAAGAGGAAGCTCTGGTTAAACTAAAGCAAGTATGTTGAGACAATATTGCAGAGGTTTATTATGTAGGATAGTAAACTAGTGAAGCTTCCTATTCCTGTAGGTGTAAAGTTATCTACTGAACAGTGTCCCAAGACACAAGAAGACGAAGAGGACATGTCCTGTGTTCCATATGAAAGTGGAGTTGGTAGCCTAATGTATGTGATGGTCTATACTAGAGCAGACATTGCACATGCAATGGGAGTATTGAGCAAGTTTATGTCAAAACCAGGGAAGGAGCATTGGACATCAGTGAAGTGAGTTTTTAGGTATTTGTGTGGCACTATTTATTATGGTTTGTGCTATCAAGGAAGACTAGGATTAGAAAAAGTGTTAGATATTCGTGGCTTTGCTGATGTAGACTGGGTTGGAGATTTGGATCTGAGAAGATCTAAAAGTGGGTATGTGTTTAACCTATTTGGAGGTGCAGTTAGTTGGATGAGTAAGAAACAATCTGTAGTGGCACTATCAACTATAGAGGCAAGAATACATGGCAGCCATTCATGCAAGCAAGGAAGCAATTTGGTTGCAGAGATTGTGTTCAAGTATGGGGTTACTACATGGAGATATAAGGATAGACTGTGACAGCCAAAGTGCAATTTTCTTAGCAAAGAACCCTACATATCATTCAAAGACGAAGCACATTGATGTTCAGTATCACTTTGTGAGGGATATGATAGAAGACAAAAAGGTGTTGCTGGTAAAGGTGGACACTTTGAAGAATACTGTAAATGCATTGACAAAATCTGTGAGCTTTGAGAAGTTCTTTTGGTGTAGGGAAACAATGGGCATTGGAGGGTTGGATAAATGACTAAGCTCTCTTGTGGCCCCCTATGGAAAGAAAACAACAAGCGGGAGAATGTTGGCTTGTGTTATATTCTTTCCATGACTAGCCCACGTAGTTAACTCGGGGGTTAGAAGGGGGGCGGAGCCCCCCCTTCGTTGTGCTGATTGCGTAGGAGGGGGAGTCACAGGGGGTTTGAGGGGTGTAGGTAACCCCACTCTATGGGGTTTGGGTTAGCGCCCTGGGAAATTTTGTTTTTGGACCCTATATTAGGTTGGGCGGACCTACCTATGGTTTTGTGCCTGATTTTTCGCACATGGTTTTGGATGCGATGGTTTTTGGTCCATGGTTTTGGATGCGATGATTTTCCGTCCATAGTATTGGATGCTTTGACATGTATAAATATGCATTGTAACATTGAAAGGAGAATAATGAAAAATCAAGCTAGTAGTCTTGGTTTTGGGATCTAGGGGAAAATTTTTGTGTATATGTGTTTTCTATGTTATGCTCTTGCATTGTTTATTTTCTTTGTTTTAGAATTCGTATGCAGGTAATTTCTGTACAGGGTTAAAACCTGCAAGAGGATTCCAAGTGTCCCAAGGACGAAATGTGTTAGGAGAAGTTCATAATAAGACTTGCAGGAGGCAAGCATATGGTTCTGATAAGGCATGTACAAAGTAGTTTCAGACAAAGGGAGAATTTAGGTTGGGCACAACATTGTTTTGCCAATGATTTGGTTAGGCTCCCAAGTCACAAAAAAAGTAAGGCTATCTATGAGGGCATGACAACTAGGGAGTTCCAAGGTGTTCCAGGGAATGTTAGGAAGTACTAACACATGCTAGACAGTTCCAAGGAATTTTAGGCATGCCAAAACATGCCAAGTGCTAAGGCATGCCAAGAAGTTCCAGGCGCGAGGGTGTGGAACCAACGCATGCTAGGGAGTGTTAAGGCCAAGTTCCAAGGAAACACAAGGGATCACTAGTTTCAAATGCATGGAAATGAATGAGTAAGAGTCTGACAAAGAGTGTTAGTGAGTAGCAGGTGTGCTAAGTGTTAGGGAGTGCTAGGATGTGGTAGGGAGTGTGAAAGTATGCCAAGAAATGGAGGAGATGCGAACATGTGCTACATAGTGCCAAGGGATTGTTAGGCATTCCAGGTGTTATGGCATGTCAAGATGTAAACTTTGTTGCTTAGTTGTTTTATGACCATGGTTGGATGTCAGCCTCGACTTCATAACTTGTTTAGTTGTATGAGTTGATATTCAACATAAGTAGCCAAAGATGAGTTATAGGAAGTTCTTAGGTGAACAAGGCATAGTATAGTTGTAGTAATTGTAACTTGGTCTAGCTGTTGTTATAGTTAAGTTGTTGTTATATGTGAGGCAGGATTTGGTTGGGTTCCCATGTTACAAAAAATGTAGTCATAGTTGCGAGAGCATGATATCTAACGAGTGTTAGGACATGCTAAGGAATGAAAAGGAGTGTTAACACATGCCGAATAGTGTGAATGCATGCCAAGGAGTGTTGGAGAGTGTCGGGGCTAGGCACAACAACATTTTTTCAATTACCTGGTTGCTTCCCTAAGTCGAAAAAAAGGTCAGGCTATCTATAAGGGCATGGCAACTTGGGGGTGCCAACATGTGCTAGGAAATGCCAAGAAGTACTAAAACATGCCAGATAGTTCCAAGGCATGTTAGGCATGTCAAGTCATGCCAAGTGCTAAGGAATGCCAATATGTGCCAAGTGTTAAGTTGTGGCACCAACACATGCTAGGGAGTGTTAGGGAGTGTTACACAAAATTTTGTCACTATCCCTGTACTCCCCATTCCTTGATCCTAGAGGACCTCTAAAGTGAACCCCACATGCTTTACCTTCATGGAGAAACTCCCATTATGTCCCTCTTCATGAGCAGATCATTTCCCTTTCGCACTATTTCCCCTAAAACTTTTGTTTTGCCTAATCTACAAGACTGACACTAATGCCCTTTGTCTCCCCCATGCCAATGTGTACATATTATCACTATTCTTCATTTCGACTAGTGTGATTGAGCTATGTTCCAATCACGCCAGTCCTATTATGGAAAGTTTTTTAAATTAGAGCTAAAGCTTCCATCTCTAGAAGCTCCATAGCAGATGTCTAGTAAATGGTTTGGCAGAATGGGGTTGAGGATGATAGTTTGGACTCCTTTCCCCTATAATGATGGAACTACCTCAAGGGATAAGTCCTCCCATGAGAAGAGGATCCATCTTTCCTATATAAACCTCCCTTATTCCCAAGAACAAACTAGTGACATAGTTAGAGTGTTGGTTGTGTGTGAGTATAATATATTGATTTCACAAGCAAGCTATTACTAGTTGTAGACATCTAGATGTGTGAGGAAGAAGTGTGTTTGGATTGGAATGAAGCCTAAAGGGAAGATTCTTTAAACTATTGTTGTTTGAATCCATCATGAACTGCTAGCAGAATTGTGTGGGAACCTCGTCTTGTCAGAGGAATATTGCGATGTCAAGACGAATGGTTGTAATCTCTCTTTGATATTAATATATGAAACTATCAATTGATTTCCTACATGTTTTGTAATATTACATATTCATGTCTTGATGCTTCTTTACTCATTAAGTAGGTTGAATTAAAATTTGTCTATTATTATGTTTGTTTGTTGTTGTTGTTTACTTGTTTCAAGAACTTGGAGAAGGAAGAAAGAGATTGCTAGAGCAAGAAAATGAGACATCATCAAGCAGGATAAGTGACCAAGACATAGGCCCTCTTGATCGATTCTAAAATAAGGAATTCTTCCATAGAATGTACCTGTTGTGGCTAGACCTATTATCAAGCTAGAGGAATTCATTCGTGTCCACACTTATAATTTTACTTCACCACAAACTGGCGACTCCACTAGTGATATCCCATCTTTTTGTTTGTTTTTGATTTCACGATTTCATGAGAACTTTGCTAGTTTCGCGTTTTCCCTTTTGTTTTTTTGCTTTTCTCCTGCTTACTCGCTTAAGTCTAAAAATCATAGTAGCAAATCTGGTCCTTGTTTTAATTTTTTATTTTTTCTTAGTTTCCTTGGATATTGCATTTAATCGGCTGACAGTTATGCCAATCAATGTGAATTATAAAGCAACAATCGCGTCAACCCCCCTCTAGTGCTTGTTGTTAGTTACGCTGTTGCACTGATACCTGTAAGTGAAGATTAGGGCTAGATCCCAATCTTGGCCAGTGTGTTCTGCTCTTGTGTTTTTGACCCTATGAGCCTTTTAGACCGTTTTATCCCTGACTAGAAAGCTTCATTTAGCTTGCTTTATGTGTTTTCTTGGTTTATCCCACCCTCTGATGTGTTAAGTCTGGCCCTGTGTGAAGTTATTTTTTATTTTTTCTTTGAATCCCTCGATCAACGCTAGTTGTCAGTTAGGTAGTCGCACTGATCAAGCCATCAATGCTAGTTGTAGTACTGGTCAGTCGTGCTGGTCATGCCTATCGATGTTAGTTGTTTGTTAGACAGTCACGCCAGTCTCATGGGTAAGAAAAAAATCATAATTTCACCCATTCCAATGCCAATGTGCCTTGACCCTCTCACTCTCTTTTTCCACCGCAGGTGACTAAGATGCTTTGTTTGCTTCATTTTCAATTGAATGAGTGAAAGAATCTCGTTTGTTCTCTTATTTCGAGTGTCTCTTTTTTATTTCCAAGCATAGATTACATTGCTTCATTTTTTTATTGAAGCATTCATGTGTTTAGTTTGTTTGATTCAAAGAAGAAGTTGCTTTTAGTTTCATTTATCATGCTTTGGATTTTATTGATTCTTGTTTGTTTGGAATTTTGAAAATTTTCATTAAAGTTCTTTATGTGAAAGATTCATTTTTCATTTTATGAAAGTAAGAAAATCATTCTAGTTTACTTAAGCGAAAATATTGCATTAGTAGCGTCATTGAGAAGCTAGAATTGCATCATCAAAAGCATTGGAAATGAAATGAGAATTCTTTTTTTGTTAATGGAAGTGAATTTCGGATATTTATTAGTGAAAGATTTCATTCTTAGATTATTGCATTAATTTTGTGTTCTCTATCTCTTAATTAGTCATACATTTCGTCGAAGACAAAGATCTATTTTCTCATATAGCTGCATAAGGGATTTTTTCGGATGACAATAGTAGGGCCTTGTAATTGAAATGTAATTCAAGATCAACCATTAAAATTTATTGAATTAACCTAAGGAAGCATTGAAACTTAAAAATCACATTTAGTGGTCTAGGCTAGAGACGTATTCCGACGTCTTTAAACCTAGTAGTTGTTGTTAGCTTCAGCATTAGACAATGCTAGTATCGACTTGTGCTCTCCATATTTTCGAGTATATAATGGGAGACCCCGCTAGGCTGCAATCCTTTTATCCATAGGAAGCTGAGTCGGCCACCTTGCAAACGTGATACACCAAACACAACATTCGGGGAGATTGCCTGCTCGTACTTCTCGGTTCACTGAGAGGTATTCTACAGTTCACGGTTGCATGGTAATCCCTTTGTCTAGATTATCATTAGCAATCATTTTGATCTTTTAACTCTTTAGAATTAAAAGATCATTCGAGCGCTTTTCCTTTCGAGCTTGCTTCCAATCGAAAGTGATAGAGTCACCCTTCATCCTTTTCTCGACTCTTAAAATTTGAAAAGGCAAAGTTTTGTTTCAGTGTTCTAAAAGTCACCTCCCACGAAATATTCCTTGTAAAAGTCATCTTAATTATTAATTCTTTAAAGTCAATTCCAATGGCAACATTCACAGAGTCTACCAGTCAAGGGTTCCCCTCGGATGGGAGTCCTAGTCATTTTCCTTTTTTTGGAAATATTGATGCTGCTTATATGGCAACGTTCTCCCTCCCTGGGTTAACCATTGGTTTACCTATTTGGTTATTTTCGACCTTGGTGGTCCCGAGCATCCAGAATCCTGTCCAAATGTCCCCTTCATTCGAATCACATCACAATGATTCTAAGGTTGGCCTCTCCCCTTCTTCCCATGTTTCTTCCCCTTCCTCTTCTACTTCGTCGGGTGAAAGTTTGAAATCCAGTAACCAGGAGGCTAAGAAGAAGAAGAAGAAGATGAAGAAGAAGAAGTCAGATAATCAAGAGGCCAACTATGCAGATGTTACTCCAAATGCACCTCCTGTAGACAAACCTTATGAGACTTCGGGGAAGGTAAAATTCCCTTGCAAGTTGGCCATCTCCTTTGAGACTGTCCTAGCATTCCTAGAGTCTTAGAGGTATGGTCTCAAAATCTAGATTGACCATCCCCATCAACCTCTAGAGATCATCTCGATGTTGCACCCTCGGTTAGATATGGTAAGAAGAAATGGAAGATTAGATTCTCCTGTAGGTTATGTGATGGAGAGCATCTTCTTCACCTTTTTTGTCTTATGGATAAAGCTTCCAAAGTTTTGGAAAACCTTATACCTCCTCAACGCCAACTTCCTATTGGTTATCAAAGGATCTCTTCTGATCCTCTCCTAATTGGTAAAGAGATTGACTTGGATTCATCTCTTTCCCATCTTGCTCTTCTTGAGCGAGACTCTCTTGTGTTTGTTCTCGACCAACCATTGGTCAGAAAGAGTGTCAACTTGGTTCGACCACTATTTGCTCACTCTGTTCCCGGAGAGAATGGTGATGATACTACTCATGTTCTTCTCATCTCCTCAGATTCTCATGAATCGAAGAGTGACCCTCCTATCTCGGCTATTCAGGAGATTCCTTCTTCTATTCCTGCAAAGCATGGGGGCAATCATATGATGCCCCCATCAAGTAGTTATGTCATTTCTTTCGATTGGAGTCACTTGAATTATTTTCACCTCCCATCTTATGTGCCTTTCCAGATCATAGTACAAGCCTATAATCTGGTAGTACCTGCCAGTATATTAGATGAAGTCATGTTTGTTAGCATCATGTCTTATACTACTCGGCAAGCTTTGGGTTCCCCACGGCTTGTGCCTGACACCTAGAATCCGTTGGCTTTCAACGGAGGAACCAGTCAACCTTTAGGGATCCTTCCGAAGTTCCCTATTACTTTGGGAGGAAAGACCATCTATATAGACATGATGGTAGTCCAAGGTTCATTAGATTTCAATCTTCTCCTTGGACGTGACTATGTTTATGTGATGGGAGCTCTTGTTTCTTTGCTTTTCCTTGTGGTTTGTTTTGCGCATGAATGGAGAATAATGACCATTGATCAATTGTCGTTCATTGGTCACCAGGAACCTCCTTTACAACCGTCATCCCCTATCGACTTTTTTTTACAAGAAGTGCCTACCCTACCACAGCGACAAGGTATGCTATGTAGTGACAAGACATGCTAGAGTGCTATTGAATCATACCAAGATGTGCCAAGCTCCAAGGTGTGCCAATGTGTGCTAAGCAGTGTTAGGGAGTGCCACAAGAACAGAAAGGAGAACTAGGTCAAAATGCGCGGAAATGAATGAATAAAAGTGTATGAAAAGGAGTGTAATTGAGTTCCAAGTGTGCTAAGGAGAGAGTGACATGATATGCTAGGTTGCACTAGGTCATGCTATATTTCTAGCATGACATGCAACCAAGATGTGCGAGGTTGCCGGGTGTGTCAACATGGGATAGGAAGTGTTATGGAGTGCCAGGGAAACACAACGGAGCACTAGGTCAAATTAATTAATGAAAATGAACAAATAAGAGTTTGTGACAGGAAGTGTCAGTGAGTTACATGTGTGTTGAGGGAGTAAAAAGGTATGGTAGGCAGTGGTAAGGCATGCTAGAGGACAGGGAAACATGCCAAGATGTGTCATGTGCTAGGGTGTGCCAATGCATGTCAGGGAGTGTTATGTAGTGCCAAGGAAATAAAATGGATCACTAATTTCAAATACATGGAAATAAATGAATAAGAGTATATGATAAGGAGTGTTAGTGAGTTATAGGTGTGGTAAGGAGGGAGTGACAAGATATGATAGGTAGTTGTTGAATTGAGGCTTCTGTGATCCATATCAAGTTTAAGAGAAATTCTTCGACGTAAATCACAAGATAAATCATTTGTCGATGCATTTCGAACCAACTAGTGTGGTTCATCGTCAGGACAAGTTGAAGAAACAGATCCAGCTTTAGCATGTTAAATAGCCTAAGCAGAGACTCCAACCACTAACTTGACTAACGACTAATTTTGACTTTAGGACCAGAGTCAAGATTTAATGGAAATTAGTTAAATTAGGTGAATATATAAAAATATAAAATAATTTAAATGGTGTTAAACGTTAGTTAAAAAGTTATTGTTTGATAATTAAAAATTGTAAGTTATTATTTAAATGGGAATTAGTTATATAAAGGACCTTTCCTTATACTTAATGTATAAATTATATATATATATATATATATATATATATATAAAATTTATATATATATATAAATATAAAGTAATATATATAAAGGTTAGTTAGAAAAATATTGGAACAAGAAAATAAATTAAAATAAAAATGAAATACAAATAAAAATAATAATAGTAATATATATAGTTTAATTAAGAAAGTTATAAAAGGTACAATAAATAATTTTTTTATTTTTTTATTTTTTTTAATAATAATAATAATATATATAAATATGATAATAGAATAAATTAAAATAAATAAAGAAAAAAAAAGTATATATATATATATATATATATATATGTATATATAATGAAAATAAATAAATCAAGTGAGCGACACATTCTGAAAAGAAGAAGGATCAGAACAGGATTAAAAAAAAAAAAACTACAGAGCCAAAAGGAGAAACCCTAGGAGGAAGGTAAAGATAAGGCTCCAACGAAAAAATATCTGTGAAATAAAGGGAAATATCGAAAGCTAGAAAAAGCAAGACTAGGAAGAAAGGGCCGGGATCCAGCAGCTACCGATCTTCTAGTTGTCATCTCTATTGAGATTGCTCGGCCTTCTTTCAATTTGAATAGCTTCCCTGAATTTACGATGATGGAACTGCGCAACCCTGGCAATAACCTTGGCCTCCTCAATACACACTTGATGCTTGGTATTTTCCGCATGCTCTACTAATGCTGAAGACTTGCTTCTCCCATGTCTTAGGTCCGCTGCATGTTCGTTAATCCTTTGATGGATGGAGCGCCCTCTTTCCCCGATATAGGGGGTCCCACAAGAACAAGGGATCAAGTAGACACCCTTCATATCTTTAGGATCAATGGGATCTTTCACTGACCGGAGGGATTTTCGAATAGTGTTGAGGGGCCTGAAGGTTGAGGGAATATCATACTTCTTAAGAATCCGAGCAATCTTGTGAGTGGTTCCCTGGACATAGGGAAGATGGACCCCTAGCCGGCGCTCTTTAGGCTCTTTTCAGAATGACAGCTGGAAGATCAGTAGTTGCTGGATCCCGACCCTTTCTTCCTAGTCTTGCTTTTTCTAGCTTTCGATGTTTCCCTTTATTTCGCAGATCTTTTTCCTTGGAGCCTTATTTTTCCTTCCTCCTAGGGTTTCCCCTTTTGGCTCTGTAGTACTTTTTTTTTTTTTTTTTTATCCTATTCTGATCCTTCTTCTTTTCAGAATGTATTGCTCAATTGATTTATTTATTTTCATTATTTTATTTCAATTTATTTATTTATTTATTTATTATTATTATTATTTATTTTATTTATTTATCTATTTATTATATATATATATATATATCTATATATATATATATATATATATATATATATATATATATATATTCGTTATTTATTTTATTTTATTCTATTATTATATTTATATATAGTATTATTATTATAAAATAAATAAATAAATAAATAATATTATATATTGTACCTTTTATAACTTTCTTAATTAAACTATATATATTACTATTATTATTTTTATTTGTATTTCATTTTTATTTTAATTTATTTTCTCGTTGCAATATTTTTCTAACTAACCTTTATATATATTACTTTATATATATATATATATCTATATATATACATAAAATTTATACATTAAGTATAAGGAAAGGTTCTTTATATAACTAATTCCCATTTAAATAATAACTTACAATTTTTAATTATCAAACAATAACTTTTTAACTAACCTTTAACACCATTTAAATTATTTTATATTTTTATATATTCACCTAATTTAACTAATTTCCATTAAATTTTGACTCTGGTCCTAAAGTCAAAATTAGTCGTTAGTCAAGTTAGCCATTGGAGTGTTTGCTCACACTATTTAACATGCTAAAGCTGGATCTGTTTCTTCAACTTGTCCTGATGATGAACCACACTAGCTAGTTCGAAATGCGTCGAAAAATGATTTATCTTGTGATTTACACCGAAGAATTTCTCTTAAACATGATAGGTAGTGACAAGGAATCTTAGAGTGTCATGGCAACATGCCAAGATCTTTCAGGTGCCAGGGTGTGCCAATGCGTGCTAGTGAGTGTTAGGGAGTGCCATAGAAATGCAAAGGAGAACTAGTTAAAAATTCATGGAAATGAATAGATAAGAGTATGTGATAGGTAGTTTCAGTGAGTTCCAAGTGTTCTAAGGAGGGAGTCATAAGGTTATATATTAGGCAATTCCAAGCCATGTTAAAATTTCAGGGCATGTCAGGGAGTGCTAGGGAGTGGAAAGCATGCCAAGAAATACATGGGATGCTAACATGTGTGACATAGTGCTAAGGGATTGTTAGATGTGCTAGGTGTTATGGCATGTTAAGATGTAAACTATGTTGCTTAGTTGTTTTATGGCCATGGTTAGACATAAGCCTTGACTTGGTAACTTGTTATGTTAGGCCCCTATACTACTAGTGTAACCTCTTATTATTATTAGTATAACCCACTTATTATATTGATGTACCCATGTAGTGCCCATATTGTTACTATTGTGTCACATAGAAGCCCACTATTGTTATTGTTGTGCCCTACAATATTATTGTTATGTAGGCTTTGATTGTATTGGGACCACTTAGACTCCTATATATAGAAAGGAGGTATTTTTATTTGTATCATCCAAGAATTGTTCATTTATGTAATGTAAAGGAGGTTTCCCCCTCGAAGAGGCTAAATTCTAAGGCATTGATCTATCTTTTCTATCTTTTCTTGAGCTGGTTTCATAACATTTGGTATCAGAGCTTTGGATTCTAGGGTTTCGCTACTCCAAACAAGTCATCATGGAATTTTCGCTATAACTTTTTTCTGTGATGTTTCAGAAGTCGCAAAAAAAACCCATTTGCGAAGACTTGACGCTGAACCTTGGGTCCAAATTTCACGGATGTTTACGCCATATTTTCGGAGATATGATCTGAGGAAGTTGGTCTTTTTGCAGACTCCTGAATTACACTCAAAACAGGTGACCTGGGGAAAATCGTCATAACTTTCGTTCTGAGCATCAGATTGAAATTTTGTAAGAAGGTACAGAAAGATAACAGACTGTAGTTTCTGTTTATATATTTTTTAGTGTCAAAGGTGGAAACAGTGACACGTGGCACTTCATACAAGTTCACTCTACGGAACTAGTCTATAATCAGGTCACTGCGGGAGATTGTGCATAATGTTTTCTTGGAGAATCCAATTTGGATCAGACTTGTGGAATTGGAAAGAGGACACAGAGGGCTACTACAGGTCACAAGTTCAGAACTTAAAGATCCGAAAGTACAGAGTTACAGTCGTTTCAAGGTAGAGCTCCTAAAATCAAGAAAAAGCAAGATGAGGAAGTTTGATGGCAAGGATCCGGTAAATTGGATACTTCAGATGGAGCACTATTTTGATATACATGGTGTACAACTGTTACAAAAGGTATGTATTGCATCTTCATATTTAGAACTAGATCAATTTTTATGGTACAAAGGGCTTTGTTCTCGTAAAAAACTTGTTACGTGGTCAATTTTCACGAAGGAAATGATAGCACATTATGAGGATATAAAGAGCAACACCTTCTTTAGAGCAACACCACAACAATTGGAAAGAGTAAAAGGGCTTTGTGACATAATGGAAAGAAAAATTATGGAAACTAGGAAGCATACCCCTCACAACTATAAAGATGGAAGTGTTGTTTCTCCCAGCCTTCCACAACCTACAAGGGTTACACCACAACAATTGGAAGAAAAAAGAGAAAAAGGGCTTTGTTACAATTGTGATAGCAAATGCACTAAAGGTCATAAGTGTGCTGAAAAGAAATTATTTTACATAGAATATGAAGAGGAGTAAGAAAAGGATCAAGAAACATCAAAAGAAGAGGATATACGTCAGGACACCACCCCAGAGAAAGAAGAAATGAATCAGACCATATCTTGTAAAGCATTGGCAAGAATTACCACTCCTCAAACTCTCAAGATAGAAGGACATATCAAGAAGAAAAAGGTGCAAGAAGTGAAAGATCACATCGAGAAAGAAGAAATGAATCCAACCATATCTTGTAATTCAATGGATGAAATTACCACTCCTCAAACTATCAAGATAGAATGACACATCAAGAAGAAAAATGTTCAAGAAGTGAAAGATCACATCGAGCATCAAGAAATGAATCCGACCATATCTTGTAAAGGACTGGAAGAAATTACCACTCCTCAAAATAGAAGGACATATCAAGAAGAAAAAGGTTCAAGTAGAGAAAGATCATATCGAGCATTAACAACAAGTTCTCCAACTTTTAAAGGATAACACCACTTTGGTGCAAAATCAAATGAAACAACATGTAGATCAACATCGTAGTGAAAAATGTTTTGATGTGAGTGATTGGGTATTCTTATTGCTACATCTCAAGCAAGCTATTTATGAGAAGGAAATGTTGGCAATACTACATGCACTTAAAAAATGGTGACCTTACCGAATGGGAAAACGCTTCAAGGATGAGGAAGTGGAAGCATTGTTTTGTGCTATTTATATTATCCAACCAAATTGGATAAACGAAGCAACGGAATAATGGAAGAAGAACGAAGAAGTATGGCCACTTATTCAAAAGTTGCAAAAGATCCCAATTCAAGCAATATTTCCAGAAATTGAAGAGGAAGGAAAAATCATATTGGAACCTGGAGCAGTCACAGAAACAAGAACCTGACAGCTACGAAATCGATCAATTTCAGAGTATCTCATCAAGTGGAAGAACTTACCAGCTGAATATTCCACATGGGAGGACAAGAATTTTATATAGAAGCATCAAGAGCTACTCAAGCGTTGAGGACAACGCTTTTTGAAGGAGAGGGGCATGTTAGGCCCCTATACTACTAGTGTAACCCCTTATTGTTATTAGTATAACCCACTTATTATATTGATGTACCCATGTAGTGCCCATATTGTTACTATTACGCCACATAGAAGCCCACCATTGTTACTATTGTGCCCTACAATATTATTGTTATGTAGGCTTTGATTGTATTGGGACCACTTAGACTCCTATATATAGAAAGGACGTATTTTCATTTGTATCATCCAAGAATTGTTCATTTATGTAATGTAAAGGAGGTTGCCCCCTCGAAGAGGCTGAATTCTAAGGCGTTGATCTATCTTTTCTATCTTTTCTTGAGCTGGTTTCGTAACATGTTAAGTGGGATGAGTTGAGATTGGACATGAGTAGCCTAAGATGTGTTATAGGAAGTTATCAGGTGAAGAAGGCATAGTCTAGTTGTAGTAACTATAACTTGGTTAGGTCATTGTAGTTGAGGCAGGACTTCGTTGGGTTCCCAAGTCTTAACAAACATAAGGATAGTTGTGAGGGCATGATAGCTAAGGAGTGCCAGGGTATGCCAAGGAATGAAAAGGTGTGCTAACACACGAAATATAGTGTCAATGGATGTTGAGAAGCGTTAGGGAGTGTCAGGAGAGCACAAGGGAGAACTAGGTCAAAATGCTTGGAAATGAATAAATACGAGTGTGTGTCAAGGATTGTCACTGAATTCCAAGTGTTGCAAGGATGAAGTATTATAGGAGAAGTTCAAAATAGGACTTGCATGAGGAAATCCTATGGTATTTATGAGGCATGGACAAAGAAATTTAAGAGAAATGGAGACTTTGGGTTGTGCACAATATTGTTTTGATAATGAATTAGTTAGTTTCCCAAGTCTCCAAAAATGTAAGACTATCTATGAGGGCATAAGAACTAGGGAGTGCCTAGGTGTTCTAGGGAATGTAAGGTTCCCAAGTCGTGGAAAAATATAATTCTAGCTATGAGGGCATGACTGATAAGGTGTGTTATGGAATGCTAGGGCATGCTAACATGTGCTAGATAGTGTGAAGGTATGTCAAACAAGCTAAGATGTGCCAAATGATAAGGCGTGCCAAGATGTGCAAGGGTGTGACAATGCATGCTAGGGACAGTGAAGGAAACAATAGGCAGAAGCAAGTTAAACTACAAGTAAATGAACACATGATAGGGTTAATAAGTCATGAGTTTACCTTTTCCACGAGAGGCATGCTAGGCACAACAACACTAGGTGCCAATAGGTTCCAAGTTTGAAGTGTGAGTGCATTCTAAATGCCAAATCTTCCTTCGTTGCTTCTCATCTACTTTCCAACAATTTATCTCAGATAACTTTAATATTAAACCATGCCAAAGCATACCAAGTCATCTCGACATATGCCAAACATGCTAAGAGTTTCCAAGTGCCAACACATGCCAAGTGTTAATGTCTATCAAGGAGTGTGATGCATGTTATGAAGTGGTAGAGCATGTTGAAGAGTGCTAAAGTTTGTTAGAGAGTGCCAATGCATGTTGAGGAGTGTTAGGGAGTACCAGGACAACACAAGGGAGCACTAGGTCAAAATGCATGGAAGTGAATGAATGTAAGGGTGTGTTAGGGAGTGCCAATGAGTGCTAGTTGTCATGTCAAGGAGGGAGTGGAAAGGTATGTTAAGCACTGGTAAGGCATACTAGGGAATATCAAGGCAGGTTAAGAAGTGGTAGATTGTGCTAGGTAGTTTCACGGTGTGCTAACATGTGCCAAATAGTGGCAAGACATGCCAGGTGCTATGACATGTTAGGATGTGCAGGGTGCTAGAGTATGCTATTATGCCTCAAGGAGTTTCAAGGTAACAAAAGGAATAACCAAGCTAAAATGCAAGTTAATGAACACATAAGAGGGTTAATAAGTTGAGACTTTATCCTTTTCAAAAGGGGCATGCTAGGCACGTTAATACTAGGTTCCAATACATGGCAAGTGCAAATGTGTGCCATGTGCTAATGTATGTCAATGCAATATCATGCCAAGGTGTTACAGGGCATGTTATGGATAACATGGAATGCCAACACATGCTAGGGGAGTGCTATGCTAGGCTAGCGCATGCCAACATGTGCTTGGGCATCCTATTCATGGAAAGATGGTTTAGGTACAAAGATGTTCCAAGACATGCGAGGTCCCAAGGAATGTTAGAGTGTGCCAAAGCATGTTAAGGTGTGCCATGAGTGTCGAGGAGTGCCTATAGGTCTCTCTCATTAATAAAATTGACAGATCTTGATTATGTATTGAATAATGTAGTTCCTACACACACTAGTGGAACTTTATCTAAAGGGAATTTTCTAGATAATAAACCTAATAGAGATGAATGATGTGTTGACTAATAAGAAACCCATATTTTTATTACCAGAGGGAAATGATACACACCAATTACTTCTTAACAAATTGACTGACTCTAACCACTATGGCCTTGTACACATAATGAAAAGCACTCCAAAACAATGGTCTTAAGTCGTTACCTTTTGAAAGAAAATATAGTAACATGTATATAGTGTCATCAAAAACTCATTGGAATGATCAATGATGACGAACGTTTTTTGACTGTCAACAAAAGTAACAAAAAATAGCATTGGTGAGGGTCAATAAAAGATCGTCACTAGAAATGTCACTTAAGAGAGAATTAGTGATGGGCCTTTCACGACCCTCACCAAAAGTGTCACCGAAGAGAGAATTAATGACAGGTCTTTAACGACCCTCACCAAAAGTGTCATTGAAAATGGATTTAGTGACAAACCTTAATGAACCATCACTATATACACTTAAAAAAATCTTTTTTTAAGGACCGTCACCATATGCGACATTGGTGTTGGACCTTAAAGGTTCGTCATAGGCATGACCCTCACCAATGACCTTTTTTCTTATAGTGATTCCATGCAAGTATAATGAGTGACTTAACAGACGACCATGCTTTTAAAAGACGTTTATTCAATTTTGGGGAAAAAATTATGATCACAATATATACAGATTTCACTAGTGCATGGACTATTTTTTGGAGAATTGTCATACTTGCTCACTATTTTTTATCATTTAATGACATAAGGTAAGACAAAAAAAATGGTGATTTTTCAACACATTCAATGATCCATCAACTTTCTTTTAAATTTTATCATCAATAAGCCAACTAAAAATTCCCTTTTGAAGAGGATAGGGAGAGGAAGCTATAGGTGATTTTTCAATGATTTGGTGTTTTGTTTTTGAAGTTATTGAATTTTCATTTCAAGGCATTTTAGAACTATCAATATCCGCAATGACACAATTTAGCATATATTAGTAATAAATATTAGTCCTTCATGAAAATAAAAAAAAAATCATATATCATTAGAAAATAGATTAATAATAATCTATTGGTACCAAGATTGTTGTATACATCTTAGATTTTGTAGAGATTTGGCTTCTCTGAAGTTGTCATTTTTGGAAAATTGCTGAATTTTTCCTTTTTCATTGATTAAAAACTCTCAGATGATAGATGTAAATAAATATAACACTCTCCTAGGAGAACTTTTTGCAACTCTAGTTTTTGTTAACCATAGAGAGTTTTCCCCAAAAAACTCTCGATCAAGAGAATTATAGACTCATGACCAAGAGTTTCACCCAAAAAACTCTCAAGAGAAACTAAGTGTAAGCGGAAACCCCCAAAACCAAAAAAAATAATAATGAGGAAATCCTAATGCTAGTAATAAAAATTAGAACATTAGTAATACCTATAACAATGATCAATGCCAAGGGAAGACAATAATGTTCACATGAACTTCCTTTGCACATTGTGTTCAAAGTATGGTCACTATACTCACCGTTACCCATAAGCTACATATTTTAAATGATTGAAGGAATCAATGTCCAGCCAAAGCCCCCTCCGTGGCCCCCACCACCACCCACCCCTCAAGGCATGTAATCTCCCTAGTATAATTTCCCTCAACCACCACAACCTTCCATTTTGCACAACCCTTTCTCATAAAAAGCAGTTGTAGTTACATAGTATGAAATTAGACCATAAAACCAATATTTCAATTAGTTCCCACTACTAGGTCAAACTCAATGAGAAACTTGAACATGTTTATGAACTCAACATATATTCGTCTACAAACATGTAAGCACCAATACAATATTCCTCTTAACTTCTCTTTGACCACTTTGGATACCATCCAATTGTTGGCTAGCATGCCTTTGATTATCCCATGTTGTACTAGTGATCCTACTCCCAAAAAGCCAAATGAAGCTCTATGACACACTACTATTGGTAACAAAGGGATGATCCAAGAAAATAGAATTTACAACTCAACCAGGGAGAAAATTTTCAAAATTTTAGCTCTTTGGTGTGTTTGTTTAGCTCTCTAGTTATTTGAATTTAATTCATTCCTAACTTTTACTATTTTGGCGTAGCTTTTAGAGCCTTTGTAGCTAATAAATCCAAAAAAAATTCTTAAAAACTGAAGATTTGGGCCAAACCCCCTAATCAACACTTGTGTGCAGTGTGGACATAAGATTGACACCATGCCCAATACTCTTACAAAATGGTTTGAGAACATTGCAATGCTTATATACCTAACAAATACAACATTGATGCCTTTCTGTTGAGGTTTTTTATATGGTTTTGCTTGTTTCTTCTTTTCTTTCTACAAACCCCATGCCCAAAGTCTAAATAAAGTCTAGATCTAGCTTATTAGACCCTATACATAGTCATAACACCTTGGATCCACTAGGATATATAAAAGTTGTGATATTTTTTAAGGGTTTTGAACTTAGTGTTGGGTTTGAATCCCCACAATGCCATTGGGGATGGTTGGATCTCTGCTATCATAGTCATGTACTCTAGTTTGTGCCTATTTCTATCTAGTGTGTTGAGTCTTTTTCTTGTCTTATTAATCCCTTTATGAATGCTTAGTAGTAGCTTTCATGGTTTTCGGTGTTTCTATCTTGTTTATTTGGGGATTCTTCCTTACATGTTGTGTTTCAAATTTCATTTGGTGCACTTGAATTTTCAAAGAAATAAAGAAAGGGAAGTTTGGAGGTTTAGAATGGAAAACTTAGTGGATTGGGTTTTGAATACATTAGAAAATCCATTTTTTTGAATACCTTTCCATATCTCTATTTTTGATGTTATCCTTCAATAGGCTACACAGGTCCTTGAGGTTGATGTAAGCATATGGTGAACTGTGTGTAGTATTCATTGATGTTGATTATATATATATATATATATATAGATATATATATTGTTTTTATTCTTAGTATGGTCACTATAATCACCATTACCCATAAGCTACATATTTTAAATGATTGAAGGAATCCATGTCCAACCAAAGCCCTCCTGTCCCCCCTTGCCCCCCTTCATCATTCACTCCTTTTATTGTTCTTCAAGGTGCAATAGTCATATCCTATAATAAATTCTTGATTTCAAGACCTACCTTACTATTTTACATGTTAAGAATTTAGAATTTTTAACCTTCTAATTTTTTATACCAATATTCTCCCACATGTTAAAAGAATATATCAAATCATGTTTTCTCACTTCTAAACACTTTGAAAATGTGTGTGGGCTAGTAACAGTATTAAATTAATAAAAATGATAGTACTAATTCATCTTTTAAAATTTATAATTAAATATTTTTAAAATTTAAAAATCTTAGATTAAATAAAGATTAATTTTTAAAATAATCATAAATGAAATTCAAGTATTGTATATGTGGCCAAGGGAGGATGTTGAGCCTTCCCCACTCCCATACCCCCTCCTAGTTCAATGGCAATGTTCGAGGGAAATGCTCAACATTGCATCCTCCAATCCATTGGGATGTGGTGATGTCTAGCAATGTCCTTCCACCCAACACATAAAAAACAATTATATATTTGATTTTAATTTTATTTATTTATTTTTCCATTTTAAAAAATATAATGTTTATTTTTATTAAAACAACTATAATTCAAGCATTGACCATAAAGCAGATCGAATATGAGTGAAAGTAGTTATTGTTGTTCAAGTGATTAGAGGATTCCCCTTTGTGATAAGCCTACATGAATTGAGCCTTGAATATGAGTGTGGGTGAGAGGAGTGTTATGTCAAGGAGCCCAAAGGACCTACATCAACTACAAGTGTCTTCATTAATAAAATGTTACATCTTCCCTCCATTTTTTTATGTATCTTTATATTTGAATAGTTAGGTATAGGTTTATTTATTTGGTTTTGAATGACTAATGTTGATAATCCATGGATAGAAAGGCTGAATTTTTATGTCTTGATCTTTTTTGCAAGAAGTAGGTTCTAGGAGCTAGGACGAGGATAATGAGAGTCAACCCCAATCAAGCCAAGCTAGGATCAACCTACAATTAAAAGGCATGCAACAAACATCTCTCATTCATATTTTAGGTTTTTCGTGCATTCAAATCATTAGGGGAAGACTAGTGAAGTTGCGAAAACATGAAGTTGGGAAACACTTTTAGCTTCATGTTTTTGTCGTAGAAAATTGTGAATTTTTATGTTTTTCCAACTTCAACCATTGTAAACTCATATTTTCTTTGAGAATTTTTCTATGTAGTAAAAACAAGATTTGTAGAGAATGGTATTTCTTTCGTACTATTTCTTTTTTAATTAATAAACACATAGTTGGAGAAATTTTTTGTTTGTTGATTGCATATAATTGAAAATTCCATTCAAGTATAATGAGTGACTTAAAAAACCACCATGGTTTTATAAGATGTTGATTCAATTTTGGGGAAGAAATTATGATCATAATATACACACATTGCACTAGTGCATGGACTATTTATTGGAGAATTTTCATACTCACTCACGATTGTTTATCATTTAATGACATAAGGTAAGACAAAAAAATTGATGATTTTTCAACACATTCAATGATTAATCAATTTTCTTTTTAATGTGATCATTAATAAGCCAGCTAAAAATTCCCTTTTGAGGACGACACAGAGAGGAAACTATAGGTGATTTTTCAAATGATTTGGTGTTTTGATTTTGAAGTTATTGAATTTTCATTTTAGGGAATTTTAGAACTATCAATATCCGTAGTGAAACAATTTAGCACATATTAGTAATAAATATTAGTCCTTCATGAAAATGAAAAAATCCTATATCGTTAGAAAATAGATTAAGAACAATCTATTGGTTCCAAGATTGTCGTATAACTCTTAAATTTTGTAGGGATTTTCCTTCTCTGAAGTTGTCATTTTTGGAAAATTGCAGAATTTTTCCTTTTTCATCGATTAAAAACTCTCAGAGGAGAGATGTAAATAAATTTAACACTCTCCTATGAGAATTTCTTTTGACTGTAGTTTTTGTTAACTGTAGAGAGTTTTCTCCAAAAAACTCTCAGTCAAGAAAATTACAGACTCATGACCAAGAGTTTGACCCAAAAAAAGTCTCAAGAGAAACTAAGTGTAAACCCCCGAAACCAAAACAAAAATAATGAGGAAATCCTAATGATAGTAAGAAAAATTAGAACATTGGTAATAGCTATAACAACTATCAATGACAAGGGGAGAACAATCATTTCCACATGAACTTCCTTTGCACACTTTGTTGAAAGTATGCTCATTATACACCGTTACCCATAAGTTGCATATTTTAAATGATTGAAGGAATCAATAACTAGCCAAAGCCCCCCCAGACCCCCACCATGACCCACCACCACCACCCACCCCTCAAGGCATGTAATCTCCCTAGTATAATTTCCCTCAACCACCACAACCTTCCATTTTGCACAACCCTTTCTCATAAAAAGCAGTTGTAGTTACATAGTAGGAAACTAGACCATAAAACCAATATTTCAATTAGTTCCCACTACTAGGTCAAACTCAATGAGAAACTTGAACATGTTTATGAACTCAACATATATTCGTCTACAAACATTTAAGCACCAATACAATATTCCTCTTAACTTCTCTTTGACCACTTTGGATACCATCCAATTGTTGACTAGCAAGCTTTTGATGATCTCATGTTGTAATAGTGATCCTACTCCCAAAATACCAAAGGAAGCTCTATGACACACTACTATTGGTAACAAAGGGATGATCCAAGAAAATCGAATTGACAACTCCATGAGGAGAAAATTTTCAAAATTTTAGCTCTTTGGTGTGTTTGTTTAGCTCTCTAGTTATTTAACTTTAATTCATTCCTAAATTTTACTATTTTGGGGTAGCTTTTAGGATCTTTGTAGCTAATTAATCCAAAAACATTTCTTAAAAACTGAAGATTTGGGCCAAAACCCCTAATCAAAACTTGTGCGGAGTGTGGACATAACATTGACACCATATCCAATACTCTCACAAAGTGTTTTGAGAACATTGCAATGCTTACATACCTAACAAATAGCGCATCGATTCCTTTTCATTGACAGTTTTTAGAGGTTTTTGCTTGTTTCTTCTATTTCTTTCTATAAAGCCCATGCCCAAAGTCTAAATAAAGTCTATATCTAACTTATTAGACCCTATACACAGTCATCACACCTCGGATCCACGAGGATATATAAAATTTGTGATATTTTTTTAGGTTTTGAACTTAGTGTTGGGATTGATTCCCCACAATGCCATTGGGGATGGTTGGATCCTTGCTACCATAGTCATGTACTCTAGTTTGTGCATATTTCTATCAAGTGTGTTGAGTCTTTTTCTTGTTTTATTACTCCTTTTATGAATGCTTAGTAGTAGCTTTCATGGTTTTGTAATGACCTATTTATAAGAGTAATATTAAATAAATTATATTAATCAAATTAATAAAATAATAAAAATAAACTAATGATAAAGTATTTTAATATAAGTCTAACCTTTATATTAAAATACAATTAGAAAAAAAGGAAAGTTAATTTAAAAAATCAATATATCATTTTTAAAAAGGAATATACATGACACGACATGGGAAGGGGGTCCTGAGGAAATGAACTGGTGGGTGCTGGAGGAATGATGGCCACTGCCAAGAATCAGTTTATAAACCAGAAGGAAGAATTTGGGAGGGGGATCAGAAGGAAGAAGGAAGAATGAAGGGGATATGGAAGAAGTAAACTTGAGTTATTTATGGAAGGAGAGCTAGTTCTTCTGAGGTTTCTGGGCACGAGGGAATAGTCTGTTTCAACTAAGAAGCTTATTGGATTGAGTAGCAAGGTTTTGCTCAGTCTAGCTGGGTGGTTTTGTTCTTTTGGTAAACGAGAGCAAACTGGAGGGGTTCTGAAACATTCTCATCCGTAGCAAACATTCACAGTAGACCAAGTAAGTACTTATCATTGATTCAAGCAATAAGTTATATGAACTTTTGCATAAATTAGAACATAAATTTTCTTAAAGTTTCATACTCGGTATAAAATAGATAGACAGTTCAGTAATTGTTTATAGAATTAGAAATGCTCCTTTACATCAGTTGAGACCTTACCTAGAAATGGTCCTTTACATCAGTTGAGACCTTATATTGGTATCAGAGCCTAGGTTGGAAACCCGTGAGACCTTACAGGCCCATTAAATATTGTTTTCAAGCTTCTGTATTTTAATCACCCCCAATTATTTTGTTTGTAATTTATGAAATTCAATTATGTAGTGACTTCTACGTTCCCTTGTTTGTATTTTTTCTGTACCATATTACAGTGGAATGTCTATCAAAGAGGAAGACTGTATATAGAATTGTGAAATTTTTCTGACATCTTAACTAGAATTATTAGAACTGCCTTGTATGAAATGCCCTGTATATCTGTTGGGCATGCAATAAGAAAAATTTATATCGTTAATAAAGAAGCTTAGCTTTGGGAAGTGACAAACTTAGCAGAAACCAGAAACAAGCTCAGAATGGGAAATCATAACTCTGAAGCTTCACAATTTCATTACAATGTTTCCTCTCCAATTCTTCTATGGATTTCTGTGGACCTAGATTTTTTTGGTACACTTCCAAGGTTTTCTATGCAATTTTCTGCCCAATCATTCTTAAAAATGCTTGACGCCCCGCATGAACAACATTATTAACTTTCTCAAGAGCCAGTACATTCATCACCAACAAGCCGTAACACACACTCTGCATATTACCTCAAACGTCACACTCCCCTTGCCGCCCATGTAACTAGTGCTTTCCACCATATATGCCAACGATTATCGTAATCATTAGTCTTATTCAAATGTGCATTATCCACAGAAGTTACCATGCCGCGTTTGTTATAACAGCCAGAGTTTTTTCATAAAAAAATGGTTGTATTGTGGAGCAGACGGGATTTGACTATCAGAATAGTCTTTTTGTTCTAAGAGAAACACTAAAAAAAGATTAACGATGTCGAATTGATAAGAATACATTACAATTCTTGATTTCGTAGGTTGGATAGACCCTTCGTGGAAGTATATTAGACCAAAACGTGTCTATGCAGAGGGTTCCAAAATTCATTTATATAATGTTATATAAACTATATCAAAATCAAAGATTATGAGTTAACAAACATTATACCACATTGTTTTCGAAACCAATGTGATAAAGGTCAATACATCAAATTGGTCACATTTTTGAATAATAAAAAAGGGATAGATATATATGTTTATGTACTTAGTGTTGCAAGGTATGTAATATATATGTATGCCTATAAGAAAAGGTTTCAAGATATGGTATGAATTTACCATGCAACCATTATAGTCAATTCTAGGGTATTATGGCTAAGTGGGAGATATTCAATAGAATGAAACCATATGTATATAGTTATGTAATGGTATCAAAATATTAATGGTAGCCACCATTATAAAAAAACATAATAATAAAAGTAATTGGTTGCAATTAGGGACTCATAGGAGTTCGGCAGACTTCCACATGTCGTGTTGCAAATTTAATCGATGTTGAAAGAGATGAATCTCTGTCTCCTTCTCCATCTAAACTTATATAACCCACTTCAAGTCCGCGGCATATATCTAAGAAGTCCTCGGTCTTACAAACAGATGTTATTCTGATGTTATACATTTCAGAAGTAGCTCTCCACGCGTGAAGCCACTTTCCACGTGTCAAATGCTCATAAATAATAATCAAAATTTGAAGCCATACTTACACCTGCAGTCCATTCTGGTAGCCTACCACGTAGATACCTAAGTTTTCAAGAAAATCACAAAAAAAAATGTCATCAATTTTTCAAGAAAATTATGTTTAAAAATTAATGTAATTATGAGATTGGCCGTTGTGATTTATATCAATTAGAATCATAAATTTAACTTGTGTAATTCATAGGTTTTAGAAAATTATTTTTATACTATTAAATTTATTTATGTAAAAGGAAAAAAGAACATTACAATTTTACTAATAATATTTCTATGAGAAGTTATATTTATTATAATTTACTTATGAATTAAGAGCAGAAATAACAATTTTTTTTTGTGTGTGAAAGAATATAGAAAGTTGTCAACATTGATCTAACAAATTAAATTCAGCCTCTTAACGATTTCAGCTCACTTATAAATTTTTTTTGTATGGAATTTATTAATGTTGGTATAATGTATTGTATAATAAATTTTATATATATTTTATTTGCACAAGGTGATTTTTATTATTTGATTATTTGGGGATTTTGATTTATGCCTAACTAAATAAAAACATAGTATAAATCTGATATACAAGTTAGTGGATAATGTTTACTAAGAGAATAAATATTATGAATGAAACTTAGAAAAATTTGCGGTTTATAAGGACTTATGCATTAAAATAAGTACTATTATGCATTAGGATACAGAAACCCTGCATTAGGACAAGGAGCTCGTGAGACCACCCTCCCTGACCTCGGTACTAGTAAGATCTGCCTAGCAGATAAAAATAGCAAAAAAAACTATACCCATTTATAAATGTGAAATTGCAAAAACTATATGTCAAATTTGAATGTGTACCTCAAATTTTTATAAAATTTTATTATATATACAGGAAATATTACAATGGTAAGGAAATAAGAGTGATGACGACATGATTAGGTAACATCACCATCATTAATGCCACCACCATCGTCATCATCATCTCCATCGCCACCACCACCATCATCATCTCCATTAAGACCATCACCAACACCAATGGCTCCAGCACCGGAGTTGACCGTGATAATGAACTCATTGGAAGCCTTATTGGAAACATTAAAATGGTCAACCATGGCTAAGACCAAAGAATAACTTGAACCCTTTGCAACCAATTCAGCTGAACCAAAGAATTTTGAGTATAAAAGATCAAAGGAAGATATTTCTAGGGAGCTTCATAAAATTAAACTCCTATAATTTTCAGGAGGTTGAGCTGGAAAGCGTGCTGAGGCGTGGTCAGAAGGAATGAAGAGATGCTTTAAATTAATAGAATAATCTTTTTCTGCAAAAATAAATTGATGTATTTCAATTAAAGGAAAGCACCTTGATTTGGTGGGGAAATCTAGAAAAACAACTACACCTCACAACATATAATGTTCCTTGGGAATTGTTCGAGTAAAGATTCCGCGCAAAGTATTTACCTCCATATTTTCAACAACAACAAGCCAGGGCCTTTCATACATTAGTTCAAGGTAATAAAACATAGGACAAATATGAGATAAGGTTTATGGAACTTGTGAAATACATTCACTACTTAGATGTTGATGAATGTCAGGCTGAACGCTTCATATTTGGGTTAAGTCCTTGCATCAGAGCCTTGGTGAGCATGTGGAAATCATCATCAGTAGCTGAGGTGGTAGAACGTGGCCATTCTGCAGAAGAAAATCTAGGAATCAAAAAGGATGTAAAGCCAGCATAACACTTACAATCAGGATTTCCATGAAAGATTCCCTGAAATTTCTTGAGGGGAGGTAGCTCAAGGCCACCCTATGGTAATAGATTTATCCCAAGAAATGTTGGAAAAAGAGCTTCCATGGTAGTTAATACTATAGCCACTAAATCATCAAACACCAGTCCATGGAAATCTCATGGAACTGCTAACAGAGGAAGGAATTCGAGAGGAAGCAACATGAGAGGACGAAGATCTTTATCTAGAAATTCACATCCTGATTCAAGAGGACCAACATAGGTTAAATATTGGGAATGTGGAGGACCGAATTTTCAACCTGATTGTCCAAAAACTTCATCAAGTATATTGCGTAGGACTGGAAATGAACCAATATCAAATAATCAAGGCAATCATAGAATTCATGCATTAGTCAACAATGATCAAGCAGCACATCAATCCACTGTAGTAAAATCTTCAGGTATTATAAATGGTTTAAATCTCAAAATCTTATTTGATATTGGTGCCACATATAGTTTTATTTCGTCATATTCATTAAACAAATGTGTGTTGGTAGCTCATAGACAAAATGATTTCAGACAGGTAGAAATGGCCTTAGGAGAACTCCAATTCGTAGACTTAAGTGTGGATCAATGTAAAATTGACCTAGGGGTTTGTTCGACTAAATTGAAAGTTTATGTCACAGCCTTAGGAACTTATGATCTTGTCATAGGTATTGATTGGCTAGAAGCTCATCAAGCTTGGGTAGACTGTTATGGAAAAAGAATTCTAGGTATAAATGATGAAGGAGAGCCGATCCAAATTCAAGGAATCAAGAGAAAAGTATCTTTATGCTACATATCAACAATGAAAATGAAGCGATGCTTAAGAAAATGTTGTCAGGCATATGTAATTCAAGAAGTAAGTAAAGGAAAAGGGCCACCCTTAGAAAAATATGTGGTGTTAGCCAAATTTTCGGATATATTTCCAAAGGAACTACCAGGATTACCTGTTATAGACATTTTTGTGCCTCGCAGCATGGAGCATGAAATTTCAATAATTACAGGGATCCTCAGTCCCTAAACATGTTGTTCTTACCCCTAGAAGAACAAGGTCAGCAAACCACAGCACTTCCCATCAGTTCTCCACCTGAAAACACTCAGAAACAGGCTATTTTTGGATCATGTCAGCTGCTCCACTAAGCATCTGCGCTGGAATGCAACTGCTCCTCCTTGTACCTGCACTGAAAGTCAAATCTAATGAAGGCTACCTGCGCTGGGCGAGATTGGCCAAGTGGCACAGTCATCCTGCAAGGTGTCAATTACCCAAGAAGCTTCCAAACTGACACTTGGTTCAAGGGATTCGCCCTGTGATGAGTAAGAGGTACTTGATATCCATGTGTAAGCAAGGATCTCCAAGTGGACTCAAGAACTGAAGATTAACTGAAGAGGGAGAGGACACAAGGCAGCTTTATGTCAGTCTCAAGCTGACTCATCCTCTCTTCTTCTATCCTATATATAGAGCTCTTCTATGAGGTCTAAGGAGGCTGGAATTTTGTGCAAAGCAAGGAGGTGTTGTTGGTTTACAGTTAGAGCTATTGGGTGATTGCTTTTATAGAGGTGAAGAGGAGATTTCTTGCTGCTGGGGAGGTGCTGCTGGATTGGAGCCATTGATGGTTGTAACCTTCTCAGAACCCTTTTACTTCTATCAATAAAGCTTTGAATGTTCTCCTATATACTTGTATTGCATTGATGTATTGTATTTACTTGTATATCTGATTCACTCTAATCCATGCATCAGTTATGAGTACATGTTTCTTGTAGTTTCCCTCTCTTGTTTGTGCAGGATCTGTGTGTAGCTGGGCCGGCAAAGGGAGCAAGGAGCTGGGAACAAGAGACAAAGAGAGAGGATAGGATCGACAAAAGCGAAAGACACCGGTTGATCAATCTTTTCTTCCTTCTCTGTACTTTAATAAAGGAAAATAATCAAAGCTTTACTTTCAGTTGTTGCTAAGGACTGTCACCCTTAGAGTCGGGATAGGGTCATCCGAGTCGGATACTTTTCCCCACAACAAACTGGCGACTCCGCTGGGGAGCCTAGTATCTTGTTGGTGTTTGTAGTATCTTTGCTATTCATTTCTTGAAGAAAAGAGTACCAAATCGAAAAGCTTTTGACTATATCAAAAGCGAAGTAGAGGGGCTGCTACTCTTGCTCATTTACTGAGCAGATTCATGATTTGAAGAGCTGATCTACAAAAGACTCTTGTACTCTTTGTGATAGCTTTTCATCCTCTTGATCATCCCTTAGCTTGTACTTGACCTATAGCTTTTTATTTCAGCAAAAACAGTGCATTTTTGAGCTTTTTATGACCTAGAAATCCTTGTAAATGCAACTCTCGTGTCTCAGTGCAGGCTGTCCACAGGCAGTCTACATTTCAGCGCAGGTACTCCCTTCGGGAACTGCGCTGAGAGTCAACTTGACAGACCAGAGCCTGCGCTGATCCAGTTAGGCTATGTCTTCCTGAGGTTTCCCACTGTGTCTTAGCCCTGTTTTCACTGATTTTTGCTGCTGATTGCTTGTCATTGTACTTGCTGTAAACCAACATTCCTTGACATTATTCCGCCTCAGTTGTGTGATGAAATTGTGAGTGTTCTTTCAGTATTTCTTGCTTCAGTTACAGTTTCCCATTGTGAAAAGCGAACCAGTATAGCTGTGACCTCTTAGATCCTGAACTGTAAAAGTGTCTTTGTGATCTTAAGAGCTAGTTTTATTACTGTTCATGGCTGTTTGAGTTTGTCTGTTTTTCATTTTTATGGTTTGAATCTATACATTTCCAGTACCTAAACAAGTCAATCTTAAGGTGTCTTTTGATTTTGGACAAGCTTGTTTACTTTTTGCTTGAAATTAGATTCAAAAGTCATACAACAGTTTTCCTTTCTGTCTTACATCAACATTAAGGATAACGAAAAGAAATACATGCATTGTGCATTTTTGCATTTGACTGTGTGCTTGACGATTTAGGAAAATTTGCATTTTAGTGTGTGTTCTATGATCTGTGAGAAAAGTTGTGTCTTTCTTTTCCCTCAGTAGATTAAGGTTTTCAAAGTTGAAAGATTGAAAAGTTTTGCTTCTCATCTTAGATTGCATTTAGGAAGTTGTATATATACATCTCGTGGTGATCCTTAAAGGCAAACTGCTAAGCAAGATCAACATTAAAATAAACCCAATTTACATAACAACGCTTTGTAACATAACGCAAACATCTAGAGGTCTAGGTAGAGACGTGTTCCGGCGTCGTTAAACATAGTGACTGTCGATCTCTACGAAGGTGGGTGATTCCTCCTGAGAGTCGGTGGCACTAATACGGACTTGAGCTCCTGCGTACCATCGCGTATATTGGGAGACCCCTATAGGCATTTATCCTTTATCCTTAGGAAGCCGTGTCGGCCGCCCTACTAATCGCGATGCAGTGAACACAGCATTCACGAAGATCGACCACCCGTACCGTAAAACGTATTCTGTGGTTTCGCGAAAGGTTTGGCACACCCTCTGCCTAGATCTCCAGAGCAGTTTCTTTTGGCCTTTTTCAAACTCTATAACTGAAAAAGTCCAACCGAGCATTTGTCACTTCGGGCTCGTTAATACATCGAAGGCGACTAGAGTCATATTTAGCTTTTTCTCGACTCTTAAAACATGAAAAAGCAAGTTTGTGTCTAAAAGCGTCGTTAATAAAATTTATTTTAAGCGGAACATAATCACCTGTTATTCCCACGTTGATCTTTCAGTTGAAAAGTATGGAGCCCACCAACCAAGGAAGTAACCTTGGCGGAAGTCCAAATCCCTTCTCCTCTTGGGGAGATGTTGGTGCGCCTCATATGGCAACATTGTCACTTCCAGGATTGACAATCGGCCTACCTGTATGGCTCTTTTCAACTAATGTAGTCCAGATCGCCACTAATCCTGAGCAGTCGAATCAACAGTCAGAACAATCTTGAACTACCCACCAGTCTTCCACTTCTTACGATACTTCCTCTGATCCTTCATCTTCGCGAGGTAGAGCTGGCAAAAGTCAGCCTCCCAAGAGGAAGAAGGAAAAGAAGAAGAAAGAAAAGAAGCAGAAGGAGCCTATGGCGAAGGCGACTGGGGGCAAGCAGAAGAAAGCTGACAAAAACCCACACACTGCACCGACCGGGCCTAAATCGCCATGTGTCATTTGCAAAGGGACCCACTTTCATCGTGATTGTCCTTGTATTCCCCGGATACTAAGGGACTGGTCCCCAAGGTTGCACAATTCGGTAGCATCAACCTCTGATAGTCATGTTGATTGCAGTCCGTCAACTAGCAAGAGTGAAGGACGAAGAGGGAGACCAAGATCACCCTGTGTATTGTGTGAAGGCGAGCATGCCATCCACAAATGTCCATTCTTAGATGAGGCAAAGAGAGTTTTGGAAGATCGTCCGGTTTCACCGTTACGACTTCCTCCTGGATACCAAAAACTCGCGCCTAATCCCTTGATAGTTGAAAATCCAGCTGACCCGCCCAAGTGGTCAGCTGAAGTGTCGGTCATTGAGAATGAACCTACTGAATCCAGACCAGACGAAAGTCTAAAGGTCGAAACGACAGTTGACACGGTTCTTCCTTCAGAGGTTTCATCGTCCAATGACCCCGTCATTGAAGACCCATCTTCAAATGACACCGTCGCCGAAGAGTCATCTTCATGCAACACCCTCACTGAAGAGAATAAGGATGACACCATCCAGGTTCTTTTCATTAGCACCGACTCTGATGAGCGTCAGGGCAATGCGCCCATTCCTTTATCGCAGGAAGGAACATCATCAGGGTCATACCCGGCCGTATATTCGGTCCCACCACCAAGCAACCTGGTTGTATCCTTTGATTGGAATCAACTAGGCAGACCCCGGTTACCAGCCAGTATACCATTCAGAATCATTGTCCAGATCTATAGAATGATTATGGCTGGTACTATCATTGATGAAGGGGCGTCTGTGAGTATCCTTTCCTCTATTGCTTGGAAAGCACTGGGTTCCCCAACGCTTTTACCTGAGTTAAGAAATCTCTCAGGTTTTGATAAAGGAACCAATCGACCATTAGGAATCCTCCCCAATGTACCTGTTACATTGAAAGGGAAGACCGTTAATATGAACGTGTTGGTCGTCCAAGGACCCTTGGATTATAACCTACTCCTTGAACGCGACTATATTTATTGCATGAGAGCGATAGTCTCCTCACTCTTTAGAGTAATGTGTTTTCCACACAAAGGAAGGATGGTCAAGCTCGTAGACCAACTTTCGTTTCCGGGATCTCGCATCGCAAATAGTCAAATACCAATCCTAAATGGTCTGTTCACTCAAGATACGCCTCCACCCCCAATCCTCCTTCCCGATGAGTGCGAGTGATTCGGAAAGAAAGACTAGGACCCAGGGGGCATGCACCCTGGTCTGCTTCGGGCAGAAGAAACCCTGGGTATAAGGAAGAATTTCCGCAGAAGAATATGACTAGTCCGTACCCCGTCCGAAAGAAGGAAGAGGGGTTGTTCTGGAATAATATTCTTTTGTCAAAGTTATGTGAGTGAGATAATAGCTTCTCGCTCCCCTTGTCTAGATAATCAGGATACCGAGGAAGGGGACCATTTGCGGTAGCAAGTAGTAACCATCTTTGAAGACAAGCCTCACCCATTAAAACATATGTTTTGAAGGATAAGTAGGGGCAGCCTCCAAAGAAAGAGATTCTATTGTTACAACAGGTGGTCACCATCCTTAGTAACCTAATGTTAGACATCGCCGAAGAAAGAGATTGATTTGCGGCAGCGAATAGAACCCTCTTCGGATAATAAGAAAGAGGCAGGCCTCGTTGAAAAGGGGTAGCCCCGAAATTCTATCCTATACCTGGGGGCATGCAAACTTTTGGAATGTGAGCAAGGGACGACTATTTATTTTTTTAAATTTTTAGGTCCTCCCTTTAAACCTGTAGGTCTAACCCTTTAAACTCGTAGGATTAGCCGTTTCCGACCTTGCATGAAGAAAGCCTGTGGGGCAAAGGTAAAAACTTGCCAAAATTGGAGCATAGCTTCGTGAGATAAAGCTCCTTAAAAAATAGTTATCTCACAGGAGGCGTTCTTATTATGACTGGTATATCGAGCAGTTTTAGCACATAGTTCATGCTCGTTAAAAAATAAACGCAAGATCCGAGCAGTTTTAGCACATAGTTCATGCTCGTTAAAAAATAAAACATAAGTTTATGAGCAGGCTTTCCTTTAGAGTTCAAGCTCATTCAGAAAAAATGAACCGGTAAATAACCTTTTGAGATCGTAAATTCATCAGCCATAAAAGCCTTGGTCGTGTTTGTGTACCGTCACCTCCACTGTTCATTTGGCCGATCATTCACCTCCATTTGTGTGTTTACCTCTTTTGAGAAACAGCTGCGAAGAGTGATTTCACCTAGCCATCCTTGTGACACTGCCGTGATTGGAAAATTCCAACCTGTACCTGGAATCTGCTGCTATCCCTGTTTATCACTCGTTCCTCAAAAGACGAGTCTTCTTTGAGCTCTTTTAACTGACTCGTAAAATATGAAAAGTTTGCCGAGTTTTGGCCTTCCAGCTTGTTAAACGACCGGAAGAGCTATCCCTCCTCTATATTTTAATCTTTTTGGACCTGAGGGATTGTTGCACAAAAAGATCGAGCGCTTGTCTTGTTCGGCTCGTTAAAAGTACCGAACACCCATCCCTTATGTATTGTTTTATACTTTTTCGGACTTAAGGGATTAGCTGACGAAAAAGGAATTATGGAGTTAACTTTCTGTACCTTTTCAGACTCTCTAAAAATGAAAAGGACCGAGTTATCCTTGTCGTTAGACTCGTTAAATTTATTAAATACCGACAAACTTGTCTTTAGACGA
Source organism: Pinus tabuliformis (assembly GCA_031772625.1). Classification (NCBI taxonomy): domain Eukaryota; kingdom Viridiplantae; phylum Streptophyta; class Pinopsida; order Pinales; family Pinaceae; genus Pinus; species Pinus tabuliformis. The sequence continues at coordinate 264,336,799 of CM062804.1, forward strand.
GAACGAGTTTCCCTATCGCTAGGCTCGTTAAATCATAGCGATGCGCTTGCCCGAAGGGCAGGTTATAGAACAAGCATATGTTATCCTCCTCAAGCTTGACAAAAATAAAGAGGTACTGGTCAGAAATGACTGGGGAAAAATTGGGAGAACATCAAAGTTTAATGGTAGCAAGTCACTCTTGAACATGACACTTTTCCTCCGTACCACATCGGGTTGGGTTGTTTCATTCACCGGTCTCATCACCATGGTCCTCGCCAAACCATCCACATTTGGGGTAATGCTACCGATCCATCGCATCAGTGTCGTTATATGTTCAAGAAGGGTCATTCTGAAAGTGTCAACCGTGTCCCATCCACTGCCATACATTATCCTTCATCCATTCATGATCGCCACCCTGAATCATATGTCACAGTTTGTTTTCACCTCCACTAAAATCATTAGCTCCGTTCCGTGTCATTGATGTGGGATTCATTAAGGCCCTCCTTTGACAGATCGCTTCTTGTCGACTTCAGCTCATTATCCAAGAAGTTGATCTAGGAACACCCCCATCAGTACTTTGAAGCTTGCATGCCTCAATGGCAAGTTTCTCACTTCCGGCGACAGGTATACATCAATGACCTTCGACCAGAAGATTTTGCGTGGCGTTCGACGCCAAGTCCTTTATTCACGCCACGTGAATTGTACTGCAGTACCTTGAGGGTCATTATCATTATCGGTGATTCCTCTCGCGCTTGTTAACGGTTTTCATTATTGGCCGGTAATCAAGCGATGTCTTTCCATGTTCGACTTCAGCGCAATTCTCACATGGATCGACTTGTACTTAGAGTGAAGATCGAACGAGTTTGAAGACCCCGGATCTAGTTTCATCCATCCGGGTTGCGATATATATTCAGGAAATATAAAAGCATTTGTCATGTACATCATTGCAGCAGATGATCATCCTATTCAAAGGATGATACTTTCAGCAGAAAATTATCAGTCTACCATCAGACGATCGTCTGTTATATGTACCAAAATGTATTTATAAAGCTGAGCATGGGAATACCCGCCTCAGCTAGATCATGAAAACAGAATGAAAAATAATGTATTGTATTGTATTGTATTACAGGGCGCCTCCTCAGCACTGGAATGAACTTCGGACCCTCTAGATAAAGCATTTCACCCGATAAACGGCCTCATACTTTAGGGGGCAACTGTTATAGACATTTTTGTGCCTCACAGCATGGAGCATGAAATGTCAATAATTACAGGGATCCTCAGTCCCTAGACATGTTGTTCTTACCCCTAGAAGAACAAGGTCAGCAAACCACAGCACTTCCCATCAGTTCTCCACCTGAAAACACTCAGAAACAGGCTATTTTTGGATCATGTCAGCTGCTCCACTGAGCATCTGCGCTGGAATGCAACTGCTCCTCCTTGTACCTGCGCTGAAAGTCAAATCTAATGAAGGCTACCTGCGCTGGGCGAGATTGGCCAAGTGGCACAGTCATCCTGCAAGGTGTCAATTGCCCAGGAAGCTTCCAAACTGACACTTGGTTCAAGGGATTCGCCCTGTGATGAGTAAGAGGTACTTGATCTCCATGTGTAAGCAAGGATCTCCAAGTGGACTCAAGAACTGAAGATTAACTGAAGAGGGAGAGGACACAAGGCAGCTTTATGTCAGTCTCAAGCTGACTCATCCTCTCTTCTTCTATCCTATATATAGAGCTCTTCTATGAGGTCTAAGGAGGCTGGAATTTTGTGCAAAGCAAGGAGGTGCTATTGGTTTACAGTTAGAGCTATTGGGTGATTGCTTTTATAGAGGTGAAGAGGAGATTTCTTGCTGCTGGGGAGGTGCTGCTAGATTGGAGCCATTGATGGTTGTAACCTTCTCAGAACCCTTTTACTTCTATCAATAAAGCTTTGAATGTTCTCCTATATACCTGTATTGCATTGATGTATTGTATTTACTTGTATATCTGATTCACTCTAATCCATGCATCAGTTATGAGTACATGTTTCTTGTAGTTTCCCTCTCTTGTTTGTGCAGGATCTGTGTGTAGCTGGGCCGGCAAAGGGAGCAAGGAGCTGGGAACAAGAGACAAAGAGAGAGGATAGGATCGACAAAAGCGAAAGACACCGGTTGGTCAATCTTTTCTTCCTTCTTTGTACTTTCATAAAGGAAAATAATCAAAGCTTTACTTTCAGTTGTTACTAAGGACTGTCACCCTTAGAGTCGGGATAGGGTCATCCGAGTCGGATACTTTTCCCCACAACATTACCCCCTAAAAGAGAACTAGATCTCACAATAGAATTGAAACCTAGTACTCAACCAATCTCTAAAACACCTTATAGAATGACAGTCGCAGAACTTCAAGAATGACAAATTCAATTGAAGGAACTATTGGATATAGGACATACTCGACCCAATATATCACCTTGGGGTGCTCCTGTAATTTTTCTCAAGAAGAAAGATGGATCCTTAAGATTATGCATTGATTATCAAGACTTGAATCGAACTACGATAAAGAATCGATATCCTATGCCTCGAATTGATGATCTTTTCGATCAAATGAAAGGAGCTGCTGTCTTTTCAAAAATTGATCTTCAATCAGGCTATCATCAGCTAAGGATTTCTGAAAGTGATATTTCTAAGACTACATTTTGAACATGTTTTTGACATTATGAATTTACTGTGGTACCATTTGGATTAACAAATTCACCAGCAGTATTCATGAATCTTATGAACATTGTTTTCTGCAAATATCTTGATCAATTTGTACAAGTCTTTTTAGATGATATACTCATCTATTCCAAGAATGAGAAAAAACATGAAGATCATTTACGAATAGTGTTGTCCTACCTCAGAAAACATCAATTTCATGGAAAATTATCCAAGTGTTCATTCTTTCAAGAAAAGATTCATTACTTAGGTCATATCATATTAGGTGAAGGGATCTCAATAGACCCTGAAAAGGTAAAAGAAATCATGGAATGGCCAATACTGAAAAATTCACATGAAGTAACAAAGTTTCATGGGTTTAGCTGGTTACTACCGAAGATTTGTGGAAGGATTCTCCAAAATTGCAAAGCCGATTACAACCCTTCAGTGTAAAGAGGTTAAGTATGAATGGACTGAGGAATGTAATAAAACATTCTCTAAACTCAAAAGACTACTGACGACTACACCAATCTTAAGAGTCCCTGTTATGAACAAATATTTTATGGTATGTACCGATGCATCCAAAAATTGGTTAGGTGCATTATTAATGCAGGATAGAGGAGTAATAGCATATGTTTCAAGAAAGTTAAAACCTCATGAAGAACTCTATACTACTCATGATTTAGAGTTAGCCATTGTAATACTAGCTTTAGAGATTTGGAGACACTATCTAGTGGGGCGAAGTTTTACACTTAAAAGTGATCATCAAAGTCTTCAATATTTCTTCACCAAAAGAGACTTAAATGCCAGACAAAGAGGATGGAGTGAGTTCCTAAGTGAGTATGACTTTGGAATATCATATATTAAGGGAAAAGAAAATGTAGTAGTGGATTCTTTAAGCAGAAGACCACGGATATTTTCTCTCATACCTATCAAAGTAGACTTAAGACAACGAGTACTAGAATATCTCATAAAAGATAGCTGGTATTTAAAGGTGAGAACTAGTCTTGAGAGTAAAAAGCCAAAAGAATCTAAGTTTGAAGGAAATGAACTAGAAACTGATATAATCTTACGATTCCATGGAAGGATGTATATTCCTGATAATAGGGATCTTCAAGACACTATCCTTAAAGAAGCCCACAGAGAAGTGTATTGTGCACATCCTGGAGTCAAGAAAATGTACGTAGATACCAAGAAACTCTTCTTCTGGTCGGGCATGAAACATGATATCGTTCAATTCATTGCAAGATGTTTGGAATGTCAACAAGTAAAAGCAGATCATTGTCATCCAGCGGGTCTTTTACAACCTCACGACATTCCTATGACCAAATGGGAGATTATTTCTATGGATTTTATCACTGGGCTACCTCTTACTTCTCAAAGACACAATGCCATTTTGGTAGTAGTAGATAAATTAACGAAAAGTGCCCATTTCATTCCCGTAAGAGATACTTATGACGTTACTGACGTAGCTCGAGTATTCATAAATGAAATTATCAGATTTCATGGAGTACCTAAGAAGATTATATCAGATAGAGATTCTCGATTCACTTCAAGATTTTGGACTTGCATGTAGTGAGCCTTAGGAACTCAATTAAATTTAAGCATAGCTTATCATCCTGAAATTGTTGGGCAAACAGAAAGGGTAAATCAAATACTTGAAGATATGTTGAGGATGTATGTTATGGATCAGCAATCACAATGGGAAAAGTACTTATCCTTAATCGAATTTGCATACAGTAATAGCTACCACAGTTCTATCAGAATGCCTCCATTTGAAGCATTATACGGTAGACCTTGCAGAACACCATTAAGTTGGGACATGTTAGAAGATCGAGTGATAATAGGACCAGAATTTATCCAAGAAATGGAAGAGCAGGTAAAACAAATTAGACAATGGTTAAAAGAAGAAAATGATAGAAAAAAGAGTTATATTGATGTTCACCAAACTAATAGGAAGTATGAAGTAGGGAATCAGGTTTTCATCCACATCAAACCAAATAAAAGTACTATCTGATTTGGAAAAGTGACAAAATTATCACCCCAATTTATTGGATCATTTAAAGTCATGGAAAGAGTTGGACCTGTCACCTATCATCTTGCACTACCACCTAAATTGCATAAAGTTCATAATGTATTTCATGTATATGTATTAAGACATTATATAGCTGATCAATCTCATAACCTTCAATGGAAGGAACTGCAGGTATCGAACGAAGGAATCATATCAATCGAACCATTACGTATACTAGAACGTAGGGTTCGACAACTCAGAAATCATCTAGTAGACCAGGTTAAGGTCTGGTGGGACAAGTATAGTCCTGGATCAGCTACTTAGTAAGATACAGAAATTATATGTCAAAAATACCCCAACTTGTGTCAATTTTGAAGAGCTTTAAACCATGTTTTGTATATATTTGCTTTACTTTAAATCAGAGACTCAGAACCATTTTGAAATTATCATATATAAACGTGAAATTTTATGAAATCATATATGTTTAATTCTGCTAGTACATGGAACATGTTATTGATCCTACTAAATTATAGTTATCAAAGTAAAGTTTAATTATTTGAGTAATTTTGCTTCTGATGGGAATTAATATATTATAAATTTTTTTCATTATGCATATCAATATGATGATGAGATAGAAATCAAAGAATGATTACATTTTAATATGAAAGTTAATGACATGAATAGAATATGGCAAAGTATGTTATATTGTAGTTGACATGTGTGAATTATACATAACCTATTTGTTTTTTCTGAATATGTTAATGCACATTTTGTAAATGCATGGACAAGTGTTTATGATTGCAAATAATATCCATTACCAAAATGATCACGTGATGACAAAAACCTCAGAACAACTAAGGCTCAAAGAGATTCCATGATAGGGTATTAACCCTGATTCTACTGGGAGGGGTGGAGGTGTTTCCCACTGTGTATCCTCCGAAACCTAGAGTCATGGGAGAACTGTGTGAGTCACGCTCCCCTAGGCATGTGATGATGACTGCCAGATGCCTACTAGGGATCAGGTTGATATAACCAATGCTGTCATTCTTGGAGTTTATAAATGGTTAGGCTAGTATAACTGATGCCATGACATACTCCAGTAGAGGACGAATAGGATGGGAGCAGAAGAGATTAGGAAGGATAGGATGATTTTGTAATAGCTGGGGAACCTAATGAAATAAAACATGATCATTAAAGTTATAAACCTAAAGTATTCAAAACACCAAAATGTGTAGTGCTCTTACGTTAAGTAGGAACTTAACTTCAATACATAATCCTAAGAAAAATGTACTAATCGCTATCATGAATATTCATATAAGATAAAACTCTAACTTCGAGATGAAGTATTCTGAAGGGGGGTGTATGTAACGACCTATCTATAAAAGTAATATTAAATAAATTTTAATAAATAAATTATATTAATCAAATTAATAAAATAATAAAAATAAACTAATGATAAAGTATTTTAATATAATTCTAACCTTTATATTAAAATAAAATCAGAAAAAGGGAAAGTTAATTAAAAAATCAATATATCCTTTTCAAAAAGGAATATACATGACACGACATGGGAAGGGTGTCATGAGAAAATGAAGCGTTGGGTGCTGGAGGAAGGACGGCCACTGCCAAGAATCAGTTTATAAACCAGAAGGAAGAAATTGGGGGGGGGGGGGGGGGGGGGGAATCGAAAGGAAGAAGGAAGAACGAAGGGGATACGGAAGAAGTAAACTTGAGTTATTTACAGAAGGAGAGCTGGTTGTTTTTTATGTTTCTGGCCACGAGGGAGTAGTATGCTTCAACTGAGAAGCTTACTAGATTGAGTAGCAAGGTTCTACTGAGTCTGGCTGGGTGGTTTCGGTCTTTTGCTAAATGGGAGAAAACTTGAGGGGTTCTAAAACATTCTCATCCGCAGCAGACATTCGCAACAGACCAAGTAAGTACTTATCATTGATTCAAGCAATTAGTTATATGAAGTTTTGCATAAATTAGAACCTAAATTTTCTTAAAGTTTCATACTATATTTAAAATAGATAGACAGTTCAGTAATTTTTATAGAATCAGAAATGGTCCTTTACATCAGTTGAGACCTTACCTAGAAATGGTCCTTTACATCAGTTGAGACCTTACAGGTTTTGGGTGTTTCTATCTTGTTTATTTGGGGATTCTTCCTTACATGTTTTGTTTCAAATTTCATTTGGCGCACTTGAATTTTCAAAGAAATAATGAGCGGGAAGTCTAGAGGTTTAGAATGGAAAACTTAGTGGATTGGGTTTTGAATACATGAGAACATCCATTTTTTTAATACCTTTCCATATCTCTATTTTTGATGCTATCCTTAAATAGGCTACACAAGTCCTTCAGGTTGATGTAAGCATCTGGTGAAATGTGTGTAGTATTCATTGATGTTGATTATCCCAAGAGCAAGATGCTTTAATGACTAGAACTTGACCAATTGAGCTAACCCTTTGGGCTCCATATATATATATATATATATATATATATATGGAGCCCAAAGGGTTAGCTCAATTGGTCAAGTTCTAGTCATTAAAGCATCTTGCTAATGGGAAGTCACGGGGTGAATTTGCCCTTATGCTATTGGAGTTACGCTCAAATAATGGGTGAGCCAAACATAATACCCTCGAATGTATCTGCCCAAATAGTTTTCGTGGATGTAAGCGACCAACAATTATTTCCGTAAATGTAAGTGACCACCTATCCCAATACATGGTGAACCCCACATACACATAAAACATATATCAAAATTGCATACACACTGACTTTTAAAGAAAGTGAAATTGTATTACTATAAATTAAAAAGCATACTATGAGCTATGAATCTTAAGTGCAAAAATAATCTCCTTTTTTTTCCTAAATAAATCTTATATTTTTTTCATATTAAACTAATAAAAAAAATCATATTTAAAAAGTCAACTTTTTTCCATATCGAATCCAATTAATTAAAAAATATATAATTTGATTAATGTCTTTTAATTAATTTTAATTTATTGAGACTTATTAAAAATAAAAATAATTTTAAAAATATAAAATATAATTGATTTATCATGTATGTGAGAGTGTAAACCCTACCCCTCTCTCTCTATATATATATTATAATAAAAAGTCCGTTTTTGCCCTACAAAATATCAACATTATCGAATTGAGAATGAATAAGGAAATAAATCGCACCATCACCACGCCCAAAGGATTCTCAATAAAGAAATAAACCCCACCATCTCTATCACCTATCGCCATCACCACCTCACCAAGGGCAATAACTTTATTTTGTTGATTCTAATATAAAATTGACTCTTACTTCCATTAATTCCTCCATGCTCACGGGGACGATTTTCACATTGAATCCAGGATTGATCTGATCTCGGTAGCTGTACGAGATGCCTAAAAACCTGCTTTTCTTACTATCTACGCAATCATTTTTTTTGTTTCCCTTGTGCCCGGAATTTGTTTTTAAATTGTGACGTCGGTTTCCCGCTTAAGAAATCATATATATTTTCTCCAAGGGTTTTCCAATCTGTTCATTCGGAGCTCAAAGAAATTGATTTTGTTGTTACAGGCTTGCCCGCATACAGAACATGAATCTGAATTTGCCGCAGCTAGAAGCTTCTTTTTTTCATTTTGCAGAGGCTCCACAATCAGGAGATTCCATGGAAAAAAACGAAGAAATTGCACATTCGCGTTGGAACCCCACGAGAAGACAGAAAGAGATTTTGAAACAGTTGTTCAGAGCGGGTGACCATAACCCTACTCGCGCTCGCATAAATGAAATTACAGAGTTACTCAAAGTTCACGGCAACGTAGAAGCAAAGAATGTGTTCTACTGGTTTCAGAATTCTCACTCGCGCGACAAGAGGAAACAACAAAGAAAATTGGCGCGTGACGCAACAAGAGGAAACAACAAAGAAAATGAAATTAGCGGTAGCTCTCGGACTCCAATCCGCTCCTCCCCATCCAGATGTAGACTCTAATTTATTTTGCTTTGATTTTGAATATTCTTAGTAGTTTCATAATATTGATTTCTTATAAGAAGAGCTTCGGCGTAAATCACATATAGAAAGACTTTTGTCTACGAGTTTCGAGCCAACTTGTCTTGACGATGAGCCACACTTGCTGGCTCGAAGTAGACAAAGGTCTTTCTATATGTGATTTACGCCGAAGCTCTTCTTATAACTATTATGGATCACAGAATATTTAACACGCAAAGCTGGATCTGTTTCTTCAACTTGTCTTGATGATGAGCCACACTTTCTGGCTAGAAACGCGTAGACAAAGGTCTTTCTATATGTGATTTACGCCGAAGCTCTTCTTATAACTATTATGGATCACAGAAATCTTAATTCAACAATTATTGATTTCTTATTTTGTACCTTTGTCTATGTTCAGCCTCTGATGTCATTTTGGAACCCTCACTAGGTTTTGCACCGTTTTCGTTACAGGTACTTCTGGTGTCATTTTGGAACCCTCAATACGTTTTGCACCGTTTTGGTTACAGGTAAGACAAATTTCATTTGCAGTTTATTTCATGATCTCTATTCATGATATCATAAAGGAAATTTATGATTGAATTAGTGGTAGTATTTAAGGGGGCATTGTCTTTGTCTATTTTAAATTTCTGGAATATTTTGGAATTTGATAATTAGTAAATTAGAATCTGTAATTAACTTCTCTCTTGATCATTGGATTTCTAGATGTTTCTGGAATCTGTAATCAACATAAGGTAAACAATGTTGAAGACATTGTTGAGGATATTATTGACCAAGTGGACAAATTTATTTAGAATATTATTGCCTTTTTGCTTTTAAATAGACTATTTCACATGAATATCATGATTCTCTATTATAAATTCTCATAAATTTATTTAGAAACATTCTGCCTTTAAATAGATATTTCCTATGAATATTATTGTTGAATATCATGAATTCTCATAAATCTAGAAACGAAAAACCACTAACAAGTTGATTCATTCAGTCAAGATTACCAAACAATCCAAACACCTAAACTATCCAAACAACTAGTGTAACTCGAAAGAAATTTATTTTGATGATTTCATTAGTTAAAATATACCTTTGTTAACGACGAATTAATAAAAACACTTGTAAATTGTATTTACAAGATCCATTGCTCAGATGGATTTTATGTTTATAAATCTCACCAAAACCTGCGTCTATCACTGCAACAAAGACCATATTGTCAGGTGATTTGTTAATCAAAAGAAATTTGGATTTCAGAATAATGGTGGTCTCAACCAGCAGGAGCAACAAAAGAAGTCGACGCAAGATTACTCCTTCCATCAAGAAAATATTGCAGAGAGATCCAAGGGCCCACTCTTGCCCTCCCTGAACAATGGTAACTATATTTTATTTTATTTTAGTCTACGTACGTTTCCATGTTGGTTTCTTATTTGTCATTTTCTTTACGTGGTAACTTCGTTTATGTGCAGCGTCTAATAACATGATGTGGGAACCTGCAATGGGCATGGCCACTTTTCCGCTACAGGTAAGGAGAATTCAGTTGTCAAACCATTATAATTTGAGTAATGTTGGGTTCTTCACATATGGTGGAAAAATTAAGATGTATTTAGGTTATTGGAATATATATATGAAAAATTATAAAATTTTTCATATATATATATAAAATTATAGGTGGCTAAAATTATGAGATAAAACTGCAAATGATAAATTGAATATTTTATTGCAATTCTATTTTTATTTATTTATATAGATAACATAACAGGATAATCTTATTTCATTAAATTTACGTTTTTGTTGTCCATTCGATCCATATAAACCTATTCTACTTTTTATGAACTTCAACTATCGAGTATCAGATGTATTGTTCACTTTCTTCTAAAATTTAGATAGAGTTTCTAATTTACGTTGTATGTTACATTATGACCAGAGGCACACAAATTCACCAATACCAGCCTTCCCCAAAGAGATGGATACCGCACGGTCAAATAATTGGCCACTGAAACAACAAAACGGAAGTGAACGTGAAAGCATTTTTGGCATCACTCTCAGCGACATCCGGAATAAAGTAGATCAAACGGATAGATGGCTGCGCCCTTCGAAGGAGTGCTCACTTTGCCCTTATACAGAGTGCAGACTTTGCGCTGATGGATGTACATGTAATATTCTGATAGCTTCCGAGGCTGAAGAACGTGACGAATTGCTAGAGTTGTTCCCTTTGCATCCTGACGGGAACCTCAGATCACTAACATATCGTGATATGTTGGCCAACAATAGCAAAATGCCATGAAGTTTTGCCAGTAGTGTTGGCCAACAATATTGGGAGAGAAAGTGGTGAATTGCTTATTATGTCAACACCTATATTTCTGAGGCAGTGGTATCATTTTTTTCTCTTATCCAGTAGATCTAAATTTGGAATTTGGAGCTGAAACGTAAAGTTAAGCAATGTTAGTTCTGGATGTCATGTTTGAGTAAGTGAATGCAAATGCAATATACGTATTATCCGGAATTTATTTCTGTGTATGAATTATACAGGTTTGGATTGAGTGTTTTTACTGTGTATGGCAAATTTGGATGGCATGTTTCTGTAAATATTGGATATCACGTTTTTGTAGATACTGGTGTGGTATCATGTTTATGTAAATATTGGTTTGCTATTATGTTTATGTAAATATTGGATATCATGTTTTTGTAAATGTTGGTTTGGTATCATGTTTTCGTAAATATTGGATATCATGTTTCTGTAAATATTGGTATGGTATTATGTTTCTGTAAATATTGGTTTGATATCTTGTTTATCTAAATATTGGCTTGGTATCATGTTTCTGTAAATATTGGTTTAGTATTTAAATATTGGATGTCATGTTTATGTAAATATTAGTTCGGTATCATGGTTGTGTAAATATTGGTTTGGTATCATGTTTATGTAAATATTGGATATCATGTTTCTGTAAATATTGGTTTATATCATGTAATTATGGGAAAATTACCAACAGATTGTTTAGACTGTTTTTTTTTCATAGTTTGTGTGTCATGTAGAGTCTAAATTAGTTGAATATGTGAGAGCTTAAATGATGTGGATGTGTGATTACTATTAACATTTTAAAATATTTTTGGATTGGATAGGAAATCAATGCATATAGTGCATGTAATAAAATGAGATTCCAAAACAACATCTAATCAATGCATCTAATGCAAGGAATCAAATATGATTACAAATGCATATCTACACTGAAATCAATTCATCTAGTGCAGGTAAACAAATATAATTAGAAATCAACATATATAATGAAATCAATCAATGGATCTAGTGGAAACAGTCAAATAGCATTAGAAATCACCATCTACATTGAAATCAATGCATTTAGAGAAAACAATCAAATAGGATTAGAAATCAATATCTAGAGTGAAATCAATGAATCTAGTGCAAGCAATCAAATATAATTAGAAATCAAAATCTACATCGAAATCAATGCATCTAATGCAAGCAATCAAATAAGATTAGAAATCATCATCTACGCTGAAATCAATCCATCTAGTGCAAGAAACCATCTCTCCTCTCTATGTCACTCCCTCCCCTCCCAAACACACATGTTCTCCCTCTCCATTTCTATCTATCTCTCCCTCTCTCCCTCCCTCTATTTATCTAACTCTTCTTCCCTCCCTTTACCTCCCATAAAACATACACACTCTTTCTCCATATATATTTATCTATCCCTCCCTCTTCCCCTTCTATCCCTCTCTCCCCGTTCTCTCTCTCTTCCCCCTTTCTCTCCTCTTTCCCTCTCTCTATATCAACCTTGTCACTCACTCTCTCTCTCTCCACCTTCCTCTCTCTATGTCTTTCTTCTTACCCCTCTCTCTCTCCACCTTCCTCTCTCTATGCCTTTCTTCTTACCTCTCTCTCTCTCTCTCTCTCGTACTCTCTCTCTTCCTTTTCCCTTTCTCTCTCACCTCCCTCTATCTCCCCCCTCTCTCACCCTCTTTTCACTCCAACTTTGTCACTATCTCCCTGCCTCTCTCCTTCTCTCTCCTTTTATCCCCCCTTCCTTCAATCTCTCCTTCTTCGTATCTCTATCTCACCCCCAAAACATACACACACTACCTAACTCTCCCTTATCACTCTTTCTCTGTCTCTCTCTCCACTTTTCTCTCTCTTATTTTGTTTCTCCACTCCCTCTTTCCGCCTCCAACTCCATCTCTATGTCCCTCCCTCTCTCCTCTCTCCCAAGTCCTCTCTCTCGTCCTTCCCCTCTCTCCCTCTCTCCCACCTCCCTCTTTCTCCCCCACCTTCTCTCTCTCTCCCTCTCTCTCTTCCCTCCAACCGTGTCACTATATCCCTCCCGTCTCTCCTTATCTTTCTCCACTCTCTTTCCCTCCATATTTATGTCTCCCTCTCTCTCTCTTACTCTTACCTCCTTCTCTCACTCCTCTCTTTCTCTCTCTCTTCATCCCTCCTCTCCCTTCTTCATTTTATCTCTATCTCTCCCTTGTCACTCCCTTTATCTCTCCATCTTTATCTCTCTATGTCTTTTTTCTTCCCTACATATATATCTAGAGTTGATATATATGACAATATAATAATATATATTATAATATAAAAAATTGAATAATATAATAAATTTAATATTGTATTAATCCAAAGCTATCAAAATTAATAATATTAAGATTATAATATATTAACATTAATATCAATATTAATCTTTTAATATTAATATTAGATTTAATGATATTTTTTACATGGCTTGATAAGGAAATTTATAATAAAACTACATCAAATTAATATTTTCAAATATTACAACCTTGATGTGGAAATATTTATGTATTTACGATTGATTCAAATTCTGCTATATGATAAAGAAACTTATTATGCAGTTTATTTCATGATCTCTATTCATGATATCATAAAGGAAATTTATGATTGAATTAGTGGTAGTATTTAAGGGGCATTGTTTTTGTCTATTTCAAATTTCAGGAATATTTTGGAATTTGATAGTTAGTAAATTAGAATCTGCAATTAATCTCTCTCTTCACTCCAATAAAGGTTAGTTAGAACCATAAAACCAATATTTCAATTAGTTCCCACTACTAGGTCTTCACTCCAATAAAGGTTAGTTAGAACCATAAAACCAATATTTCAATTAGTTCCCACTACTAGGTCAAACTCAGTACGTACGTTTCCATGTTGGTTTCTTATTTGTCATTTTCTTTACGTGGTAACTTCGTTTATGTGCAGCGTCTAATAACATGATGTGGGAACCTGCAATTGGCATGGCCACTTTTCCGCTACAGGTAAGGATAATTCAGTTGTCAAACCATTATAATTTGAGTAATGTTGGGTTCTTCACATATGGTGGAAAAATTAAGATGTATTTAGGTTATTGGAATATATATGAAAAATTATAAAATCATAGTAATTTGAATGATATCGGGTTTATTAAATATAATGAAAAATTTAAAATATATATATATATAGATATGAAAAATTATGGATGGTTAAAATTACTAAATAAGATCATAATAATTTGAGTAATATTAGGTTTATTAAATATGATGGAAAAATTAATATATATAAATATAGATTTATGAAAAATTATAGGTTGCTAAAATTATGAGATAAAACTGCAAATGATAAATGGAATATTTTATTGCAATTTTACGTTTTTCTTGTCCATTCAATCCATATAAACCTATTCTACTTTTTATGAACTTCAACTATCCCGTATGAGATGTATTGTTTACTTTCTTTTAAAATTTAGGTAGAGTTTCTAATTTACGTTGTATGTTACATTATGACCAGAGACACACAAATTCACAAATGCCAGCCTTCCCTAAACAGATGGATACCGCACGGCCAAATAATTGGCCACTGAAACAACAAAATGGAAGTGAACGTCAAAGCATTTTTGGCATCACTCTCAACGACATCCGGAATAAAGTAGATCAAACGGATAGATGGCTGCGCCCTTCGAAAGAGTGCGCACTTTGTCCTTATACAGAGTGCAGACTTTGCGCTGATGGATGTACATGTAATATTCTGATAGCTTCCAAGGCTGAAGAACGTGAAAACAAAGACGAATTGCTAGAGTTGTTCCCTTTGCATCCTGACGGGAACCTCAGATCACTGACATATCGTGATAGGTTGGCCAACAATAGCAAAATGCCATGAAGTCTTGCCAGTAGTGTTGGCCAACAATATTAGGAGAGAAAGTGGGGAATTGCTTATTATGTCCCTATATTTCTGAGGCAGTGGTATCATTTTTTTCTCTTATCCAGTAGATCTAAATTTCGAATTTGGAGCTGAAACGTAAAGTTAAGCAATGTTAGTTCTGGATGTCATGTTTGAGTAAGTGAATGCAAATGCAATATACGTATTATCCGGAATTTATTTCTGTGTATGAATTATACAGGTTTGGATTGAGTGTTTTTACTGTGTATGGCAAATTTGGATGGCATGTTTCTGTAAATATTGGATATCACGTTTTTGTAGATACTGGTGTGGTATCATGTTTATGTAAATATTGGTTTGCTATTATGTTTATGTAAATATTGCATATCATGTTCTTGTAAATGTTGGTTTGGTATCATGTTTTTGTAAATATTGGATATCATGTTTTTCTAAATATTGGTATGGTATTATGTTTCTGTAAATATTGGTTTGGTATCTTGTTTATCTAAATATTGGCTTTGTACTGTAAATATTTCATATCATGTTTCTGTAAATATTGGTTTAGTATTTAAATATTGGATGTCATCTTTATGCAAATATTAGTTCGGTATCATGGTTGTGTAAATATTGGTTTGGTATCATGTTTATGTAAATATTGGGTATCATGTTTATGTAAATATTGGATATCATGTTTCTGTAAATATTGGTTTATATCATGTAATTATGGGAAAATTATATCCCTGCCCTCTCTCCTTATCTTTCTCCACTCTCTCTCCCTCCATATTTATGTCTCCCTCTCTCTCTCTGACTCTTACCTCCCTCTCTCACAACTCTCTTTCTCTCTCTCTTCATTCTTCCTCTCCCTTGTCACTCCGTTTATCTCTCCATCTTTATCACTCATTAGCAATCATTTTGATCTTTTAACTCTTTAGACTTAAAAGATCATTCAAGCGCTTCTCCTTTCGAGCTTGTTTCCAATCGAAAGTGATAGAGTCACCTTTCATCCTTTTCTCGACTCTTAAAATTTGAAAAGGCAAAGTTTTGTTTCAGTGTTCTAAAAGTCACTTCCCACGAAATATTCCTTGTAAAAGTCATCTTGATTAGTAATTCTATAAAGTCAATTCCAATGGCAACATTCGCAGAGTCTACTAGTCAAGGGTTCCCTTCAGATGGGAGTCCTGGTCATTTTCCTTTTTTTGGAAATACTGGTGCTCCTTATATGGCAATGTTCTCCCTCCTTGGGTTAACCATTGGTTTACCTGTTTGGTTATTTTCGACCTTGGTGGTCCCGAGCATCCCGAATCCTGTCCAAATGTCCCCTTCATTTGAATCACATGACAATGATTCTAAGGTTGGCCTCTCCCCTTCTTCCCATGTTTTTTCCCCTTCCTCTTCTACTTCGCCTGGTGAAAGTTTGAAATCCAGCAACCAGGAGGCTAAGAAGAAGAACAAGAAGACGAAGAAGAAGAAGTCAGATAATCGAGAGGCCAATTATGTAGATGTTGCTCCAGATGCACCTCCTGTAGACAAACCTTATGAGACTTTGCGGAAGGTCAAATTCCCTGGCAAGTTGGCAATCTCCTTTGAGACTGTCCTAGAATTCCTAGAGTCTTAGAGGTATGGTCTCAAAATATGGATTGACCATCCCCATCGACCTCTAGAGATCATCTCGATGTTACACCCTCAGTTAGATATGGTAAGAAGAAATGGAAGATTAGATTCTCCTATAGGTTATGTGACGGAGAGCATCTTCTTCACCTTTTTTGTCTTATGGATAAAGCTTCCAAAGTTTTGGAAAACCTTATACCTCCTCAACGCCAACTTCCTGTTGGTTATCAAAGGATCTCTTTTGATCCTCTCTTAATTGGTAAGGAGATTGACTTGGATTCATCTCTTTCCCATCTTTCTCTTCTTGAGCGAGACTCTCTTTTGTTTGTTCCCGACCAACCATTGGTCAGAAAGAGTGTCAACTTGGTTCGACCACTAGCTGCTCACTCTGTTCCCGAAGTGAGTGGTGATGATACTACCCATGTTCTTCTCATCTCCTTAGATTCTCATGAATCAAAGAGTGACCCTCCTATCTCGGTTATTCAGGAGAGTCCTTCTTCTATTCCTGCAGAGCATGGGGGCAATCATATGATGCCCCCATCAAGTAGTTATGTCATTTCTTTCGATTGGAGTCACTTGAATTCTTTTCACCTCTCATCTTATGTGCCTTTCCAGATCATAGTACAAGCCTATAATATGGTAGTACCTACCAGTATATTAGATGAAGGCACATTTGTTAGCATCATGTCTTATACTACTTGGCAAGCTTTGGGTTCCCCGCGGCTTGTACCTGACACCTAGAATCTGTTGGCTGTCAACGAAGGAACCAATCAACCTTTAGGGATCCTTCCAAAGTTCCCTATTACTTTGGGAGGAAAGACCATCTATATAGACATGATGGTAGTCCAAGGCTCATTAGATTTCAATCTTCTCCTTGGACGTGACTATGTTTATGTGATGGGAGCTCTTGTTTCTTTGCTTTTCCTTGTGGTTTGTTTTGTGCAAGAAGGGAGAATAATGACCATTGATCAATTGTCGTTCATTGGTCACCAGGCACCTCCTTTACAACCGTCATCCCTATCGAATCTTGTTTACAAGAAGTGCCTTCCCTACCACGACAACAAGGTATTCTATGTAGTGACAAGGCATGCTAGAGTGCTATTGAATCATACCTAGATGTGCCAAGCTACAAGGTGTGCCAATGTGTGCTAAGCAGTGTTAGGGAGTGCCACAAGAACATAAAGGAGAACTAGGTCAAAATGCGTAAAAATGAATGAATAACAGTGTATGAAAAGGAGTGTAATTGAGTTCCAAGTGTGCTAAGGAGAGAGTGACATGGTATGCTAGGCTGCACTAGGTCATGCTAGATTTCTAGGGCGGCATGCAACCAAGATGTGCCAGGTTGCAGGGTGTGTCCACATGGGATAGGAAGTGTTATGGAGTGCCACAGAAACACAAGGGAGCACTGGGTCAAATTAATTAATGAAAATGAACAAATAAGAGTTTGTGACAGGAAGTGTCAGTGAGTTACATGTGTGTTGAGGGAGTAAAAAGATATGGTAGGTAGTGGCAAGGCATGCTAGAGGCCAGGGAAACATGCCAAGATGTGTCATGTGCTAGGGTGTGCCAATGCATGTCAGGGAGTGTTATGCAGTGCCAAGGAAATAAAATGGATCACTAATTTCAAATACATGGAAATAAATGAATAAGAGTATATGATAAGGAGTGTTAGTGAGTTATAGGTGTGGTAAGGTGGGAGTGACAAGATATGATAGGTAGTCATTGAATTGAGGCTTCTGTGATCCATATCAAGTTTAAGAGAAATTGTTCGGTGTAAATCACAAGATAAATCATTTGTCGACGCATTTCGAACCAACTAGTGTGGTTCATCATCAGGACAAGTTGAAGAAACATATCCAGCTTTAGCATGTTAAATAGTTTGAGCAGAGACTCCAACGGCTAACTTGTCAAACGACTAATTTTGACTTTAGGACCAGAGTCAAGATTTAATGGAAATTAGTTAAATTAGGTGAAAATATAAAAATATCAAATAATTTAAATGGTGTTAAAGGTTAGTTAAAAAGTTATTGTTTGATAATTAAAAATTGTAAGTTATTATTTAAATGGGAATTAGTTATATAAAGGACCTTTCCTTATACTTAATGTATAAATTATATGTATATATATATATATATAAAAATAAAGTAATATATATAGTTTAATTAAGAAAGTTATACAAGGTACAATAAATATTTTTTTTTTTTTTTTTAATAATAATAATAATATATATAAATATAATAATAGAATAAAATAAAATAAATAATGATATATATATATATATATATATATATATATATATATATATATATATATATATATATATATATATATATATATATATATATATATATATATATATATATATAAAAAAGTAAATAAGTAAAATGAATAAATAATAATAATAAATAAATAAATAAAATAAAATAAAATAAGTAAATCAATTGAAATAAAATAATGAAAATAAATAAATTGAGCGAGCAACACATTCTGAAAAGAAGAAGGATCAGAACAGGATTAAAAAAAAAACTACAGAGCCAAAAGGAGAAACCCTAGGAGGAAGGAAAAGATAAGGCTCCAAGGAAAAAGATCCGCGAAATAAAGGGAAACATCGAAAGCTAGAAAAGGCAAGACTAGGAAGAAAGGGTCGGGATCTAGCAGCTACTGATCTTCCAGCCGTCATCTCTATTGAGATTTCTCAAGCTTCTTTCAATTTCAATAGCTTCCCTCAGTTTACGGTGATGGAACTGCGCAACCCTAGCAATAACCTTGGCCTCCTCAATACACACTTGATGCTTGGTCTTTTCCGCATGCTCTACTAATGCTAAAGACTTGGTTCTCCCATGTCTTAGGTCTGCTTCATGTTCGCTAATCCTTTGATGGATGGAGCGCCCTGTTTCCCCGATATAGGGGGTCCCACAAGAACAAGGGATCAAGTAGACACCCTTCATATCTTTAGGATCAATGGGATCTTTCACTAATTGGAGGGATTTGCAAATAGTTTTGAGGGGCTTGAAGGTTGAGGGAATATCATACTTCTTAAGAATCTGAGCAATCTTTTCAGTGGTTCCCTGGACATAGGGAAGATGGACCCCTAGCCAGCGCTCTTTAGGTTCTTTTCAAAATGACGGCTGGAAGATCAATAGCTGCTAGATCCTGACCCTTTCTTCCTAGTCTTGCTTTTTCTAGCTTTCAATGTTTCCCTTTATTTCACAGATCTTTTTCCTTGGAGCCTTATCTTTTCCTTCCTCCTAGGGCTTCTCCTTTTGGCTCTGTCGTTTTTTTTTTTTTTTATCCTTTTCTCATCCTTCTTCTTTTCAGAATGTGTCGCTCGCTTGATTTATTTATTTTCATTAAATTAATTCCAATTTATTTATTTATCTATTTTTCTTTTTTAGTTATATATATATATATATATATATTTTCATTATTTATTTTATTTTATTCTATTATTCTATTATTATATTTATATATAATATTATTGTTATAAAAAATAAATAAATAATATTATTTATTGTACCTTTTATAACTTTCTTAATTAAACTATATATATTACTATTATTATTTTTATTTGTATTTCATTTTTATTTTAATTTATTTTCTCATTCCAATATTTTTCTAACTAACCTTTATATATATTACATGATGATGATGATGATGGTGGTGGTGGTGGTGGTGGTTAACATCCACTGAGACCAAATTGGTCTATCGGACCTACAATTTTCTTAATTTTTAATTATCTGGCTCCTCGTCTTTCTTGGAGAGATTGGCGTTGTAGCTTTCTTTTTTTCTCTACAGTCTTCCAACTTCCTTTAGCTTGCATCTCCTTCATCTCTTCTGGTTCTTGAGACATTGGTGTCTTAGCTTCGCGATCTATTGTGTTCGTTCTTTTGAAGATAGTCGGAGAAGAAGTTTGGTCTAGGAGATCTGCTTTGCTGTAAAATGAAGATTTATTTTGTGCGGTATTCGAATCCTCATAACTGTTGATTTGTTGGGGTGGGCTTTCTCCTTGCTTGTCTTGAGAGCTGTTTCTTTCTTCCCTGATTTCTTGTGATTCAGAGTTTTCTCTAGAATATTCTTCTTTGATGACAGTGCAGTGTTCTTTTTGTGCTCCTTCCCACCATGTAGATCTGTGGTGGTCTTTTCTAGCAAAATTTTTCTCAGAGGCTTTTGGGCAATTTTTGGCTAGATGCCCTGTCTCAAAGCAGGATCGACATCTGAAGAGGACACTTTCATAATCAAGTTTCTGGTTCCACACATAGTCTTTACTTGTTAGGTTTATTTCAGCTGGGAATCCGGCGCTGAAGTCCATTTCCACACAGATGCATGCATAGGTGGTTCTAGCATATTCCTCTGTTTCTAGGCACCAGCAGTAAAAATTTCCCAATTGCATTTCCGATGGCTTTTAGCGAGGAGAGATTCAAGAGATGCAAGGGTAGGCTTGGCAATCTCACCAAAACTGGTGTTGAGGTTATCACTACTGTAGAGGGATCGAATGATGGGTTCCATGGCTTCATGAATAGGCCTGATTTTTCCCAAAACCAAGGGCCGAAATATATAATACATTGTCTGCTTTCAGGATTTTCAAAATCTACTATAAAGAAACCCCTAGCATAGGGGTAGATATTAATTTCATCAGAAATGACAGGCTTCCATACCTCCGAGATCCAATTGTGGAGTGCTGTCAGCCGCGGCCAAAAACCATTGAACCAGCAGATTAGGGCACTTTCGGAAAACTTCAAAGCTTCATCGAGTGAGGCCTGGACCACTTGGATAGTGAGAGCTGGGGCTTCACTGGCGATATGGGTAGGAGATTGCCCTCCAGAGGCAGATGAGCCACCAGTTATGTATATATATATATATATATATATATATATATATATATATATATATATATATATATATATATATATATTATACATATAATTTATACATTAAGTATAACGAAAGGTCCTTTATATAACTAATTCCCATTTAAATAATAACTTACAATTTTTAATTATCAAACAATAACTTTTTAACTAACCTTAACACCATTTAAATTATTTTATATTTTTATATATTCACCTAATTTAACTAATTTCCATTAAATATTGACTCTAGTCCTAAAGTCAAAATTAGTCATCAGTCAAGTTAGCCATTGGAGTCTCTGCTCAAACTATTTAACATGCTAAAGCTGGATCTGTTTCTTCAACTTGTCCTGACGATGAACCAAACTAGTTGGTTCAAAATGCGTCGAAAAATGATTTATCTTGATTTACGTCAAAGAATTTCTCTTAAACATGATAGGTAGTGCCAAGGAATCTTAGAGTGTCATGGCAAAATGCCAACATGTTTCAGGTGCCAGGGTGTGCCAATGCGTGCCAGTGAGTGTTAGGGAGTGCCATAGAAATGCAAAGGAGAACTAGTTTAAAATTCATGGAAATGAATAGATAAGAGTATGTGATAGGTAGTTTCAGTGAGTTCCAAGTGTTCTAAGGAGGGAGTGATAAGGTTATATATTAGGCAATGCCAAGCCATGTTAAAATTCCAGGGCATGTCAGGGAGTGCTAGAGTGTGCTAGGGAGTGGAAAGCATGCCAAGAAATACATGCGATGCTAACATGTGCAACATAGTGCTAAGGGATTGTTAGATGTTCTAGGTGTTATGGCATGTTAAGATGTAAACTATGTTGCTTAGTTGTTTTATGGCCATGGTTAGACATAAGCCTTGACTTGGTAACTTGTTAAGTGGGATGAGTTGAGATTAGACATGAGTAGCCTAAGATGTGTTATAGGAAGCTCTGAGGTGAACAAGGCATAGTCTAGTTGTAGTAACTATAACTTGGTTATGTCATTGTAGTTGAGGCAGGACTTCGTTGGGTTTCCAATTCTTAAAAAACATAAGGATAGTTGTGAGGGCATGATAGCTAAGGAGTGCCAGGGTATGCCAAGAAAAGAAAAGGTGTGCTAACACATCAAATATAGTTTCAATGGATGCTGAGAAGCATTAGGGAGTGTCAGGAGAGCACAAGGGAGAACTAGGTCAAAATTCTTGGAAATGAATAAATACGAGTGTGTGCCAAGGACTGTCACTGAATTCCAAGTGTTGCAAGGATGAAGTATTTTAGGAGAAGTTCAAAATAGGACTTGCATGAGGCAAACCTATGGTTCTGATAAGGCATGGACAAGGAAATTTAAGAGAAAGGGAGACTTTGGGTTGGGCACAATATTGTTTTGATAATGAATTAGTTAGGTTCCCAAGTCTCCAAAAATGTAAGACTATCTATGAGGGCATAAGAACTAGGGAGTGCCTAGGTGTTCTAGGGAATGTAAGGTTCCCAAGTCGTGGAAAAATATAATGCTAGCTATGAGAGCATGACTGCTAAGGTGTGGTATGGAATGCTAGGGCATGCTAACATGTGCTAGATAGTGTGAAGGTATGTCAAACAAGCTAAGATGTGCCAAGTGATAAGGCATGCCAAGATGTGCAAGGGTGTGACAATGCATGCTAGGGATGGTTAAGGCAACAATAGGGAGAATCAAGTTAAACTACAAGTAAATGAACACATAATATGGTTATTGAATTGAGGCTTTTGTGATCCATAATAGTTGTAAGCATAACTTCGGCGAAAATCACATGAGGAAAGACCTTTGTTGACGTGTTTCGAACCAACCAGTGTGGTTCATCGTCAGGACAAGTTGAAGAAAAAAATCCAACTTAGCAAGTTAAATAGTCTGAGCAGAGACTCCAATGGCTAAATCGACAAACGACTAATTTTGACCTTCATACCTAGGTCAAATTATTATTCATTAATTTAATATTATTATTACTTTTAATATTAATACATAACATATTTTTAATCGTTAGTTTTAAAAAGTAATTAATTAATTTATTAATAATTATATATATATATATATATATAAGTTATATATATTATTTATATAATAAAAAGGATTAAAAAATAAATAAAATACTTTTAGTGGTTAGTTTAAGAAAATAATTAACTTATTTATTTAAATTATTTATTAATTATTGTTAATATACTTTATTATTAATATATATATATATATATATATATATATATATATATATATATATATATTACAATCATAAAGTTAAGGTTAAAAATATAAATAAATAAAATAATTTAAATGGTCAATTAGAGAAGATAATTTATTTAATTTAATTAAATTATTTATTATTATATATTAATAATATAAGTAAATTTTTTTGTTTAATTAAATTATTTATTAAATATAATTGATATTATATTAGTCATATAGTCTTGATATTAATATATTATTAATATTAGTAGTCAAATTATTATTTATTAATTAAATATTATTATTATTATTATTATTATTATTTATGGAAATAAGTTAAATTAGGTAAAATATATAGATAAATAAAATATTTTTAATGGTTAGTTTTAAAAAAATTTAATTTAATTTATTTATATATATAATATATATATATATATATATATATATATATATATATATATATATTAAAGTTATAATATTAGGTTATTAAGATAAAAGTTAGGTAAAAGATAGATGAAAAATGAATAAAAATAATAAATAGATCATTAAAAAAAAATTTAATTAATTAATTAATTATATATATATATATATATATATATATATATATATATATATATATATATATAGATAAAAAACAAAGAGAATGACAAAAAATAAAGGAGACATTCCATCTCCTTAATGTCTTTGTGGAGAATGGCTACAGTAGGCACCTAGGTCAGAAGGCTTTCCTTAAAGCCTCTAAAAATGCGATAATTAATAAAGAACCGAAGGATCACTCACTAGGGGTCCATCTTCCCTATGCTCAAGGAAGCACAGAAAAAATTGCTCGGATACTTAAGAGGTATGATATCCCCTCTACCTTTAGGCCCCTCAACACCATTCACAAATCCCTTCGATCGGTGAAAGATCCTGTTGACCCTATGGACATGAAGGGTTTCTACTTGATCCCTTCTTCTTGTGGAACCCCCTATATCGGGGAAACAGGACGTTCCATCCATTAGAGGATAAGCGAACATGACGTTGACCTAAGACATGGGAGAACCAAATCTTCAGCGTTAGCAGAGCATGTGGAAAAGACCAAGCATCAAGTTTGTATTGAGGAGGCCAAGGTTGTTGCTAAGGTTGCTCAATTCCATCATCGTAAATTCACGGAAGATATTGAGATTGGAATAAGGCCTAACAATCTCAATAGAGATGACGACTGGAAAATTAGTAGCTGTTGGATCCCTGCCCTATCGTCTTAGGTTTTCTCCTTCCCCCCCCCCTTTTTTTTTGGTGCTAGCTTTCTGTGTTCCCCCTCGAGCCTTCCTTCCTCCTAAGGTTGATCCGTTTTGCTCTGTGGTTTCAATTGGTTTTTTTCCTGTCCCTCCCCTTTTTTTTTTTTGTCGTTCTCTCTGTTTTATTTTTATTTATTTATATTTTATATATATATATATATATATATATATATATATATATATATATGAATTAATGAATTAATTAATTATTTTTTAATGATCTATTTATTATTTTTATTCCATTTTCAACTATCTTTTACCTAACTTTTATCTTAATAACCTAATATTATAACTTTTATATATATATATATATATATATATATATATATATATATATAAATAATTTAAATAAATAAATTAAATTGAAATTTTTTTAAAACTAACCATTAAAAGTATTTTATATATATATATTTTATCTGATTTAACTTATTTCCATAATTAATAATAATAATAATAATAATAATAATAATAATAATATTAAAAACAATAATAATATTAAATTAATAAATAATAATTTGACTACTAATATTAATAATATATTAATATGAAGACTATATTACTAATATAATATTAATTATATTTACTTATATTATTTATATATAATAATAAATAATTTAATTAAATTAGATAAATTACCTTTTCTAACTAACCATTCAAATTATTTTATTTATTTATATTTTTAACCTTAACTTTATGATTTTAATTGAAATATATATATATATATATATATATATATAATTATTAATAAATTAATTAATTAATTTTTAAAACTAACCATTAAAAATATTTTATGTATTAATATTAAAAATAATAATAATATTAAATTAATGAATAATAATTTGACCTGGGTCCGAAGGTCAAAATTATCCGTTGGTCGATTTAGCCGTTGGAGTCTCTACTCAGACTATTTAACATGCTAAGCTCGATCTGTTTCTTCAACTTGTCCTGATGATGAACCACACTCGTTCGTTTGAAACGCGTCGACAAAGGTCTTTCCTCATGTGATTTTCGCTGAAGTTCTGCTTACAACATAATAGGGTCAATAAGTCATGAGTTTACCTTTTCCACTAGAGGCATGCTAAGCACACCAACACTAGGTGCCAATAGGTTCCAAGTTTGAAGTGTGAGTGTATTCTAAATGCCAAATCTTCCTCCGTTGCTTCTCATCTACTTTCCAATAATTGATCTCAAATAACTTTAATATTAAACCATGCCAAAGCATACCAAGTCATCTCAACATATGCCAAACATGCTATGAGTTTCCAAGTGCCAACACATGCCAAGTGTCAATGTCTATCAACGAGTGTGATGCATGTTATGAAGTGGTAGAGCGTGTCAAAGGGTGCTAAAGTTTGTTAGAGAGTGCCAATGCATGTTGTGGAGTGTTAGGGAGTACCAAGACAACACAAGGGAGCACTAGGTCAAAATGCATGGAAGTGAATGAATGTAAGGGTGTGTTAGGGAGTGCCAATGAGTGCTAGTTGTCATGTCAAGAAGGGAGTGACAAGGTATGTTAAGCACTGGTAAGGCATACTAGGGAATATCAAGGTAGGTTAAGAAGTGGTAGAGTGTGCTAGGTAGTTTCATGGTGTGCTAACATGTGCCAAACAGTGGCAAGACATGCCAGGTGCTATGACATGTTAGGATGTGGAGGGTGCTAGAGTATGGTATTATGCATCAAGGAGTTTCAAGGTAACAAAAGGAATAACCAAGCTAAAATGAAAGTTAATTAACACATAAGAGGGTTAATAAGTTGAAACTTTATCCTTTTCAAAAGGGGCATGCTAGGCGCGTTAATACTAGGTTCCAATACATGGCAAGTTCAAATGCGTGCCATGTGCTAATGTATGTCAATGCAATATTATGCCAAGGTGTTACAGTGCATGCTATGGATAACAGGGAATGCCAACACATGCTAGGGCAGTGCTATGCTAGGCTAGCGCATTCCAACATGTGCTTGGGCATCCTATTCATGGAAAGATGGTTTAGGTATAAAGATGTTCCAAGACATGCGAGGTCCCAAGGAATGTTAGTGTGTGCCAAAGCATGTTAAGATGTGCCATGACCGTTGAGGAGTGCTTATAGGTCTCTCTCATTAATAAAATTGACAGACCTTGATTATGTATTGAATAATGTAGTTCCTAAACACACTAGAGGAACTTTATCTGAAGGGAATTTTCTAGATAATAAACCTAATAGAGATGAATGATGTGTTGACTAATAAGAAACCCATATTTTTATTACCAGAGGGAAATGATACACACCAATTACTTCTTAACAAATTGATTGACTCTAACCACTATGGCCTTGTACACATAATGAAAAGCACTCCACAACAATGGTCTTAAATCGTTACCTTTTGAAAGAAAATATAGTAACATGTACATAGTGTCATCAAAAACTAATTGGAATGATCAATGATGATGAACTTTTTTTGACTGTCGACAAAAGGAACAAAAAATAGCATTGGTGAGGGTCAATAA
Organism: Pinus tabuliformis; assembly: GCA_031772625.1. NCBI lineage: Eukaryota > Viridiplantae > Streptophyta > Pinopsida > Pinales > Pinaceae > Pinus > Pinus tabuliformis. Next base: position 264,363,996 of record CM062804.1, read on the forward strand.
AAGATCGTCACTAGAAGTGTCATCAAAGAGAGAATTAGTGATGGGCCTTTCACGACCCTCACCAAAAGTGTCACCAAAGAGAGAATTAGTGATGGGTCTTTAACGACCCTCACCAAAAGTGTCATTGAAAATGGATTTAGTGACAAAACTTAAAGGACCATCACTGTATACACTTACAACAACATTTTTTTAAGGACCGTCACCATATGCGACATTGGTGTTGGACCTTAAAAGTTCATCACACGCATGACGCTCACCAATGACCTTTTTTCTTATAGTGATTCCATGCAAGTATAATGAGTGACTTAACAGACCACCATGCTTTTAAAAGTTCTTTATTCAATTTTGGGGAAAAATTTATGATCACAATATATACAGATTTCACTAGTGCATGGACTATTTTTGGAGAATTTTCATACTTGCTCACTATTTTTTATCATTTAATGACATAAGGTAAGAAGAAAAAAATGGTGATTTTTCAACACATTCAATGATCCATCAACTTTCTTTTAAATGTGATCATCAATAAGCCAACTAAAAATTCCCTTTTGAAGAGGAGAGGGAGATGAAGCTATAGGTGATTTTTCAAACGGTTTGGTGTTTTGTTTTTGAAGCTATTGAATTTTCATTTCAAGGAATTTTAGAACTATCAATATCTGCAATGACACAGTTTAGCATATATTAGTAATAAATATTAGTCCTTCATGAAAATAAAAAAAATCATATATCATTAGAAAATAGATTAATAACAATCTATTGGTACCAAGATTGTTGTACACATCTTAAATTTTGTAGAGTTTTGGATTCTCTGAAGTTTTCATTTTTGGAAAATTGCTGAATTTTTCCTTTTTCATTGATTAAAAACTCTCAGATGATAGATGTAAATAAATATAACACTCTCCTAGGAGAACTTTTTGCAACTCTAGTTTTTGTTAACCATAGAGAGTTTTCCCCAAAAACCTCTCGATCAAGAGAGTTATAGACTCATGACCAAGAGTTTCACCCAAAAAAGCTCTCAAGAGAAACTAAGTGTAAGTGGAAACCCCAAAACCAAAACAAAAATAATGCGAAAATCCTAATGCTAGTAATAAAAATTAGAAAATTAGTAATACCTATAACAATGATCAATGCCAAGGGAAGACAATAATATTCACATGAACTTCCTTTGCACATTGTGTTCAAAGTATGGTCACTATACTCACCGTTACCCATAAGCTACATATTTTAAATGATTGAAGGAATCAATGTCCAGCCAAAGCCCCCTCCCCGGCCCCCACCACCACCCACCCCTCAAGGCATGTAATCTCCCTTGTATAATTTCCCTCAACGACCACAACCTTCCATTTTGCACAACCCTTTCTCATAAAAAGAAGTTGTAGTTACATAGTAGGAAATTAGACCATAAAACCAATATTTCAATTAGTTCCCACTACTAGGTCAAACTCAATGAGAAACTTGAACATGTTTATGAACTCAACATATATTTGTCTACAAACATGTAAGCACCAATACAATATTCCTCTTAACTTCTTTTTGACCACTTTGGATACCATCCAATTGTTGGCTAGCCTGCTTTTGATTATCCCATGTTGTACTAGTGATCCTACTCCCAAAAAACCAAAGGAAGCTCTATGACACACTACTATTGGTAACAAAGGGATGATCCAAGAAAATAGAATTTACAACTCAACCAGGGAGAAAATTTTCAAAATTTTACCTCTTTCGTGTGTTTGTTTAGCTCTCTAGTTATTTGAATTTAATTCATTCCTAACTTTTACTATTTTGGCGTAACTTTTAGAGCCTTTGTAGCTAATTAATCCAAAAAAAATTCTTAAAAACTGAAGATTTGGGCCAAACCCCTAATCAACACTTGTGTGCAGTGTGGACGTAAGATTGACACCATTCCCAATACTCTTACAAAATGGTTTGAGAACATTGCAATGCTTATATACCTAACAAATACAACATCGATGCCTTTCTGTTGAGGTTTTTTATATGGTTTTTCTTGTTTCTTCTTTTCTTTCTACAAACCCCATGCCCAAAGTCTAAATAAAGTCTAGATCTAGCTTATTAGACCCTATACATAGTCATCACACCTCGGATCCACTAGGATATATAAAATTTGTGAAATTTTTTAAGGGCTTTGAACTTAGTGTTGGGTTTGAATCCCCACAATGCCATTGGGGATGGTTGGATCTCTGTTATCATAGTCATGTACTCTAGTTTGTGCCTATTTCTATCTAGTGTGTTGAGTCTTTTTCTTGTCTTATTACTCCCTTTATGAATGCTTAGTAGTAGCTTTCATGGTTTTCGGTGTTTCTATCTTGTTTATTTGGGGATTCTTCCTTACATGTTGTGTTTCAAATTTCATTTGGTGCACTTGAATTTTCAAAGAAATAAAGAAAGGGAAATTTGGAGGTTTAGAATGGAAAACTTAGTGGATTGGGTTTTGAATACATTAGAACATCCATTTTTTTGAATACCTTTCCATATCTCTATTTTTTATGTTATCCTTCAATAGGCTACACAAGTCCTTGAGGTTGACGTAAGCATATGGCGAACTGTGTGTAGTATTCATTGATTATATATATATATATATATATATATATATATATATATATATTGTTTTTATTATTAGTATGGTCACTATAATCACCATTACCCATAAGCTACATATTTTAAATGATTGAAGGAATCCATGTCCAACCAAAGCCCTCCCGTCCCCCCTTGCCCCCTTTCATCATTCACTCCTTTTATTATTCTTCAAGGTGAAATAGTCATATCCTATAATAAATTCTTGATTTCAAGACCTACCTTACTATTTTACATGTTAAGATTTTAGAATTTTTAACCTTCTAATTTTTTATACCAATATTCTCCCACATGTTAAAAGAATATATCAAATCATGTTTGCTCACTTCTAAACACTTTCAAAATGTGTGTGGGCTAGTAACAGTATTAAATTAATAAAAATAATAGTACTAATTCATCTTTTAACATTTATAATTAAATATTTTTAAAACTTAAAAATTTTAGATTAAATAAAGATTAATTTTTAAAATAATCATAAATGAAATTAAAATATTGTATATGTGGCCAAGGGAGGATGTTGAGCCTTCCCCACTCCCATACCCCCTCCCGGTTCAATGGCAATGTTTGAGGGACATGCTCAACATTGCATCCTCCAATCCAATGGGATGTAGTGATGTCTAGCAATGCCCTTCCACCCAACGCATAACAAATAATTATATATTTGATTTTAATTTTATTTATTTATTTTTCCATTTTAAAAAAATAATGTTTATTTTTATTAAAACAACTATAATTAAAGCATTTACCATAAAGCAGATCAAATATGAGTGTGGGTGAGAGGAGTGTTATGTCAAGGAGCCCAAAGGACCTACATCAACTACAAGTATCTTCATTAATAAAATGTTACATCTTCCCTCCATTTGTTTATGTATCTTTATATTTGAATAGTTAGATATAGGTTTATTTATTTGGTTTTGAATGACTAATGTTGATAATCCATGGATAGAAAGACTGAATTGTTATGTCTTGATCTTTTTTGCAAGAAGTAGGTTCTAGGAGCTAGGACGAGGATAATCATAGTCAACCCCAATCAAGCCAAGCTAGGATCAACCTACAATTAAAAGGTATGCAACAAACATCTCTCATTCATATTTTAGGTTTTTCGTGCATTCAAATCATTAGGGGAAGACTAGTGAAGTTGCGAAAACATGAAGTTGGGAAACACTTTTAGCTTCATGTTTTTGTCGTAGAAAATTGTGAATTTTTATGTTTTTCCAATTTCAACCATTGTAAACTCATATTTTCTTTGAGAATTTTTCTATGTAGTAAAAACAATATTTGTAGAGAATGGTATTTCTTTCGTACTATTTGTTTTTTAATTAAAAAACACATAGTTGGAGAAATTTGTTGTTTGTTGATTGCATATAATTGAAAATTCCATTCAATTATAATGAGTAACTTAAAAAACCACCATGGTTTTATAAGATGTTGATTCAATTTTGGGGAAGAAATTATGATCATAATATGCACACATTGCACTAGTGCATGGACTAGTTTTTGGAGAATTTTCATACTCACTCACGATTTTTTATCATTTAATGACATAAGGTAAGACAAAAAAAATTGATGATTTTTCAACACATTCAATGATAAATCAATTTTCTTTTTAATGTGATCATTAATAAGCCAGCTAAAAATTCCCTTTTGAAGACGACAGGGAGAGGAAACTATAGGTGATTTTTCAAATGATTTTGTGTTTTGATTTTGAAGTTATTGAAGTTTCATTTTAGGGAATTTTAGAACTATCAATATCCGTAGTGAAACAATTTAGCATATATTAGTAATAAATATTAGTCCTTCATGAAAATGAAAAAGTCCTATATCGTTAGAAAATAGATTAAGAACAATCTATTGGTTCCAAGATTATCGTATAACTCTTAAATTTTGAAGGAATTTTCCTTCTCTAAAGTTGTCATTTTTGGAAAATTGCAGAATTTTTCCTTTTTCATCGATTAAAAACTCTCAAAGGAGAGATGTAAATAAATTTAACACTCTCCTATGAGAATTTTTTGTGACTGTAGTTTTTGTTAACTGTAGAGAGTTTTCCCCAAAAAACTCTCAGTCAAGAAAATTACAGACTCATGACAAAGAGTTTCGCCCAAAAATGTCTCAAGAGAAGCTAAGTGTAAGGGGAAACCCCCGAAACCGAAACAAAAATAATGAGGAAATCCTAATGATAGTAAGAAAAATTAGAACATTGATAATAGCTATAACAACTATCAATGACAAGGGGAGAACAATAATTTTCACATGAACTTCCTTTGCACACTATGTTGAAAGTATGCTCACTATACACCGTTACCCATAAGTTGCATATTTTAAATGATTGAAGGAATCAATATCTAGCCAAAGCCCCCCTAGACCCCCACCATGACCCACCACCACCACCCACCCCTCAAGGCATGTATTCTCCCTAGTATAATTTCCCTCAACCACCACAACCTTCCATTTTGCACAACCCTTTCTCATAAGAAGGAGTTGTAGTTACGTAGTAGGAAATTGGACCATAAAGCCAATCTTTCAATTAGTTCCCACTACTAGGTCAAACTCAATGATAAACGAGAACATGTAAATTATGAACTCAACATATATATGTCTACAAACAGGTATGCACCAATGCAATATTCCTCTTAACTTCTCTTTGACCACTTTGGATACCATCCAATTGCTGGATAGCAAGCTTTTGATGATCTCATGTTGTAATAGTGATCCTACTCCCAAAATACCAAAGGAAGCTCTATGATGCACTACTATTGGTAACAAAGGGATGATCCAAGAAAATCGAATTGACAACTCCATGAGGAGAAAATTTTCAAAATTTTAGCTCTTTGGTGTGTTTTTTTAGCTCTCTAGTTATTTAACTTTAACTCATTCCCAACTTTTACTATTTTGGGGTAGCGTTTAGGGTTTTTGTAGCTAATTAATCCAAAAAAAATTCTTAAAATCTGAATATTTGGGCCAAAACCCCTAATGAACACTTGTGCGGAGTGTGGACATACCATTGACACCATATCCAATACTCTCACAAAGTGTTTTGAGAACATTGCAATGCTTACATACCTAACAAATAGAGCATTGATGCCTTTTCATTGACAATTTTTAGAGGTTTTTGCTTGTTTCTTATATTTCTTTCTATAAAGCCCATGCCCAAAGTCTAAATAAAGTCTAGTCTAACTTATTAGACCCTATACACAGTCATCACACCTCGGATCCACGAGGATATATAAAATTTGTGATATTTTTTTAGGTTTTGAACTTAGTGTTGGGATTGATTCCCCACAATGCCATTGGGGATGGTTGGATCCATGCTACCATAGTCATATACTCTAGTTTGTGCCTATTTCTATCTAGTGTGTTGAGTCTTTTTCTTGTTTTATTACTCCTTTTATGAATGCTTAGTAGTAGCTTTCATGGTTTTGTAATGACCTATTTATAAAAGTAATATTAAATAAATTTTAATAAATAAATTATATTAATCAAATTAATAAAATAATAAAAATAAACTAGTGATAAAGTATTTTAATATAAGTCTAACCTTTATATTAAAATAAAATCAGAAAGAAAGGAAAGTTAATTTAAAAAATGAATACATCCTTTTTAAAAAGGAATATACATGACACGACATGGGAAGGGTGTCGTGAGGAAATGAAGTGGTGGGTGTTGGAGGAATGACGACCACCGCCAAGAATGAATTTATAAACCAGAAGGAAGAATTTGGGAGGGGGATCAGAAGGAAGAAGGAAGAATGAAGGGGATATGGAAGAAGTAAATTTGAGTTATTTACGGAAGGAGAGCTAGTTGTTCTGAGGTTTCTGGGCACGGGGGAATAGTCTGCTTCAACTGAGAAGCTTATTGGATTGAGTAGCAAGGTTTTGCTCAGTCTAGCTGGGTGGTTTCGGTCTTTTGGTAAACGGGAGAAAAATGGGGGGGTTATGAAACATTCTCATCCATAGCAGACATTCACAGCAGACCAATTAAGTACTTATCATTGATTCAAGCAATAAGTTATATGAACTTTTGCATAAATTAGAACATAAATTTTCTTAAAGTTCCATACACTATTTAAAATAGATAGACAGTTCAATAATTTTTTATAGAATTAGAAATGCTCCTTTACATCAGTTGAGATGTTACTTAGAAATGGTCCTTTACATCAGTTAAGACATTACATTTCATATCAGAGCCTAGGTTAGAACCTTGTGAGACCTTACAGGCCCATTAAATATTGTTTTCAAGCTTCTGTATTTTAACCAACCCCAATTATTTTGTTTGTAATTTATGAAATTCAATTATGTAGTGATTTCTACGTTTCCTTGTTTGTATTTTTTTCCGTACCGTATTACAGTGGAATGTCTATCAAAGAGGAAGACTGTATATAGATTTGTGAAATTTTTCTGACATCTTAACTAGAATTATTAGAACTGCCTTGTATGAAATGCCCTGTATATATCCGTTGGGCGTGCAATAAGAAAATTTATATCGTTAATAAAGAAGCTTAGCTTTGGGAAGTGACCAACTTACCAGAAACCAGAAACAAGCTCAGAATGGGAAATCATAACTCTGAAGCTTCACAATTTCATTACAATGTTTCCTCTCCAATTCTTCTATGGATTTCTGTGGACCTAGATTTTTTTGCTCCACTTCCAAGGTTTTCTATGCAATTTTATTCCCAATCATTCTTAAAAATGCTTGACACCTTGCATGAAAAACACTATTAACTTTCTCAAGAGCCAGTACATTCATCATCAACAAGCCGTAATACACACTCTGAATATTGATGAATCAACAAGCCGTAATACACACTCTGAATATTACCTCATAAGTCACACTCCCCTTGCCGCCCATGTAACTAGTGCTTTCCACCCTATATGCCAACGATTATCATAATCATTAGTCTATTTGAAATGTGCATTATCCACAGAAGTTACCATGCTACGTTTGTTATAACAGCCAGAGTTTTGTCATAAAAAAATGGTTGTATTGTGGAGCAGACGGGATTTGACTATCAGAATAGTCTTTTTGTTCTAAGAGAAACACTAAAAAAGATTAACATTGTCAAATTGATAAGAATACATTACAGTTCTTGATTTGGTATGTTGAATAGACCCTTCGTGGAAGTATCTTAGACCAAAACGTGTCTATGAAGAGGGTTCCAAAATTCATATATATAATGTTATATAAACTATATCAAAATCAAAGATTATAAGTTAACAAGCATTATACCACATTGTTTTCGAAACCAATGTGATAAAGGTCAATACATCAAATTGGTCACATTTTTGAATAACAAAAAAGGGATAGACATATATGTATATGTACTTAGTGTTGCAAGGTATGTAATATATATGTATGCCTATAAGAAAAGGTCTCAAGATATGGTATGAATTTACCATGCAACCATTATAGTCAATTCTAGGGTATTATGGCTAAGTGGGAGATATTCAATAGAATCAAACCATATGTATATAGTTATGTAATGGTATCAAAATTTTAATGGTAGCCACCATTATAAAAAAAAAATAATAAAAGTAATTGGTTGGAATTAGGGACTCATAGGAGTTTGTCAGACTTCCACATGTCGTGTTGCAAATTTAATTGATGTTGAAAGAGATGAATCTTTGTCTCCTTCTCCATCTAAACTTCTATAACCCACTTCAAGTCCGCGGCATATATCTAAGAAGTCCTCGGTCTTACAAACATATGTTATTCTGATGTTATATATTTCAGAAGTAGCTCTCCACGTGTGAAGCCACTTTCCAACTGTCAAACACTCATAAATAATAGTCATAATTTGAAGCCATACTTACACCTCCAGTCCATTCTGGTAGCCTACCACGTAGATACCTAAGTTTTCAAGAAAATCACAAAAAAAAATGTGACCAATTTTTCAAGAAAATTACGTTTAAAAATTAATGTAATTATGAGATTGACCGTTGTGATTTATATCAATTAGAATCATAAATTTAAGTTGTGTAATTTATAGGTTTTAGAAAATTATTTTTATACTATTAAATTTATTTATGTAAAAAGAAAAAAGAACATTACAATTTTACTAATAATATTTCTATGAGAAGTTATATTTATTATAATTTACTTATGAATTAAGAGTAGAAATAATAATCTTTTTTTTGTGTGAAAGAATATAGAAAATTGTCAACATTGATCTAACAAATTAAATTCAGCCTCTTAACGATTTCATCTAACTTATAATTTTTTTTGTATGGAATTGATTAATGTTGGCATAATGTCTTGTATAATAAATTTTATATATATTTTATTTGCACAAGGTGATTTTTATTATTTTATTATTTGGGGATTTTGATTTATGCCTAACTAAATAAAAACATAGTATAAATCTGATATACAAGTTAGTGGATAATGTTTACTAAGAGAATAAATATTATGAATGAAACTTAGAACAATTTGCGGTTTATAAGGACTTATGCATTAAAATAAGTACAAAAACCCTGCATTAGGACAAGGAGCTCGCGAGACCACCCTCCTTGACCTTGGTACTAGTAAGATATGCTTAGCAGATAAAAATAGCAAAAAAAACTATAACCATTTATAAATGTGAAATTGCAAAAACTATATGTCAAATTCGAATGTATACCCCAAATTTTTATAAAATTTTATTATATATAAAAGAAAAAATACAATGGTAAGGACATATGAGCGATGACGACATGATTAGGTAGCATCACCATCATTAATGCCACCACCATCATCATCATCGTCTCCATCACCACCACCATCGTCATCATCTCCATTGAGACCATCAGCAACACTCATGGCTCCAGCACCGGAGTTGACTGTGACAATGAACTCATTGGAAGCCTTATTGGAACCATTAAAAGGGTCAACCATGGCTAAGACCAAAGAAGAACTTGAACCCTTAGCAACCAATTCAGCTGAACCAAAGAATTTTGAGTATAAAAGATCAAAGGAAGATATTTCTAGGGAGCTTCAGAAAATTAAACTCCCAGAATTTTCAGGAGGTTGAGCTGGAAAGCGTGCTGAGGCGTGGTTAGAAGGAATGAACAGATGCTTTAAATTAATATAATATTCTTTTTCTGCAAAAAAAAACTGATATATTTCAATTAAACGAAATCACCTTGATTTGGTGGGGAAATCTAGAAAAACAACTACACCTCACGACGGATAATGTTCCTTGGGAATTGTTCGATGAAAGATTCCGTGCAAAGTATTTACCTCCATATTTTCAACAATAACAAGCTAGGGCCTTTCATACATTAGTTCAAGGTAATAAAACAAAGGACGAATATGAGATAAGGTTTATGGAACTTTTTAAATACATTCACTACTTAGATTCTGATGAATGTCAAGCTAAATGCTTCATATTTGGGTTAAGTCCTTGCATCAGAGCCATGGTGAGCATGTGGAAATCATCATCAGTAGCTGAGGTGGTAGAATGTGGTCATTCTACAGAAGAAAATTTAGGAATCAAAAAGGATGTAGAGCCAGCAAAACCCTTACAATCAAGATTTCCATGAAAGATTCCCCGAAATTTCTTCAGGGGAGGTAGCTCAAGGCCACCCTATGGTAATAGATTTATCCCAAGAAATGTTGGAACAAGAGCTTCCATGGCAGTTAATACTATAGCCACTAAATCATCAAACACCAATCCATGGAAATCTCATGGAACTGCTAACAGAGGAAGAAATTCGAGAGGAAGGAATATGAGAGGATTAAGATCTTTATTTAGAAATTCGCGTCCTGATTCAAGAGGACCAACATAGGTTAACTATTGGGAATGTGGAGGACCACATTTTCAACCTGATTGTCCAAAAACTTCATCAAGTATATTGCGTAGGACTGGAAAGGAACCAATATCAAATAATCAAGGCAATCATAGAATTCATGCATTAGTCAATAATGATCAAACATCACATCAATCCACTGTAGTGAAATCTTCAGGTATCATTAATGGTTTAAATCTAAAAATATTATTTGATATTGGCGCCACGGATAGTTTTATTTCGTCATATGCATTAAACAAATGTGGGTTGGTAGCTCATAGACAAAATGATTTCAGACAGGTAGAAATGGCCTCAGGAGAACTCCAATATGTAGACTTAAGTGTGGATCAATGTAAAATTGACCTAGGGGTTTGTTCTACTAAATTGAAATTTTATGTCACAGCCTTAGGAACTTATGATCTTGTCATAGATATGGATTGGATAGAAGCTCATCAAGCTTGGGTAGACAGTTATGGAAAAATAATTCTAGGTATAAATGATGAAGGAGAAGCGATCCAAATTCAAGGAATCAAGAGAAAAGTATCTTTATGCTACATATCATCAATGAAAATGAAGCGATGCTTAAGAAAATGTTGTCACGCATATGTAATTTAAGAAGTAAGTAAAGGAAAAGGACCATATTTAGGAAAATATGTGGTGTTAGCCGAGTTTTTGGATATATTTCCAAAGGAACTACCAGGATTACCCCCTAAAAGAGAACTAGATCTCACAATAGAATTGAAACATGGTACTCAACCAATCTCTAAAACACCTTATAGAATGACAGCCCCAGAACTTCAAGAAAGACAAATTCAATTGAAGGAACTATTGGATATAGGACATACTCGACCCAATATATCACCTTAGGGTGCTCCTGTAATTTTTCTCAAGAAGAAAGATGGATCCTTAAGATTATGCATAGATTATCAAGACTTGAATTGAACTACGATAAAGAATCGATATCCTATGCCTTGAATTGATGATCTTTTCGATCAAATGAAAGGAGCTGCTGTCTTTTCAAAAATTGATCTTCAATCGGGCTATCATCAGCTAAGGATTTTTGAAAGTGATATTTCTAAGACTACATTTTGAACATGTTTTAGACATTATGAATTTACTGTGGTACCATTTGGATTAACAAATGCACCAGTAGTATTCATGAACCTTATGAACATTGTTTTCTGCAAATACCTTGATCAATTTGTACAAGTCTTTTTAGATGATATACTCATCTATTCGAAGAATGAGAAAGAACATGAAGATCATTTACGAATAGTGTTGTCGTGCCTCAGAAAACATCAGTTGTATGGAAAATTATCCAAGTGTTCATTCTTTCAAGAAAAGATTCATTACTTAGGTTATATCATATTAGGTGAAGGGATCTCAATAGACCCTGAAAAGGTAAAAGCAATCATGGAATGGCCAATACTGAAAAATGCACATCAAGTACAAAGTTTCATGGGTTTAGATGGTTACTACCGAAGATTTGTGGAAGGATTCTCCAAAATTGCAAAGCCGATTACAACCCTTCACTGTAAAGAGGTTAAGTATGAATGGACTGAGGAATGTAATAAAGCATTCTGTGAACTCAAAAGACTACTGACCACTACACCAATCTTAAGAGTCCCTGATATGGACAAATATTTTATGGTATGTACTGATGCATCCAAACATGGGTTAGGTGCAGTATTAATGCAGGATAGAGGAGTAATAGCATATGTTTCAATAATGTTAAAACCTCATGAAGAACTCTATACTACTCATGATTTAGAGTAGCCATTGTAATACTAGCTTTAGAGATTTGGAGACACTATCAAGTGGGGCGAAGTTTTACACTTAAAAGTGACCATCAAAGTCTTCAATATTTCTTCACCAAAAAAGACTTAAATGCCAGACAAAGACAATGGAGTGAGTTCCTAAGTGAGTATGACTTTGGAATATCATATATTAAGGGAAAAGAAAATGTAGTAGTGGATCCTTTAAGGAGAAGAGCATGGATATTTTCTCTCATACCTATCAAAGTAGACTTAAGACAACGAGTACTAGAATATCTCACAAAAGATAGCTGGTATTTAAAGGTGAGAACTAGTCTTGAGAGTAAAAAGCCAAAATAATCTAAGTTTGAAGGAAATGAACTAGAAAATGATAGATTCTTACGATTCCATGGAAGGATGTATATTCCTAATAATAGGGATCTTCAAGACACTATCCTTAAAGAAGCCCACAGAGAAGTGTATTGTGCACATCGTGGAGTCAAGAAAATGTACGCAGATACCAATAAACTCTTCTTCTGGTCGGGCATGAAACATGATATCATTCAATTCATTGCAAGATGTTTGGAATGTCAACAAGTAAAAGCAGATCATTGTCATCTAGCGGGTCTTTTACAACCTCACGACATTTCTACGACCAAATGAGAGATTATTTCTATGGATTTTATCACTCGGCTACCTCTTACTTCTCAAAGACACAATGCCATTTTGGTAGTAGTAGATAAATTAATGAAAAGCACCCATTTCATTCCCGTAAGAGATACTTATGACGTTACTGATGTAGCTCGAGTATTCATAAATGAAATTATCAGATTTCATGGAGTACCTAAGAAGATTATATCAGATAGAGATTCTCGATTCACTTCAAGATTTTGGACTTGCATGTAATGAGCCTTAGGAACTCAATTAAATTTAAGCACATCTTATCATCTTGAAATTGATGGACAAACAGAAAGGGTAGATCAAATACTTGAAGATATGTTGAGGATGTATGTTATGGATCAGCAATCACAATGGGAGAAGTACTTATCCTTAATCGAATTTGCATACAATAATAGTTACCACATTTCTATCAGAATGCCTCCATTTGAAGCATTATATGGTAGACCTTGCAGAACACCATTAACTTGGGACAGGTTAGAAGATCGAGTGATAATAGAACCATAATTAATCCAAGAAATGGAAGAGCAGGTAAAACAAATTAGAAAATGGTTAAAGGATGCACATGATAGAAAAAAGAGTTATACTGATGCTCACAGAACTAATAGGATGTATGAAGTCGGGAATCAGGTTTCATCCACATCAAACCAAATTAAAGTACTATCTGATTTGGAAAAGGGACAAAATTATCACCCCGATTTATTGAACCATTTAAAGTCATGGAAAGAGTTGGACCTGTCACCTATCATCTTGCACTACCACCTAAATTGCATAAAGTTCATAATGTATTTCATGTATCTGTATTAAGACATTATATAGCTGATCAATCTCATAACCTTCAATGGAAGGAACTACAGAATCAGACGAAGGAATCATATCAGTCGAACCATTACGTATACTAGAACGTAGGGTTCGACAGCTCAGAAATCATCTAGTAGACCAGGTTAAGGTCTAGTGGGACAGGTATAGTCATGGATCAACTACTTGGTAAGATACAGAAATTATATGTCAAAAATACCCCAACTTGTGTCAATTTTGAAGAACTTTAAACCATGTTTTGTATATATTTGCTTTAATTTAAATCAGAGACTCAGAACCCTTTTGAAATGATCATATATAAACATGAAATTTTATGACATCATATATGTTTAATTCTGCTAGTACATGGAACATGTTACTGATCCTACTAAATTATAGTTATCAAAGTAAAGTTTAAATATTTCGGTAATTTTGCTTCTGATGGGAATTAAGATATTATAATTTTTTTCATTATGCATATCAATATGATTGATGAGATAGAAATCAAAGAATGATTACATTTTAATATGAAAGTTAATGACATGAATATAATATTGCAAAGTATGTTATATTGTAGTTGACATGTGTGGATTATACATAACCTATTTGTTTTTTTTTTAATATGTTAATGCACATTTTATAAATGCATGGACAAGTGTTTATGATTGCAGATAATATCCATTACCAAAATGATCGTGTGATGACAAAAACCTCAGAACAATTAAGGCTCAAAGAGATTCTGTGATAGGGTATTAACCCTGATTCTATTGGGAGGGGTGGAGGTGTTGCCCACTGTGTATCCTCCGAAACCTGGAGTCATGGGAGGACTGTGTGAGTCACGCTCCCCTAGGCATGTGATGATGAATGCCAGATGCCTACTAGGGATAAGGTCGATATAACCAACGTTGTCATCCTTGGAGTTTATAAATGGTTAGGCTAGTATAACTGATGCCATGACAAACTCTAGTAGAGGACGGATAGGATTGGAGCAGAAGAGATTAGGAAGGATATGATGATTTTGTAATAGCTGGGGAACCTAATGAAATAAAACATGATCATTAAAGTTATAAACCTAAAGTATTCAATACACCAAAATGTGTAGTTCTCTTATATTAAGTAAGAATTTAACTTCAATACATAATCCTAAGAAAAATGTACTAATCGCTATCATGAATATTCATATAAGATAAAACTCTAACTTCGGGATGAAGTTTTCTGAAGGGGGGTGTATGTAACGACCTATCTATAAAAGTAATATTAAATAAATTTTAATAAATAAATTATATTAATCAAATTAATAAAATAATAAAAATAAACTAATGATAAAGTATTTTAATATAATTCTAACCTTTATATTAAAATAAAATCAGAAAGAAGGAAAGTTAATGAAAAAATCAATATATCCTTTTCAAAAAGGAATATACATGACATTAGATGGGAAGGGTGTCATGAGGAAATGAAGCGTTGGGTGCTGGAGAAGGACGACTACTGGAAAGAATCAGTTTATAAACCAGAAGTAAGAAATTGGGAGGGGAATCGGAAGGAAGAAGGAAGAACGAAGGGGATACGGAAGAAGTAAACTTGAGTTATTTAGAGAAGGAGAGTTGGTTGTTTTTGAGGTTTCTGGGCACGAGGGAGTAGTATGCTTCAACTGAGAAGCTTACTAGATTGAGTAGCAAGGTTCTGCTGAGTCTGGCTGGGTGGTTTCAGTCTTTTGTTAAACGGGAGAAAACTGGAGGGGTTCTGAAACATTCTCATCCGCGGCAGACATTCGCAGTAGACCAAGTAAGTACTTATCATTGATTCAAGAAATTAGTTATATCAAGTTTTGCATAAATTAGAACCTAAATTTTCTTAAAGTTTCATACTCTATTTAAAATAGATAGACAGTTTAGTAAATTTTTATAGAATCAGAAATGGTCCTTTACATAAGTTGAGACCTTACCTTGAAATCGTCCTTTACATCAGTTGAGACCTTACAGGTTTTGGGTGTTTCTATCTTGTTTATTTGGGGATTCTTTCTTACATGTTTTGTTTCAAATTTCATTTGGTGCAGTTGAATTTTCAAAGAAATAATGAGAGGGAAGTCTAGAGGTTTAGAATGGAAAACTTAGTGGATTGTGTTTTGAATACATTAGAACATCCATTTTTTTAATACCTTTCCATATCTCTATTTTTTATGTTATCCTTAAATAGGCTACACAAGTCCTTGAGGTTGATGTAAGCATGTGGTGAACTGTGTGTAGTATTCATTGTTGTTGATTATCCCAAGAGCAAGATGCTTTAATGACTAGAACTTGACCAATTGAGCTAACCCTTTGGGCTCCATATATATATATATATATATATATATATATATATATATATAGATATATATATATATATATATATGGAGCCCAAAGGGTTAGCTCAATTGGTCAAGTTCTAGTCTTAGCTCAATTGGTCAAGTTCTAGTCATTAAAGCATCTTGCTAATGGGAAGTCATGGGGTGAATTTTCCGTTATCCCATTGGGGTTATGCTCAACTAATGAGTGAGCCAAACATAATACCCTCGAATGTATCTGCCCAAACAGTTTTCGTGGATGTAAGCGACCAACAATTATTTCCATAAATATAAGTGACCACCAATCTCCAATACATGGTGAACCCCACATACACATAAAACATATATCAAAATTTCATACACACTTACTTTTAAAGAAAGTGAAATTGTATTACTATAAATTAAAAATCATACTATAAGCTATGAATCTTAAGTGCAAAAATAATCTCCTTTTCTTTTCCTAAATAAATCTTATATTCAACTTTTTTTTCATATGGAATCCCATTAATTAAAAAATATATAATTTGATTAATATCTTTTAATTTATTGAGACTTATTAAAAATAAAAATAATTTAAAAAATATAAAATATAATTGATTTATCATGTATGTGAGAGTGTAAACCCTACCCCCTCTCTCTATCTATATATATATTATAATAAAAAGTCCGTTTTTGCCCTACAAAATATCAACATTATCGAATTGAGAATGAATAAGGAAATAAATCGCACCATCACCACGCCCAAAGGATTCTCAATAAAGAAATAAACCCCACCATCTCTATCACCTATCGCCATCACCACCTCAAGGGCAATAACTTTATTTTGTTGATTCTAATATAAAATTGACTCTTACTTCCATTAATTCCTCCATGCTCACGGGGACGATTTTCACATTGAATCCAGGATTGATCTGATCTCGGTAGCTGTACGAGATGCCTAAAAACCTGCTTTTCTTACTATCTACGCAATCATTTTTTTTGTTTCCCTTGTGCCCGGAATTTGTTTTTAAATTGTGACGTCGGTTTCCCGCTTAAGAAATCATATATATTTTCTCCAAGGGTTTTCCAATCTGTTCATTCGGAGCTCAAAGAAATTGATTTTGTTGTTACAGGCTTGCCCGCATACAGAACATGAATCTGAATTTGCCGCAGCTAGAAGCTTCTTTTTTTCATTTTGCAGAGGCTCCACAATCAGGAGATTCCATGGAAAAAAACGAAGAAATTGCACATTCGCGTTGGAACCCCACGAGAAGACAGAAAGAGATTTTGAAACAGTTGTTCAGAGCGGGTGACCATAACCCTACTCGCGCTCGCATAAATGAAATTACAGAGTTACTCAAAGTTCACGGCAACGTAGAAGCAAAGAATGTGTTCTACTGGTTTCAGAATTCTCACTCGCGCGACAAGAGGAAACAACAAAGAAAATTGGCGCGTGACGCAACAAGAGGAAACAACAAAGAAAATGAAATTAGCGGGAGCTCTCGGACTCCAATCCGCTCCTCCCCATCCAGATGTAGACTCTAATTTATTTTGCTTTGATTTTGAATATTCTTAGTAGTTTCATAATATTGATTTCTTATAAGAAGAGCTTCGGCGTAAATCACACATAGAAACACTTTTGTCTACGAGTTTCGAGCCAACTTGTCTTGACGATGAGCCACACTTGCTGGCTCGAAGTAGACAAAGGTCTTTCTATATGTGATTTACGCCGAAGCTCTTCTTATAACTATTATGGATCACAGAATATTTAACACGCAAAGCTGGATCTGTTTCTTCAACTTGTCTTGATGATGAGCCACACTTGCTGGCTAGAAACGCGTAGACAAAGGTCTTTCTATATGTGATTTACGCCGAAGCTCTTCTTATAACTATTATGGCTCACAGAAATCTTAATTCAACAATTATTGATTTCTTATTTTGTACCTTTGTCTATGTTCAGCCTCTGGTGTCATTTTGGAACCCTCACTAGGTTTTGCACCGTTTTCGTTACAGGTAGTTCTGGTGTCATTTTGGAACCCTCAATACGTTTTGCACCGTTTTGGTTACAGGTAAGACAAATTTCATTTGCAGTTTATTTCATGATCTCTATTCATGATATCATAAAGGAAATTTATGATTGAATTAGTGGTAGTATTTAAGGGGGCATTGTCTTTGTCTATTTTAAATTTCTGGAATATTTTGGAATTTGATAATTAGTAAATTAGAATCTGTAATTAACTTCTCTCTTGATCATTGGATTTCTAGATGTTTCTGGAATCTGTAATCAACATAAGGTAAACAATGTTGAAGACATTGTTGAGGATATTATTGACCAAGTGGACAAATTTATTTAGAATATTATTGCCTTTTTTCTTTTAAATAGACTATTTCACATGAATATCATGATTCTCTATTATAAATTCTCATAAATTTATTTAGAAACATTCTGCCTTTAAATAGATATTTCCTATGAATATTATTGTTGAATATCATGAATTCTCATAAATCTAGAGACGAAAAACCACTAACAAGTTGATTCATTCAGTCAAGATTACCAAACAATCCAAACACCTAAACTATCCAAACAACTAGTGTAACTCGAAAGAAATTTATTTTGATGATTTCATTAGTTAAAATATACCTTTGTTAACGACGAATTAATAAAAACACTTGTAAATTGTATTTACAAGATCCATTGCTCAGATGGATTTTATGTTTATAAATCTCACCAAAACCTGCGTCTATCACTGCAACAAAGACCATATTGTCAGGTGATTTGTTAATCAAAAGAAATTTGGATTTCAGAATAATGGTGGTCTCAACCAGCAGGAGCAACAAAAGAAGTCGACGCAAGATTACTCCTTCCATCAAGAAAATATTGCAGAGAGATCCAAGGGCCCACTCTTGCCCTCCCTGAACAATGGTAACTATATTTTATTTTATTTTAGTCTACGTACGTTTCCATGTTGGTTTCTTATTTGTCATTTTCTTTACGTGGTAACTTCGTTTATGTGCAGCGTCTAATAACATGATGTGGGAACCTGCAATGGGCATGGCCACTTTTCCGCTACAGGTAAGGAGAATTCAGTTGTCAAACCATTATAATTTGAGTAATGTTGGGTTCTTCACATATGGTGGAAAAATTAAGATGTATTTAGGTTATTGGAATATATATATGAAAAATTATAAAAAATTCATATATATATATATAAAATTATAGGTGGCTAAAATTATGAGATAAAACTGCAAATGATAAATTGAATATTTTATTGCAATTCTATTTTTATTTATTTATATTGATAACATAACAGGATAATCTTATTTCATTAAATTTACGTTTTTGTTGTCCATTCGATCCATATAAACCTATTCTACTTTTTATGAACTTCAACTATCGAGTATCAGATGTATTGTTCACTTTCTTCTAAAATTTAGGTAGAGTTTCTAATTTACGTTGTATGTTACATTATGACCAGAGACACACAAATTCACCAATACCAGCCTTCCCCAAAGAGATGGATAACGCACGGCCAAATAATTGGCCACTGAAACAACAAAACGGAAGTGAACGTGAAAGCATTTTTGGCATCACTCTCAGCGACATCGGGAATAAAGTAGATCAAACGGATAGATGGCTGCGTCCTTCGAAGGAGTGCTCACTTTGTCCTTATACAGAGTGCAGACTTTGCGCTGATGGATGTACATGTAATATTCTGATAGCTTCCGAGGCTGAAGAACGTGACGAATTGCTAGAGTTGTTCCCTTTGCATCCTGACGGGAACCTCAGATCACTAACATATCAATGCCATGAAGTTTTGCCAGTAGTGTTGGCCAACAATATTGGGAGAGAAAGTGGTGAATTGCTTATTATGTCAACACCTATATTTCTGAGGCAGTGGTATCATTTTTTTCTCTTATCCAGTAGATCTAAATTTGGAATTTGGAGCTGAAACGTAAAGTTAAGCAATGTTAGTTCTGGATGTCATGTTTGAGTAAGTGAATGCAAATGCAATATACGTATTATCCGGAATTTATTTCTGTGTATGAATTATACAGGTTTGGATTGAGTGTTTTTACTGTGTATGGCAAATTTGGATGGCATGTTTCTGTAAATATTGGATATCACGTTTTTGTAGATACTGGTGTGGTATCATGTTTATGTAAATATTGGTTTGCTATTATGTTTATGTAAATATTGGATATCATGTTTTTGTAAATGTTGGTTTGGTATCATGTTTTCGTAAATATTGGATATCATGTTTCTGTAAATATTGGTATGGTATTATGTTTCTGTAAATATTGGTTTGATATCTTGTTTATCTAAATATTGGCTTGGTATCATGTTTCTGCAAATATTGGTTTAGTATTTAAATATTGGATGTCATGTTTATGTAAATATTAGTTCGGTATCATGGTTGTGTAAATATTGGTTTGGTATCATGTTTATGTAAATATTGGATATCATGTTTCTGTAAATATTGGTTTATATCATGTAATTATGGGAAAATTACCAACAGATTGTTTAGACTGTTTTTTTTTCATAGTTTGTGTGTCATGTAGAGTCTAAATTAGTTGAATATGTGAGAGCTTAAATGATGTGGATGTGTGATTACTATTAACATTTTAAAATATTTTTGGATTGGATAGGAAATCAATGCATATAGTGCATGTAATAAAATGAGATTCCAAAACAACATCTAATCAATGCATCTAATGCAAGGAATCAAATATGATTACAAATGCATATCTACACTGAAATCAATTCATCTAGTGCAGGTAAACAAATATAATTAGAAATCAACATATATAATGAAATCAATCAATGGATCTAGTGGAAACAGTCAAATAGCATTAGAAATCACCATCTACATTGAAATCAATGCATTTAGAGAAAACAATCAAATAGGATTAGAAATCAATATCTAGAGTGAAATCAATGAATCTAGTGCAAGCAATCAAATATAATTAGAAATCAAAATCTACATCGAAATCAATGCATCTAATGCAAGCAATCAAATAAGATTAGAAATCATCATCTACGCTGAAATCAATCCATCTAGTGCAAGAAACCATCTCTCCTCTCTATGTCACTCCCTCCCCTCCCCAAACACACATGTTCTCCCTCTCCATTTCTATCTATCTCTCCCTCTCTCCCTCCCTCTATTTATCTAACTCTTCTTCCCTCCCTTTACCTCCCATAAAACATACACACTCTTTCTCCATATATATTTATCTATCCCTCCCTCTTCCCCTTCTATCCCTCTCTCCCCGTTCTCTCTCTCTTCCCCCTTTCTCTCCTCTTTCCCTCTCTCTATATCGACCTTGTCACTCACTCTCTCTCTCTCCACCTTCCTCTCTCTATGTCTTTCTTCTTACCCCTCTCTCTCTCCACCTTCCTCTCTCTATGCCTTTCTTCTTACCTCTCTCTCTCTCTCTCTCTCTCGTACTCTCTCTCTTCCTTTTCCCTTTCTCTCTCACCTCCCTCTATCTCCCCCCTCTCTCACCCTCTTTTCACTCCAACTTTGTCACTATCTCCCTGCCTCTCTCCTTCTCTCTCCTTTTATCCCCCCTTCCTTCAATCTCTCCTTCTTCGTATCTCTATCTCACCCCCAAAACATACACACACTACCTAACTCTCCCTTATCACTCTTTCTCTGTCTCTCTCTCCACTTTTCTCTCTCTTATTTTGTTTCTCCACTCCCTCTTTCCGCCTCCAACTCCATCTCTATGTCCCTCCCTCTCTCCTCTCTCCCAAGTCCTCTCTCTCGTCCTTCCCCTCTCTCCCTCTCTCCCACCTCCCTCTTTCTCCCCCCACCTTCTCTCTCTCTCCCTCTCTCTCTTCCCTCCAACCGTGTCACTATATCCCTCCCGTCTCTCCTTATCTTTCTCCACTCTCTTTCCCTCCATATTTATGTCTCCCTCTCTCTCTCTTACTCTTACCTCCTTCTCTCACTCCTCTCTTTCTCTCTCTCTTCATCCCTCCTCTCCCTTCTTCATTTTATCTCTATCTCTCCCTTGTCACTCCCTTTATCTCTCCATCTTTATCTCTCTATGTCTTTTTTCTTCCCTACATATATATCTAGAGTTGATATATATGACAATATAATAATATATATTATAATATAAAAAATTGAATAATATAATAAATTTAATATTGTATTAATCCAAAGCTATCAAAATTAATAATATTAAGATTATAATATATTAACATTAATATCAATATTAATCTTTTAATATTAATATTAGATTTAATGATATTTTTTACATGGCTTGATAAGGAAATTTATAATAAAACTACATCAAATTAATATTTTCAAATATTACAACCTTGATGTGGAAATATTTATGTATTTACGATTGATTCAAATTCTGCTATGTGATAAAGAAACTTATTATGCAGTTTATTTCATGATCTCTATTCATGATATCATAAAGGAAATTTATGATTGAATTAGTGGTAGTATTTAAGGGGCATTGTTTTTGTCTATTTCAAATTTCAGGAATATTTTGGAATTTGATAGTTAGTAAATTAGAATCTGCAATTAATCTCTCTCTTCACTCCAATAAAGGTTAGTTAGAACCATAAAACCAATATTTCAATTAGTTCCCACTACTAGGTCTTCACTCCAATAAAGGTTAGTTAGAACCATAAAACCAATATTTCAATTAGTTCCCACTACTAGGTCAAACTCAGTACGTACGTTTCCATGTTGGTTTCTTATTTGTCATTTTCTTTACGTGGTAACTTCGTTTATGTGCAGCGTCTAATAACATGATGTGGGAACCTGCAATTGGCATGGCCACTTTTCCGCTACAGGTAAGGATAATTCAGTTGTCAAACCATTATAATTTGAGTAATGTTGGGTTCTTCACATATGGTGGAAAAATTAAGATGTATTTAGGTTATTGGAATATATATGAAAAATTATAAAATTATAGTAATTTGAATGATATCGGGTTTATTAAATATAATGAAAAATTTAAAATATATATATATAGATATGAAAAATTATGGATGGTTAAAATTACTAAATAAGATCATAATAATTTGAGTAATATTAGGTTTATTAAATATGATGGAAAAATTAATATATATAAATATAGATATATGAAAAATTATAGGTTGCTAAAATTATGAGATAAAACTGCAAATGATAAATGGAATATTTTATTGCAATTTTACGTTTTTCTTGTCCATTCAATCCATATAAACCTATTCTACTTTTTATGAACTTCAACTATCCCGTATGAGATGTATTGTTTACTTTCTTTTAAAATTTAGGTAGAGTTTCTAATTTACGTTGTATGTTACATTATGACCAGAGACACACAAATTCACAAATGCCAGCCTTCCCTAAACAGATGGATACCGCACGGCCAAATAATTGGCCACTGAAACAACAAAATGGAAGTGAACGTCAAAGCATTTTTGGCATCACTCTCAACGACATCCGGAATAAAGTAGATCAAACGGATAGATGGCTGCGCCCTTCGAAAGAGTGCGCACTTTGTCCTTATACAGAGTGCAGACTTTGCGCTGATGGATGTACATGTAATATTCTGATAGCTTCCAAGGCTGAAGAACGTGAAAACAAAGACGAATTGCTAGAGTTGTTCCCTTTGCATCCTGACGGGAACCTCAGATCACTGACATATCGTGATAGGTTGGCCAACAATAGCAAAATGCCATGAAGTCTTGCCAGTAGTGTTGGCCAACAATATTAGGAGAGAAAGTGGGGAATTGCTTATTATGTCCCTATATTTCTGAGGCAGTGGTATCATTTTTTTCTCTTATCCAGTAGATCTAAATTTCGAATTTGGAGCTGAAACGTAAAGTTAAGCAATGTTAGTTCTGGATGTCATGTTTGAGTAAGTGAATGCAAATGCAATATACGTATTATCCGGAATTTATTTCTGTGTATGAATTATACAGGTTTGGATTGAGTGTTTTTACTGTGTATGGCAAATTTGGATGGCATGTTTCTGTAAATATTGGATATCACGTTTTTGTAGATACTGGTGTGGTATCATGTTTATGTAAATATTGGTTTGCTATTATGTTTATGTAAATATTGCATATCATGTTCTTGTAAATGTTGGTTTGGTATCATGTTTTTGTAAATATTGGATATCATGTTTTTCTAAATATTGGTATGGTATTATGTTTCTGTAAATATTGGTTTGGTATCTTGTTTATCTAAATATTGGCTTTGTATGATGTTTCTGTAAATATTTCATATCATGTTTCTGTAAATATTGGTTTAGTATTTAAATATTGGATGTCATCTTTATGCAAATATTAGTTCGGTATCATGGTTGTGTAAATATTGGTTTGGTATCATGTTTATGTAAATATTGGGTATCATGTTTATGTAAATATTGGATATCATGTTTCTGTAAATATTGGTTTATATCATGTAATTATGGGAAAATTATATCCCTGCCCTCTCTCCTTATCTTTCTCCACTCTCTCTCCCTCCATATTTATGTCTCCCTCTCTCTCTCTGACTCTTACCTCCCTCTCTCACAACTCTCTTTCTCTCTCTCTTCATTCTTCCTCTCCCTTGTCACTCCGTTTATCTCTCCATCTTTATCACTCATTAGCAATCATTTTGATCTTTTAACTCTTTAGACTTAAAAGATCATTCGAGCGCTTCTCCTTTCGAGCTTGTTTCCAATCGAAAGTGATAGATTCACCTTTCATCCTTTTCTCGACTCTTAAAATTTGAAAAGGCAAAGTTTTGTTTCAGTGTTCTAAAAGTCACTTCCCACGAAATATTCCTTGTAAAAGTCATCTTGATTAGTAATTCTATAAAGTCAATTCCAATGGCAACATTCGCAGAGTCTACTAGTCAAGGGTTCCCTTCAGATGGGAGTCCTGGTCATTTTCCTTTTTTTGGAAATACTGGTGCTCCTTATATGGCAATGTTCTCCCTCCTTGTGTTAACCATTGGTTTACCTGTTTGGTTATTTTCGACCTTGGTGGTCCCGAGCATCCCGAATCCTGTCCAAATGTCCCCTTCATTTGAATCACATGACAATGATTCTAAGGTTGGCCTCTCCCCTTCTTCCCATGTTTTTTCCCCTTCCTCTTCTACTTCGCCTGGTGAAAGTTTGAAATCCAGCAACCAGGAGGCTAAGAAGAAGAACAAGAAGACGAAGAAGAAGAAGTCAGATAATCGAGAGGCCAATTATGTAGATGTTGCTCCAGATGCACCTCCTGTAGACAAACCTTATGAGACTTTGCGGAAGGTCAAATTCCCTGGCAAGTTGGCAATCTCCTTTGAGACTGTCCTAGAATTCCTAGAGTCTTAGAGGTATGGTCTCAAAATATGGATTGACCATCCCCATCGACCTCTAGAGATCATCTCGATGTTACACCCTCAGTTAGATATGGTAAGAAGAAATGGAAGATTAGATTCTCCTATAGGTTATGTGACGGAGAGCATCTTCTTCACCTTTTTTGTCTTATGGATAAAGCTTCCAAAGTTTTGGAAAACCTTATACCTCCTCAACGCCAACTTCCTGTTGGTTATCAAAGGATCTCTTTTGATCCTCTCTTAATTGGTAAGGAGATTGACTTGGATTCATCTCTTTCCCATCTTTCTCTTCTTGAGCGAGACTCTCTTTTGTTTGTTCCCGACCAACCATTGGTCAGAAAGAGTGTCAACTTGGTTCGACCACTAGCTGCTCACTCTGTTCCCGAAGAGAGTGGTGATGATACTACTCATGTTCTTCTCATCTCCTTAGATTCTCATGAATCAAAGAGTGACCCTCCTATCTCGGTT
Organism: Pinus tabuliformis; assembly: GCA_031772625.1. Taxonomy (NCBI): domain Eukaryota; kingdom Viridiplantae; phylum Streptophyta; class Pinopsida; order Pinales; family Pinaceae; genus Pinus; species Pinus tabuliformis. Next base: position 264,389,668 of record CM062804.1, read on the forward strand.
ATTCAGGAGAGTCCTTCTTCTATTCCTGCAGAGCATGGGGGCAATCATATGATGCCCCCATCAAGTAGTTATGTCATTTCTTTCGATTGGAGTCACTTGAATTCTTTTCACCTCTCATCTTATGTGCCTTTCCAGATCATAGTACAAGCCTATAATATGGTAGTACCTACCAGTATATTAGATGAAGGCACATTTGTTAGCATCATGTCTTATACTACTTGGCAAGCTTTGGGTTCCCCGCGGCTTGTACCTGACACCTAGAATCTGTTGGCTGTCAACGAAGGAACCAATCAACCTTTAGGGATCCTTCCAAAGTTCCCTATTACTTTGGGAGGAAAGACCATCTATATAGACATGATGGTAGTCCAAGGTTCATTAGATTTCAATCTTCTCCTTGGACGTGACTATGTTTATGTGATGGGAGCTCTTGTTTCTTTGCTTTTCCTTGTGGTTTGTTTTGTGCAAGAAGGGAGAATAATGACCATTGATCAATTGTCGTTCATTGGTCACCAGGCACCTCCTTTACAACCGTCATCCCCTATCGAATCTTGTTTACAAGAAGTGCCTTCCCTACCACGACAACAAGGTATTCTATGTATTGACAAGGCATGCTAGAGTGCTATTGAATCATACCTAGATGTGCCAAGCTACAAGGTGTGCCAATGTGTGCTAAGCAGTGTTAGGGAGTGCCACAAGAATATAAAGGAGAACTAGGTCAAAATGCGCAGAAATGAATGAATAACAGTGTATGAAAAGGAGTGTAATTGAGTTCCAAGTGTGCTAAGGAGAGAGTGACATGGTATGCTAGGCTGCACTAGGTCATGCTAGATTTCTAGGGCGGCATGCAACCAAGATGTGCCAGGTTGCAGGGTGTGTCCACATGGGATAGGAAGTGTTATGGAGTGCCACAGAAACACAAGGGAGCACTGGGTCAAATTAATTAATGAAAATGAACAAATAAGAGTTTGTGACAGGAAGTGTCAGTGAGTTACATGTGTGTTGAGGGAGTAAAAAGATATGGTAGGTAGTGGCAAGGCATGCTAGAGGCCAGGGAAACATGCCAAGATGTGTCATGTGCTAGGGTGTGCCAATGCATGTCAGGGAGTGTTATGCAGTGCCAAGGAAATAAAATGGATCACTAATTTCAAATACATGGAAATAAATGAATAAGAGTATATGATAAGGAGTGTTAGTGAGTTATAGGTGTGGTAAGGTGGGAGTGACAAGATATGATAGGTAGTCATTGAATTGAGGCTTCTATGATCCATATCAAGTTTAAGAGAAATTGTTCGGTGTAAATCACAAGATAAATCATTTGTCGACGCATTTCGAACCAACTAGTGTGGTTCATCATCAGGACAAGTTGAAGAAACATATCCAGCTTTAGCATGTTAAATAGTTTGAGCAGAGACTCCAACGGCTAACTTGTCAAACGACTAATTTTGACTTTAGGACCAGAGTCAAGATTTAATGGAAATTAGTTAAATTAGGTGAAAATATAAAAATATCAAATAATTTAAATGGTGTTAAAGGTTAGTTAAAAAGTTATTGTTTGATAATTAAAAATTGTAAGTTATTATTTAAATGGGAATTAGTTATATACAGGACCTTTCCTTATACTTAATGTATAAATTATATGTATATATATATATATATATAAATAAAGTAATATATATAGTTTAATTAAGAAAGTTATACAAGGTACAATAAATATTTTTTTTATTTTTTTTAATAATAATAATAATATATATAAATATAATAATAGAATAAAATAAAATAAATAATGATATATATATATATATATATATATATATATATATATATATATATATATATATATATATATATATATATATATATATAAAAGTAAATAAGTAAAATGAATAAATAATAATAATAATAAATAAATAAATAAAATAAAATAAAATAAGTAAATAAATTGAAAAAAAATAATGAAAATAAATAAATCAAGCGAGCGACACATTTTGAAAAGAAGAAGGATCAGAACAGGATTAAAAAAAAAACTACAGAGCCAAAAGGAGAAACCCTAGGAGGAAGGAAAAGATAAGTTTCCAAGGAAAAAGATCCGCGAAATAAAGGGAAACATCGAAAGCTAGAAAAGGCAAGACTAGGAAGAAAGGGTCGGGATCTAGCAGCTACTGATCTTCCAGCCGTCATCTCTATTGAGATTTCTCAAGCTTCTTTCAATTTCAATAGCTTCCCTGATGGAACTGCGCAACCCTGGCAATAACCTTGGCCTCCTCAATACACACTTGATGCTTGGTCTTTTCCGCATGCTCTACTAATGCTAAAGACTTGGTTCTCCCATGTCTTAGGTCTGCTTCATGTTCGCTAATCCTTTGATGGATGGAGCGCCCTGTTTCCCCGATATAGGGGGTCCCACAAGAACAAGGGATCAAGTAGACACCCTTCATATCTTTAGGATCAATGGGATCTTTCACTAATTGGAGGGATTTGCAAATAGTTTTGAGGGGCTTGAAGGTTGAGGGAATATCATACTTCTTAAGAATCTGAGCAATCTTTTCAGTGGTTCCCTGGACATAGGGAAGATGGACCCCTAGCCAGCGCTCTTTAGGTTCTTTTCAAAATGACGGCTGGAAGATCAATAGCTGCTAGATCCTGACCCTTTCTTCCTAGTCTTGCTTTTTCTAGCTTTCAATGTTTCCCTTTATTTCACAGATCTTTTTCCTTGGAGCCTTATCTTTTCCTTCCTCCTAGGGCTTCTCCTTTTGGCTCTGTCGTTTTTTTTTTTTTTTATCCTTTTCTCATCCTTCTTCTTTTCAGAATGTGTCGCTCGCTTGATTTATTTATTTTCATTAAATTAATTCCAATTTATTTATTTATCTATTTTTCTTTTTTAGTTATATATATATATATATATATTTTCATTATTTATTTTATTTTATTCTATTATTCTATTATTATATTTATATATAATATTATTGTTATAAAAAATAAATAAATAATATTATTTATTGTACCTTTTATAACTTTCTTAATTAAACTATATATATTACTATTATTTTTTTTATTTGTATTTCATTTTTATTTTAATTTATTTTCTCATTCCAATATTTTTCTAACTAACCTTTATATATATTACATGATGATGATGATGGTGGTGGTGGTGGTGGTGGTTAACATCCACTGAGACCAAATTGGTCTATCGGACCTACAATTTTCTTAATTTTTAATTATCTGGCTCCTCGTCTTTCTTGGAGAGATTGGCGTTGTAGCTTTCTTTTTTTCTCTACAGTCTTCCAACTTCCTTTAGCTTGCATCTCCTTCATCTCTTCTGGTTCTTGAGACATTGGTGTCTTAGCTTCGCGATCTATTGTGTTCGTTCTTTTGAAGATAGTCGGAGAAGAAGTTTGGTCTAGGAGATCTGCTTTGCTGTAAAATGAAGATTTATTTTGTGCGGTATTCGAATCCTCATAACTGTTGATTTGTTGGGGTGGGCTTTCTCCTTGCTTGTCTTGAGAGCTGTTTCTTTCTTCCCTGATTTCTTGTGATTCAGAGTTTTCTCTAGAATATTCTTCTTTGATGACAGTGCAGTGTTCTTTTTGTGCTCCTTCCCACCATGTAGATCTGTGGTGGTCTTTTCTAGCAAAATTTTTCTCAGAGGCTTTTGGGCAATTTTTGGCTAGATGCCCTGTCTCAAAGCAGGATCGACATCTGAAGAGGACACTTTCATAATCAAGTTTCTGGTTCCACACATAGTCTTTACTTGTTAGGTTTATTTCAGCTGGGAATCCGGCGCTGAAGTCCATTTCCACACAGATGCATGCATAGGTGGTTCTAGCATATTCCTCTGTTTCTAGGCACCAGCAGTAAAAATTTCCCAATTGCATTTCCGATGGCTTTTAGCGAGGAGAGATTCAAGAGATGCAAGGGTAGGCTTGGCAATCTCACCAAAACTGGTGTTGAGGTTATCACTGCTGTAGAGGGATCGAATGATGGGTTCCATGGCTTCATGAATAGGCCTGATTTTTCCCAAAACCAAGGGCCGAAATATATAATACATTGTCTGCTTTCAGGATTTTCAAAATCTACTATAAAGAAACCCCTAGCATAGGGGTAGATATTAATTTCATCAGAAATGACAGGCTTCCATACCTTCGAGATCCAATTGTGGAGTGCTGTCAGCCGCGGCCAAAAACCATTGAACCAGCAGATTAGGGCACTTTCGGAAAACTTCAAAGCTTCATCGAGTGAGGCCTGGACCACTTGGATAGTGAGAGCTGGGGCTTCACTGGCGATATGGGTAGGAGATTGCCCTCCAGAGGCAGATGAGCCACCAGTTATGTATGTATATATATATATATATATATAGATATATATATATATAGATATATATATATATATATATATATATATATATATATATATATATATATATATTATACATATAATTTATACATTAAGTATAACGAAAGGTCCTTTATATAACTAATTCCCATTTAAATAATAACTTACAATTTTTAATTATCAAACAATAACTTTTTAACTAACCTTAACACCATTTAAATTATTTTATATTTTTATATATTCACCTAATTTAACTAATTTCCATTAAATATTGACTCTAGTCCTAAAGTCAAAATTAGTCATCAGTCAAGTTAGCCATTGGAGTCTCTGCTCAAACTATTTAACATGCTAAAGCTGGATCTGTTTCTTCAACTTGTCCTGACGATGAACCAAACTAGTTGGTTCAAAATGCGTCGAAAAATGATTTATCTTGATTTACGTCAAAGAATTTCTCTTAAACATGATAGGTAGTGCCAAGGAATCTTAGAGTGTCATGGAAAAATGCCAACATGTTTCAGGTGCCAGGGTGTGCCAATGTGTGCCAGTGAGTGTTAGGGAGTGCCATAGAAATGCAAAGGAGAACTAGTTTAAAATTCATGGAAATGAATCGATAAGAGTATGTGATAGGTAGTTTCAGTGAGTTCCAAGTGTTCTAAGGAGGGAGTGATAAGGTTATATATTAGGCAATGCCAAGCCATGTTAAAATTCCAGGGCATGTCAGGGAGTGCTAGAGTGTGCTAGGGAGTGGAAAGCATGCCAAGAAATACATGCGATGCTAACATGTGCAACATAGTGCTAAGGGATTGTTAGATGTTCTAGGTGTTATGGCATGTTAAGATGTAAACTATGTTGCTTAGTTGTTTTATGGCCATGGTTAGACATAAGCCTTGACTTGGTAACTTGTTAAGTGGGATGAGTTGAGATTAGACATGAGTAGCCTAAGATGTGTTATAGGAAGCTCTGAGGTGAACAAGGCATAGTCTAGTTGTAGTAACTATAACTTGGTTATGTCATTGTAGTTGAGGCAGGACTTCGTTGGGTTTCCAATTCTTAAAAAACATAAGGATAGTTGTGAGGGCATGATAGCTAAGGAGTGCCAGGGTATGCCAAGAAAAGAAAAGGTGTGCTAACACATCAAATATAGTTTCAATGGATGCTGAGAAGCATTAGGGAGTGTCAGGAGAGCACAAGGGAGAACTAGGTCAAAATTCTTGGAAATGAATAAATACGAGTGTGTGCCAAGGACTGTCACTGAATTCCAAGTGTTGCAAGGATGAAGTATTTTAGGAGAAGTTCAAAATAGGACTTTCATGAGGCAAACCTATGGTTCTGATAAGGCATGGACAAGGAAATTTAAGAGAAAGGGAGACTTTGGGTTGGGCACAATATTGTTTTGATAATGAATTAGTTAGGTTCCCAAGTCTCCAAAAATGTAAGACTATCTATGAGGGCATAAGAACTAGGGAGTGCCTAGGTGTTCTAGGGAATGTAAGGTTCCCAAGTCGTGGAAAAATATAATGCTAGCTATGAGAGCATGACTGCTAAGGTGTGGTATGGAATGCTAGGGCATGCTAACATGTGCTAGATAGTGTGAAGGTATGTCAAACAAGCTAAGATGTGCCAAGTGATAAGGCATGCCAAGATGTGCAAGGGTGTGACAATGCATGCTAGGGATGGTTAAGGCAACAATAGGGAGAATCAAGTTAAACTACAAGTAAATGAACACATAATATGGTTATTGAATTGAGGCTTTTGTGATCCATAATAGTTGTAAGCATAACTTCGGCGAAAATCACATGAGGAAAGACCTTTGTTGACGTGTTTCGAACCAACCAGTGTGGTTCATCGTCAGGACAAGTTGAAGAAAAAAATCCAACTTAGCAAGTTAAATAGTCTGAGCAGAGACTCCAATGGCTAAATCGACAAACGACTAATTTTGACCTTCAGACCTAGGTCAAATTATTATTCATTAATTTAATATTATTATTACTTTTAATATTAATACATAACATATTTTTAATCGTTAGTTTTAAAAAGTAATTAATTAATTTATTAATAATTATATATATATATATATATATATATATATATATATATATATATATATATATATATATATATATATAAGTTATAATATTAGTTTATTAAGATAAAAGTTAGGATTAAAAAATAAATAAAATACTTTTAGTGGTTAGTTTAAGAAGATAATTTACTTATTTATTTAAATTATTTAATAATTATTGTTAATATACTTACTATATATATATATATTACAATCATAAAGTTAAGGTTAAAAATATAAATAAATAAAATAATTTAAATGGTCAGTTAGAGAAGATAATTTATTTAATTTAATTAAATTATTTATTATTATATATTAATAATATAAGTAAATTTTTTTGTTTAATTAAATTATTTATTAAATATAATTGATATTATATTAGTCATATAGTCTTGATATTAATATATTATTAATATTAGTAGTCAAATTATTATTTATTAATTAAATATTATTATTATTATTATTATTATTATTTATGGAAATAAGTTAAATTAGGTAAAATATATAGATAAATAAAATATTTTTAATGGTTAGTTTTAAAAAAATTTAATTTAATTTATTTATATATATATATATATATATATATATATATATATATTTAAGTTATAATATTAGATTATTAAGATAAAAGTTAGGTAAAAGATAGATGAAAAATGAATAAAAATAATAAATAGATCATTAAAAAAATTTTTAATTAATTAATTAATTAATTAATTATATATATATATATATATATATATATATATATATATATATATATATATAAAAAACAAAGAGAATGACAAAAAATAAAGGAGACATTCCATCTCCTTAATGTCTTTGTGGAGAATGGCTACAGTAGGCACCTAGGTCAGAAGGCTTTCCTTAAAGCCTCTAAAAATGCGATAATTAATAAAGAACCGAAGGATCACTCACTAGGGGTCCATCTTCCCTATGCTCAAGGAAGCACAGAAAAAATTGCTCGGATACTTAAGAGGTATGATATCCCCTCTACCTTTAGGCCCCTCAACACCATTCACAAATCCCTTCGATCGGTGAAAGATCCTGTTGACCCTATGGACATGAAGGATTTCTACTTGATCCCTTCTTCTTGTGGAACCCCCTATATCGGGGAAACAGGACGTTCCATCCATTAGAGGATAAGCGAACATGACGTTGACCTAAGACATGGGAGAACCAAATCTTCAGCGTTAGCAGAGCATGTGGAAAAGACCAAGCATCAAGTTTGTATTGAGGAGGCCAAGGTTGTTGCTAAGGTTTCTCAATTCCATCATCGTAAATTCACGGAAGATATTGAGATTGGAATAAGGCCTAACAATCTCAATAGAGATGACGACTGGAAAATTAGTAGCTGTTGGATCCCTGCCCTGTCGTCTTAGGTTTTCTCCTTCCCCCCCCCCCCCTTTTTTTTTGGTGCTAGCTTTCTGTGTTCCCCCTCGAGCCTTCCTTCCTCCTAGGGTTGATCCGTTTTGCACTGTGGTTTCAATTGGTTTTTTTCCTGTCCCTCCCCTTTTTTTTTTTTTTGTCGTTCTCTCTGTTTTATTTTTATTTATTTATATACCTTTTATATATATATATATATATATATATATATATATATATAGATATAGATATATATATGAATTAATGAATTAATTAATTATTTTTTAATGATCTATTTATTATTTTTATTCCATTTTCAACTATCTTTTACCTAACTTTTATCTTAATAACCTAATATTATAACTTTTATATATATATATATATATATATATATATATTAATAAATAATTTAAATAAATAAATTAAATTGAAATTTTTTTAAAACTAACCATTAAAAGTATTTTATATATATATATTTTATCTAATTTAACTTATTTCCATAATTAATAATAATAATAATAATAATAATAATAATAATAATAATAAAAACAATAATAATATTAAATTAATAAATAATAATTTGACTACTAATATTAATAATATATTAATATGAAGACTATATTACTAATATAATATTAATTATATTTACTTATATTATTTATATATAATAATAAATAATTTAATTAAATTAGATAAATTACCTTTTCTAACTAACCATTCAAATTATTTTATTTATTTATATTTTTAACCTTAACTTTATGATTTTAATTGAAATAAATAAATATATATATATATATATATATATATATATATATATATATATATATATATATATATATATATATAATTATTAATAAATTAATTAATTAATTTTTAAAACTAACCATTAAAAATATTTTATGTATTAATATTAAAAATAATAATAATATTAAATTAATGAATAATAATTTGACCTGGGTCCGAAGGTCAAAATTAGCCGTTGGTCGATTTAGCCGTTGGAGTCTCTACTCAGACTATTTAACATGCTAAGCTCGATCTGTTTCTTCAACTTGTCCTGATGATGAACCACACTCGTTCGTTTGAAACGCGTCGACAAAGGTCTTTCCTCATGTGATTTTCGCTGAAGTTCTGCTTACAACATAATAGGGTCAATAAGTCATGAGTTTACCTTTTCCACTAGAGGCATGCTAAGCACACCAACACTAGGTGCCAATAGGTTCCAAGTTTGAAGTGTGAGTGTATTCTAAATGCCAAATCTTCCTCCGTTGCTTCTCATCTACTTTCCAATAATTGATCTCAAATAACTTTAATATTAAACCATGCCAAAGCATACCAAGGCATCTCAACATATGCCAAACATGCTATGAGTTTCCAAGTGCCAACACATGCCAAGTGTCAATGTCTATCAACGAGTGTGATGCATGTTATGAAGTGGTAGAGCATGTCAAAGGGTGCTAAAGTTTGTTAGAGAGTGTCAATGCATGTTGTGGAGTGTTAGGGAGTACCAAGACAACACAAGGGAGCACTAGGTCAAAATGCATGGAAGTGAATGAATGTAAGGGTGTGTTAGGGAGTGCCAATGAGTGCTAGTTGTCATGTCAAGGAGGGAGTGACAAGGTATGTTAAGCACTGGTAAGGCATACTAGGGAATATCAAGGTAGGTTAAGAAGTGGTAGAGTGTGCTAGGTAGTTTCATGGTGTGCTAACATGTGCCAAACAGTGGCAAGACATGCCAGGTGCTATGACATGTTAGGATGTGGAGGGTGTTAGAGTATGGTATTATGCATCAAGGAGTTTCAAGGTAACAAAAGGAATAACCAAGCTAAAATGCAAGTTAATTAACACATAAGAGGGTTAATAAGTTGAAACTTTATCCTTTTCAAAAGGGGCATGCTAGGCGCGTTAATACTAGGTTCCAATACATGGCAAGTTCAAATGCGTGCCATGTGCTAATGTATGTCAATGCAATATTATGCCAAGGTGTTACAGTGCATGCTATGGATAACAGGGAATGCCAACACATGCTAGGGCAGTGCTATGCTAGGCTAGCGCATTCCAACATGTGCTTGGGCATCCTATTCATGGAAAGATGGTTTAGGTATAAAGATGTTCCAAGACATGCGAGGTCCCAAGGAATGTTAGTGTGTGCCAAAGTATGTTAAGATGTGCCATGACCGTTGAGGAGTGCTTATAGGTCTCTCTCATTAATAAAATTGACAGATCTTGATTATGTATTGAATAATGTAGTTCCTAAACACACTAGAGGAACTTTATCTGAAGGGAATTTTCTAGATAATAAACCTAATAGAGATGAATGATGTGTTGACTAATAAGAAACCCATATTTTTATTACCAGAGGGAAATGATACACACCAATTACTTCTTAACAAATTGACTGACTCTAACCACTATGGCCTTGTACACATAATGAAAAGCACTCCACAACAATGGTCTTAAATCGTTACCTTTTGAAAGAAAATATAGTAACATGTACATAGTGTCATCAAAAACTAATTGGAATGATCAATGATGATGAACTTTTTTTGACTGTCGACAAAAGGAACAAAAAATAGCATTGGTGAGGGTCAATAAAAGATCGTCACTAGAAGTGTCATCAAAGAGAGAATTAGTGATGGGCCTTTCACGACCCTCACCAAAAGTGTCACCAAAGAGAGAATTAGTGATGGGTCTTTAACGACCCTCACCAAAAGTGTCATTGAAAATGGATTTAGTGACAAAACTTAAAGGACCATCACTGTATACACTTACAACAACATTTTTTTAAGGACCATCACCATATGCGACATTGGTGTTGGACCTTAAAAGTTCATCACACGCATGACCCTCACCAATGACCTTTTTTCTTATAGTGATTCCATGCAAGTATAATGAGTGACTTAACAGACCACCATGCTTTTAAAAGTTCTTTATTCAATTTTGGGGAAAAATTTATGATCACAATATATACAGATTTCACTAGTGCATGGACTATTTTTGGAGAATTTTCATACTTGCTCACTATTTTTTATCATTTAATGACATAAGGTAAGAAGAAAAAAATGGTGATTTTTCAACACATTCAATGATCCATCAACTTTCTTTTAAATGTGATCATCAATAAGCCAACTAAAAATTCCCTTTTGAAGAGGAGAGGGAGATGAAGCTATAGGTGATTTTTCAAACGGTTTGGTGTTTTGTTTTTGAAGCTATTGAATTTTCATTTCAAGGAATTTTAGAACTATCAATATCTGCAATGACACAGTTTAGCATATATTAGTAATAAATATTAGTCCTTCATGAAAATAAAAAAAATCATATATCATTAGAAAATAGATTAATAACAATCTATTGGTACCAAGATTGTTGTACACATCTTAAATTTTGTAGAGTTTTGGATTCTCTGAAGTTTTCATTTTTGGAAAATTGCTGAATTTTTCCTTTTTCATTGATTAAAAACTCTCAGATGATAGATGTAAATAAATATAACACTCTCCTAGGAGAACTTTTTGCAACTCTAGTTTTTGTTAACCATAGAGAGTTTTCCCCAAAAACCTCTCGATCAAGAGAGTTATAGACTCATGACCAAGAGTTTCACCCAAAAAAGCTCTCAAGAGAAACTAAGTGTAAGTGGAAACCCCCAAAACCAAAACAAAAATAATGCGAAAATCCTAATGCTAGTAATAAAAATTAGAAAATTAGTAATACCTATAACAATGATCAATGCCAAGGGAAGACAATAATATTCACATGAACTTCCTTTGCACATTGTGTTCAAAGTATGGTCACTATACTCACCGTTACCCATAAGCTACATATTTTAAATGATTGAAGGAATCAATGTCCAGCCAAAGCCCCCTCCCCGGCCCCCACCACCACCCACCCCTCAAGGCATGTAATCTCCCTTGTATAATTTCCCTCAACGACCACAACCTTCCATTTTGCACAACCCTTTCTCATAAAAAGAAGTTGTAGTTACATAGTAGGAAATTAGACCATAAAACCAATATTTCAATTAGTTCCCACTACTAGGTCAAACTCAATGAGAAACTTGAACATGTTTATGAACTCAACATATATTTGTCTACAAACATGTAAGCACCAATACAATATTCCTCTTAACTTCTTTTTGACCACTTTGGATACCATCCAATTGTTGGCTAGCCTGCTTTTGATTATCCCATGTTGTACTAGTGATCCTACTCCCAAAAAACCAAAGGAAGCTCTATGACACACTACTATTGGTAACAAAGGGATGATCCAAGAAAATAGAATTTACAACTCAACCAGGGAGAAAATTTTCAAAATTTTACCTCTTTCGTGTGTTTGTTTAGCTCTCTAGTTATTTGAATTTAATTCATTCCTAACTTTTACTATTTTGGCGTAACTTTTAGAGCCTTTGTAGCTAATTAATCCAAAAAAAATTCTTAAAAACTGAAGATTTGGGCCAAACCCCTAATCAACACTTGTGTGCAGTGTGGACGTAAGATTGACACCATTCCCAATACTCTTACAAAATGGTTTGAGAACATTGCAATGCTTATATACCTAACAAATACAACATCGATGCCTTTCTGTTGAGGTTTTTTATATGGTTTTTCTTGTTTCTTCTTTTCTTTCTACAAACCCCATGCCCAAAGTCTAAATAAAGTCTAGATCTAGCTTATTAGACCCTATACATAGTCATCACACCTCGGATCCACTAGGATATATAAAATTTGTGAAATTTTTTAAGGGCTTTGAACTTAGTGTTGGGTTTGAATCCCCACAATGCCATTGGGGATGGTTGGATCTCTGTTATCATAGTCATGTACTCTAGTTTGTGCCTATTTCTATCTAGTGTGTTGAGTCTTTTTCTTGTCTTATTACTCCCTTTATGAATGCTTAGTAGTAGCTTTCATGGTTTTCGGTGTTTCTATCTTGTTTATTTGGGGATTCTTCCTTACATGTTGTGTTTCAAATTTCATTTGGTGCACTTGAATTTTCAAAGAAATAAAGAAAGGGAAATTTGGAGGTTTAGAATGGAAAACTTAGTGGATTGGGTTTTGAATACATTAGAACATCCATTTTTTTGAATACCTTTCCATATCTCTATTTTTTATGTTATCCTTCAATAGGCTACACAAGTCCTTGAGGTTGACGTAAGCATATGGCGAACTGTGTGTAGTATTCATTGATTATATATATATATATATATATATTGTTTTTATTATTAGTATGGTCACTATAATCACCATTACCCATAAGCTACATATTTTAAATGATTGAAGGAATCCATGTCCAACCAAAGCCCTCCCGTCCCCCCTTGCCCCCTTTCATCATTCACTCCTTTTATTATTCTTCAAGGTGAAATAGTCATATCCTATAATAAATTCTTGATTTCAAGACCTACCTTACTATTTTACATGTTAAGATTTTAGAATTTTTAACCTTCTAATTTTTTATACCAATATTCTCCCACATGTTAAAAGAATATATCAAATCATGTTTGCTCACTTCTAAACACTTTCAAAATGTGGGTGGGCTAGTAACAGTATTAAATTAATAAAAATAATAGTACTAATTCATCTTTTAACATTTATAATTAAATATTTTTAAAACTTAAAAATTTTAGATTAAATAAAGATTAATTTTTAAAATAATCATAAATGAAATTAAAATATTGTATATGTGGCCAAGGGAGGATGTTGAGCCTTCCCCACTCCCATACCCCCTCCTGGTTCAATGGCAATGTTTGAGGGACATGCTCAACATTGCATCCTCCAATCCAATGGGATGTAGTGATGTCTAGCAATGCCCTTCCACCCAACGCATAACAAATAATTATATATTTGATTTTAATTTTATTTATTTATTTTTCCATTTTAAAAAAATAATGTTTATTTTTATTAAAACAACTATAATTAAAGCATTTACCATAAAGCAGATCGAATATGAGTGTGGTTGAGAGGAGTGTTATGTCAAGGAGCCCAAAGGACCTACATCAACTACAAGTATCTTCATTAATAAAATGTTACATCTTCCCTCCATTTGTTTATGTATCTTTATATTTGAATAGTTAGATATAGGTTTATTTATTTGGTTTTGAATGACTAATGTTGATAATCCATGGATAGAAAGACTGAATTGTTATGTCTTGATCTTTTTTGCAAGAAGTAGGTTCTAGGAGCTAGGACGAGGATAATCATAGTCAACCCCAATCAAGCCAAGCTAGGATCAACCTACAATTAAAAGGTATGCAACAAACATCTCTCATTCATATTTTAGGTTTTTCGTGCATTCAAATCATTAGGGGAAGACTAGTGAAGTTGCGAAAACATGAAGTTGGGAAACACTTTTAGCTTCATGTTTTTGTCGTAGAAAATTGTGAATTTTTATGTTTTTCCAATTTCAACCATTGTAAACTCATATTTTCTTTGAGAATTTTTCTATGTAGTAAAACAATATTTGTAGAGAATGGTATTTCTTTCGTACTATTTGTTTTTTAATTAAAAAACACATAGTTGGAGAAATTTGTTGTTTGTTGATTGCATATAATTGAAAATTCCATTCAATTATAATGAGTAACTTAAAAAACCACCATGGTTTTATAAGATGTTGATTCAATTTTGGGGAAGAAATTATGATCATAATATGCACACATTGCACTAGTGCATGGACTAGTTTTTGGAGAATTTTCATACTCACTCACGATTTTTTATCATTTAATGACATAAGGTAAGACAAAAAAAATTGATGATTTTTCAACACATTCAATGATAAATCAATTTTCTTTTTAATGTGATCATTAATAAGCCAGCTAAAAATTCCCTTTTGAAGACGACAGGGAGAGGAAACTATAGGTGATTTTTCAAATGATTTTGTGTTTTGATTTTGAAGTTATTGAAGTTTCATTTTAGGGAATTTTAGAACTATCAATATCCGTAGTGAAACAATTTAGCATATATTAGTAATAAATATTAGTCCTTCATGAAAATGAAAAAGTCCTATATCGTTAGAAAATAGATTAAGAACAATCTATTGGTTCCAAGATTATCGTATAACTCTTAAATTTTGAAGGAATTTTCCTTCTCTAAAGTTGTCATTTTTGGAAAATTGCAGAATTTTTCCTTTTTCATCGATTAAAAACTCTCAAAGGAGAGATGTAAATAAATTTAACACTCTCCTATGAGAATTTTTTGTGACTGTAGTTTTTGTTAACTGTAGAGAGTTTTCCCCAAAAAACTCTCAGTCAAGAAAATTACAGACTCATGACCAAGAGTTTCACCCAAAAAAGTCTCAAGAGAAGCTAAGTGTAAGGGGAAACCCCCGAAACCGAAACAAAAATAATGAGGAAATCCTAATGATAGTAAGAAAAATTAGAACATTGATAATAGCTATAACAACTATCAATGACAAGGGGAGAACAATAATTTTCACATGAACTTCCTTTGCACACTATGTTGAAAGTATGCTCACTATACACCGTTACCCATAAGTTGCATATTTTAAATGATTGAAGGAATCAATATCTAGCCAAAGCCCCCCTAGACCCCCACCATGACCCACCACCACCACCCACCCCTCAAGGCATGTATTCTCCCTAGTATAATTACCCTCAACCACCACAACCTTCCATTTTTCACAACCCTTTCTCATAAGAAGGAGTTGTAGTTACGTAGTATGAAATTGGACCATAAAGCCAATCTTTCAATTAGTTCCCACTACTAGGTCAAACTCAATGATAAACGAGAACATGTAAATTATGAACTCAACATATATATGTCTACAAACAGGTATGCACCAATGCAATATTCCTCTTAACTTCTCTTTGACCACTTTGGATACCATCCAATTGCTGGATAGCAAGCTTTTGATGATCTCATGTTGTAATAGTGATCCTACTCCCAAAATACCAAAGGAAGCTCTATGATGCACTACTATTGGTAACAAAGGGATGATCCAAGAAAATCGAATTGACAACTCCATGAGGAGAAAATTTTCAAAATTTTAGCTCTTTGGTGTGTTTGTTTAGCTCTCTAGTTATTTAACTTTAACTCATTCCCAACTTTTACTATTTTGGGGTAGCTTTTAGGGTTTTTGTAGCTAATTAATCCAAAAAAAATTCTTAAAATCTGAATATTTGGGCCAAAACCCCTAATGAACACTTGTGCGGAGTGTGGACATACCATTGACACCATATCCAATACTCTCACAAAGTGTTTTGAGAACATTGCAATGCTTACATACCTAACAAATAGAGCATTGATGCCTTTTCATTGACAATTTTTAGAGGTTTTTGCTTGTTTCTTATATTTCTTTCTATAAAGCCCATGCCCAAAGTCTAAATAAAGTCTAGTCTAACTTATTAGACCCTATACACAGTCATCACACCTCGGATCCACGAGGATATATAAAATTTGTGATATTTTTTTAGGTTTTGAACTTAGTGTTGGGATTGATTCCCCACAATGCCATTGGGGATGGTTGGATCCATGCTACCATAGTCATATACTCTAGTTTGTGCCTATTTCTATCTAGTGTGTTGAGTCTTTTTCTTGTTTTATTACTCCTTTTATGAATGCTTAGTAGTAGCGTTCATGGTTTTGTAATGACCTATTTATAAAAGTAATATTAAATAAATTTTAATAAATAAATTATATTAATCAAATTAATAAAATAATAAAAATAAACTAGTGATAAAGTATTTTAATATAAGTCTAACCTTTATATTAAAATAAAATCAGAAAGAAAGGAAAGTTAATTTAAAAAATGAATACATCCTTTTTAAAAAGGAATATACATGACACGACATGGGAAGGGTGTCGTGAGGAAATGAAGTGGTGGGTGTTGGAGGAATGACGACCACCGCCAAGAATGAATCTATAAACCAGAAGGAAGAATTTGGGAGGGGGATCAGAAGGAAGAAGGAAGAATGAAGGGGATATGGAAGAAGTAAATTTGAGTTATTTACGGAAGGAGAGCTAGTTGTTCTGAGGTTTCTGGGCACGGGGGAATAGTCTGCTTCAACTGAGAAGCTTATTGGATTGAGTAGCAAGGTTTTGCTCAGTCTAGCTGGGTGGTTTCGGTCTTTTGGTAAACGGGAGAAAAATGGGGGGGTTATGAAACATTCTCATCCATAGCAGACATTCACAGCAGACCAATTAAGTACTTATCATTGATTCAAGCAATAAGTTATATGAACTTTTGCATAAATTAGAACATAAATTTTCTTAAAGTTCCATACACTATTTAAAATAGATAGACAGTTCAATAATTTTTTATAGAATTAGAAATGCTCCTTTACATCAGTTGAGACCTTACTTAGAAATGGTCCTTTACATCAGTTAAGACATTACATTTCATATCAGAGCCTAGGTTAGAACCTTGTGAGACCTTACAGGCCCATTAAATATTGTTTTCAAGCTTCTGTATTTTAACCCACCCCAATTATTTTGTTTGTAATTTATGAAATTCAATTATGTAGTGATTTCTACGTTTCCTTGTTTGTATTTTTTTCCGTACCGTATTACAGTGGAATGTCTATCAAAGAGGAAGACTGTATATAGATTTGTGAAATTTTTCGGACATCTTAACTAGAATTATTAGAACTGCCTTGTATGAAATGCCCTGTATATATCCGTTGGGCGTGCAATAAGAAAATTTATATCGTTAATAAAGAAGCTTAGCTTTGGGAAGTGACCAACTTACCAGAAACCAGAAACAAGCTCAGAATGGGAAATCATAACTCTGAAGCTTCACAATTTCATTACAATGTTTCCTCTCCAATTCTTCTATGGATTTCTGTGGACCTAGATTTTTTTGCTCCACTTCCAAGGTTTTCTATGCAATTTTATTCCCAATCATTCTTAAAAATGCTTGACACCTTGCATGAAAAACACTATTAACTTTCTCAAGAGCCAGTACATTCATCATCAACAAGCCGTAATACACACTCTGAATATTACCTCATACGTCACACTCCCCTTGCCGCCCATGTAACTAGTGCTTTCCACCCTATATGCCAACGATTATCATAATCATTAGTCTATTTGAAATGTGCATTATCCACAGAAGTTACCATGCTACGTTTGTTATAACAGCCAGAGTTTTGTCATAAAAAAATGGTTGTATTGTGGAGCAGACGGGATTTGACTATCAGAATAGTCTTTTTGTTCTAAGAGAAACACTAAAAAAGATTAGCATTGTCAAATTGATAAGAATACATTACAGTTCTTGATTTGGTATGTTGAATAGACCCTTCGTGGAAGTATCTTAGACCAAAACGTGTCTATGCAGAGGGTTCCAAAATTCATATATATAATGTTATATAAACTATATCAAAATCAAAGATTATAAGTTAACAAGCATTATACCACATTGTTTTCGAAACCAATGTGATAAAGGTCAATACATCAAATTGGTCACATTTTTGAATAACAAAAAAGGGATAGACATATATGTATATGTACTTAGTGTTGCAAGGTATGTAATATATATGTATGCCTATAAGAAAAGGTCTCAAGATATGGTATGAATTTACCATGCAACCATTATAGTCCATTCTAGGGTATTATGGCTAAGTGGGAGATATTCAATAGAATCAAACCATATGTATATAGTTATGTAATGGTATCAAAATTTTAATGGTAGCCACCATTATAAAAAAAAAAAAAAAAAAGTAATTGGTTGGAATTAGGGACTCATAGGAGTTTGTCAGACTTCCACATGTCGTGTTGCAAATTTAATTGATGTTGAAAGAGATGAATCTTTGTCTCCTTCTCCATCTAAACTTCTATAACCCACTTCAAGTCCGCGGCATATATCTAAGAAGTCCTCGGTCTTACAAACATATGTTATTCTGATGTTATATATTTCAGAAGTAGCTCTCCACGTGTGAAGCCACTTTCCAACTGTCAAACACTCATAAATAATAGTCATAATTTGAAGCCATACTTACACCTCCAGTCCATTCTGGTAGCCTACCACGTAGATACCTAAGTTTTCAAGAAAATCACAAAAAAAAATGTGACCAATTTTTCAAGAAAATTATGTTTAAAAATTAATGTAATTATGAGATTGACCGTTGTGATTTATATCAATTAGAATCATAAATTTAACTTGTGTAATTTATAGGTTTTAGAAAATTATTTTTATACTATTAAATTTATTTATGTAAAAAGAAAAAAGAACATTACAATTTTACTAATAATATTTCTATGAGAAGTTATATTTATTATAATTTACTTATGAATTAAGAGTAGAAATAATAATCTTTTTTTTGTGTGAAAGAATATAGAAAATTGTCAACATTGATCTAACAAATTAAATTTAGCCTCTTAACGATTTCATCTAACTTATAATTTTTTTTTGTATGGAATTGATTAATGTTGACATAATGTCTTGTATAATAAATTTTATATATATTTTATTTGCACAAGGTAATTTTTATTATTTTATTATTTGGGATTTTGATTTATGCCTAACTAAATAAAAACATAGTATAAATCTGATATACAAGTTAGTGGATAATGTTTACTAAGAGAATAAATATTATGAATGAAACTTAGAACAATTTGCGGTTTATAAGGACTTATGCATTAAAATAAGTACAAAAACCCTGGATTAGGACAAGGAGCTCGCGAGACCACCCTCCTTGACCTTGGTACTAGTAAGATATGCTTAGCAGATAAAAATAGCAAAAAAAACTATAACCATTTATAAATGTGAAATTGCAAAAACTATATGTCAAATTCGAATGTATACCCCAAATTTTTATAAAATTTTATTATATATAAAAGAAAAAATACAATGGTAAGGACATATGAGCGATGACGACATGATTAGGTAGCATCACCGTCATTAATGCCACCACCATCATCATCATCGTCTCCATCACCACCACCATCGTCATCATCTCCATTGAGACCATCAACAACACTCATGGCTCCAGCACCGGAGTTGACTGTGACAATGAACTCATTGGAAGCCTTATTGGAACCATTAAAAGGGTCAACCATGGCTAAGACCAAAGAAGAACTTGAACCCTTAGCAACCAATTCAGCTGAACCAAAGAATTTTGAGTATAAAAGATCAAAGGAAGATATTTCTAGGGAGCTTCAGAAAATTAAACTCCCAGAATTTTCAGGAGGTTGAGCTGGAAAGCGTGCTGAGGCGTGGTTAGAAGGAATGAACAGATGCTTTAAATTAATATAATATTCTTTTTCTGCAAAAAAAAACTGATATATTTCAATTAAACGAAATCACCTTGATTTGGTGGGGAAATCTAGAAAAACAACTACACCTCACGACGGATAATGTTCCTTGGGAATTGTTCGATGAAAGATTCCGTGCAAAGTATTTACCTCCATATTTTCAACAATAACAAGCTAGGGCCTTTCATACATTAGTTCAAGGTAATAAAACAAAGGACGAATATGAGATAAGGTTTATGGAACTTTTTAAATACATTCACTACTTAGATTCTGATGAATGTCAAGCTAAATGCTTCATATTTGGGTTAAGTCCTTGCATCAGAGCCATGGTGAGCATGTGGAAATCATCATCAGTAGCTGAGGTGGTAGAATGTGGTCATTCTACAGAAGAAAATTTAGGAATCAAAAAGGATGTAGAGCCAGCAAAACCCTTACAATCAGGATTTCCATGAAAGATTCCCCGAAATTTCTTCAGGGGAGGTAGCTCAAGGCCACCCTATGGTAATAGATTTATCCCAAGAAATGTTGGAACAAGAGCTTCCATGGCAGTTAATACTATAGCCACTAAATCATCAAACACCAATCCATGGAAATCTCATGGAACTGCTAACAGAGGAAGAAATTCGAGAGGAAGGAACATGAGAGGATTAAGATCTTTATTTAGAAATTCGCGTCCTGATTCAAGAGGACCAACATAGGTTAACTATTGGGAATGTGGAGGACCACATTTTCAACCTGATTGTCCAAAAACTTCATCAAGTATATTGCGTAGGACTGGAAAGGAACCAATATCAAATAATCAAGGCAATCATAGAATTCATGCATTAGTCAATAATGATCAAACATCACATCAATCCACTGTAGTAAAATCTTCAGGTATCATTAATGGTTTAAATCTAAAAATATTATTTGATATTGGCGCCACGGATAGTTTTATTTCGTCATATGCATTAAACAAATGTGGGTTGGTAGCTCATAGACAAAATGATTTCAGACAGGTAGAAATGGCCTCAGGAGAACTCCAATATGTAGACTTAAGTGTGGATCAATGTAAAATTGACCTAGGGGTTTGTTCTACTAAATTGAAATTTTATGTCACAGCCTTAGGAACTTATGATCTTGTCATAGATATGGATTGGATAGAAGCTCATCAAGCTTGGGTAGACAGTTATGGAAAAATAATTCTAGGTATAAATGATGAAGGAGAAGCGATCCAAATTCAAGGAATCAAGAGAAAAGTATCTTTATGCTACATATCATCAATGAAAATGAAGCGATGCTTAAGAAAATGTTGTCACGCATATGTAATTTAAGAAGTAAGTAAAGGAAAAGGACCATATTTAGGAAAATATGTGGTGTTAGCCGAGTTTTTGGATATATTTCCAAAGGAACTACCAGGATTACCCCCTAAAAGAGAACTAGATCTCACAATAGAATTGAAACATGGTACTCAACCAATCTCTAAAACACCTTATAGAATGACAGCCCCAGAACTTCAAGAAAGACAAATTCAATTGAAGGAACTATTGGATATAGGACATACTCGACCCAATATATCACCTTAGGGTGCTCCTGTAATTTTTCTCAAGAAGAAAGATGGATCCTTA
Source organism: Pinus tabuliformis (assembly GCA_031772625.1). NCBI lineage: Eukaryota > Viridiplantae > Streptophyta > Pinopsida > Pinales > Pinaceae > Pinus > Pinus tabuliformis. Next base: position 264,411,219 of record CM062804.1, read on the forward strand.
AGATTATGCATAGATTATCAAGACTTGAATTGAACTACGATAAAGAATCGATATCCTATGCCTTGAATTGATGATCTTTTCGATCAAATGAAAGGAGCTGCTGTCTTTTCAAAAATTGATCTTCAATCGGGCTATCATCAGCTAAGGATTTCTGAAAGTGATATTTCTAAGACTACATTTTGAACATGTTTTAGACATTATGAATTTACTGTGGTACCATTTGGATTAACAAATGCACCAGCAGTATTCATGAACCTTATGAACATTGTTTTCTGCAAATACCTTGATCAATTTGTACAAGTCTTTTTAGATGATATACTCATCTATTCGAAGAATGAGAAAGAACATGAAGATCATTTACGAATAGTGTTGTCGTGCCTCAGAAAACATCAGTTGTATGGAAAATTATCCAAGTGTTCATTCTTTCAAGAAAAGATTCATTACTTAGGTTATATCATATTAGGTGAAGGGATCTCAATAGACCCTGAAAAGGTAAAAGCAATCATGGAATGGCCAATACTGAAAAATGCACATCAAGTACAAAGTTTCATGGGTTTAGATGGTTACTACCGAAGATTTGTGGAAGGATTCTCCAAAATTGCAAAGCCGATTACAACCCTTCACTGTAAAGAGGTTAAGTATGAATGGACTGAGGAATGTAATAAAGCATTCTGTGAACTCAAAAGACTACTGACCACTACACCAATCTTAAGAGTCCCTGATATGGACAAATATTTTATGGTATGTACTGATGCATCCAAACATGGGTTAGGTGCAGTATTAATGCAGGATAGAGGAGTAATAGCATATGTTTCAATAATGTTAAAACCTCATGAAGAACTCTATACTACTCATGATTTAGAGTAGCCATTGTAATACTAGCTTTAGAGATTTGGAGACACTATCAAGTGGCGCGAAGTTTTACACTTAAAAGTGACCATCAAAGTCTTCAATATTTCTTCACCAAAAAAGACTTAAATGCCAGACAAAGACAATGGAGTGAGTTCCTAAGTGAGTATGACTTTGGAATATCATATATTAAGGGAAAAGAAAATGTAGTAGTGGATCCTTTAAGGAGAAGAGCATGGATATTTTCTCTCATACCTATCAAAGTAGACTTAAGACAACGAGTACTAGAATATCTCAGAAAAGATAGCTGGTATTTAAAGGTGAGAACTAGTCTTGAGAGTAAAAAGCCAAAATAATCTAAGTTTGAAGGAAATGAACTAGAAAATGATAGATTCTTACGATTCCATGGAAGGATGTATATTCCTAATAATAGGGATCTTCAAGACACTATCCTTAAAGAAGCCCACAGAGAAGTGTATTGTGCACATCGTGGAGTCAAGAAAATGTACGCAGATACCAATAAACTCTTCTTCTGGTCGGGCATGAAACATGATATCATTCAATTCATTGCAAGATGTTTGGAATGTCAACAAGTAAAAGCAGATCATTGTCATCTAGCGGGTCTTTTACAACCTCACGACATTTCTACGACCAAATGAGAGATTATTTCTATGGATTTTATCACTCGGCTACCTCTTACTTCTCAAAGACACAATGCCATTTTGGTAGTAGTAGATAAATTAATGAAAAGCACCCATTTCATTCCCGTAAGAGATACTTATGACGTTACTGATGTAGCTCGAGTATTCATAAATGAAATTATCAGATTTCATGGAGTACCTAAGAAGATTATATCAGATAGAGATTCTCGATTCACTTCAAGATTTTGGACTTGCATGTAATGAGCCTTAGGAACTCAATTAAATTTAAGCACATCTTATCATCTTGAAATTGATGGGAAAACAGAAAGGGTAGATCAAATACTTGAAGATATGTTGAGGATGTATGTTATGGATCAGCAATCACAATGGGAGAAGTACTTATCCTTAATCGAATTTGCATACAATAATAGTTACCACATTTCTATCAGAATGCCTCCATTTGAAGCATTATATGGTAGACCTTGCAGAACACCATTAACTTGGGACAGGTTAGAAGATCGAGTGATAATAGAACCATAATTAATCCAAGAAATGGAAGAGCAGGTAAAACAAATTAGAAAATGGTTAAAGGATGCACATGATAGAAAAAAGAGTTATACTGATGCTCACAGAACTAATAGGATGTATGAAGTAGGGAATCAGGTTTCATCCACATCAAACCAAATTAAAGTACTATCTGATTTGGAAAAGGGACAAAATTATCACCCCGATTTATTGAACCATTTAAAGTCATGGAAAGAGTTGGACCTGTCACCTATCATCTTGCACTACCACCTAAATTGCATAAAGTTCATAATGTATTTCATGTATCTGTATTAAGACATTATATAGCTGATCAATCTCATAACCTTCAATGGAAGGAACTACAGAATCAGACGAAGGAATCATATCAGTCGAACCATTACGTATACTAGAACGTAGGGTTCGACAGCTCAGAAATCATCTAGTAGACCAGGTTAAGGTCTAGTGGGACAGGTATAGTCATGGATCAACTACTTGGTAAGATACAGAAATTATATGTCAAAAGTACCCCAACTTGTGTCAATTTTGAAGAACTTTAAACCATGTTTTGTATATATTTGCTTTAATTTAAATCAGAGACTCAGAACCCTTTTGAAATGATCATATATAAACATGAAATTTTATGACATCATATATGTTTAATTCTGCTAGTACATGGAACATGTTACTGATCCTACTAAATTATAGTTATCAAAGTAAAGTTTAAATATTTCGGTAATTTTGCTTCTGATGGGAATTAAGATATTATAATTTTTTTCATTATGCATATCAATATGATTGATGAGATAGAAATCAAAGAATGATTACATTTTAATATGAAAGTTAATGACATGAATATAATATTGCAAAGTATGTTATATTGTAGTTGACATGTGTGGATTATACATAACCTATTTGTTTTTTTTTTAATATGTTAATGCACATTTTATAAATGCATGGACAAGTGTTTATGATTGCAGATAATATCCATTACCAAAATGATCGTGTGATGACAAAAACCTCAGAACAATTAAGGCTCAAAGAGATTCTGTGATAGGGTATTAACCCTGATTCTATTGGGAGGGGTGGAGGTGTTGCCCACTGTGTATCCTCCGAAACCTGGAGTCATGGGAGGACTGTGTGAGTCACGCTCCCCTAGGCATGTGATGATGAATGCCAGATGCCTACTAGGTATCAGGTCGATATAACCAACGTTGTCATCCTTGGAGTTTATAAATGGTTAGGCTAGTATAACTGATGCCATGACAAACTCTAGTAGAGGACGGATAGGATTGGAGCAGAAGAGATTAGGAAGGATATGATGATTTTGTAATAGCTGGGGAACCTAATGAAATAAAACATGATCATTAAAGTTATAAACCTAAAGTATTCAAAACACCAAAATGTGTAGTTCTCTTATATTAAGTAAGAATTTAACTTCAATACATAATCCTAAGAAAAATGTACTAATCGCTATCATGAATATTCATATAAGATAAAACTCTAACTTCGGGATGAAGTTTTCTGAAGGGGGGTGTATGTAACGACCTATCTATAAAAGTAATATTAAATAAATTTTAATAAATAAATTATATTAATCAAATTAATAAAATAATAAAAATAAACTAATGATAAAGTATTTTAATATAATTCTAACCTTTATATTAAAATAAAATCAGAAAGAAGGAAAGTTAATGAAAAAATCAATATATCCTTTTCAAAAAGGAATATACATGACATTAGATGGGAAGGGTGTCATGAGGAAATGAAGCGTTGGGTGCTGGAGAAGGACGACTACTGGAAAGAATCAGTTTATAAACCAGAAGTAAGAAATTGGGAGGGGAATCGGAAGGAAGAAGGAAGAACGAAGGGGATACGGAAGAAGTAAACTTGAGTTATTTAGAGAAGGAGAGTTGGTTGTTTTTGAGGTTTCTGGGCACGAGGGAGTAGTATGCTTCAACTGAGAAGCTTACTAGATTGAGTAGCAAGGTTCTGCTGAGTCTGGCTGGGTGGTTTCGGTCTTTTGTTAAACGGGAGAAAACTGGAGGGGTTCTGAAACATTCTCATCCGCGGCAGACATTCGCAGTAGACCAAGTAAGTACTTATCATTGATTCAAGAAATTAGTTATATCAAGTTTTGCATAAATTAGAACCTAAATTTTCTTAAAGTTTCATACTCTATTTAAAATAGATAGACAGTTTAGTAAATTTTTATAGAATCAGAAATGGTCCTTTACATAAGTTGAGACCTTACCTTGAAATCGTCCTTTACATCAGTTGAGACCTTACAGGTTTTGGGTGTTTCTATCTTGTTTATTTGGGGATTCTTTCTTACATGTTTTGTTTCAAATTTCATTTGGTGCAGTTGAATTTTCAAAGAAATAATGAGAGGGAAGTCTAGAGGTTTAGAATGGAAAACTTAGTGGATTGTGTTTTGAATACATTAGAACATCCATTTTTTTAATACCTTTCCATATCTCTATTTTTTATGTTATCCTTAAATAGGCTACACAAGTCCTTGAGGTTGATGTAAGCATGTGGTGAACTGTGTGTAGTATTCATTGTTGTTGATTATCCCAAGAGCAAGATGCTTTAATGACTAGAACTTGACCAATTGAGCTAACCCTTTGGGCTCCATATATATATATATATATATATATATATATATATATATATATATATATATAGATATATATATATATATATATATATATATATATATATATATATATATATGGAGCCCAAAGGGTTAGCTCAATTGGTCAAGTTCTAGTCTTAGCTCAATTGGTCAAGTTCTAGTCATTAAAGCATCTTGCTAATGGGAAGTCATGGGGTGAATTTTCCGTTATCCCATTGGGGTTATGCTCAACTAATGAGTGAGCCAAACATAATACCCTCGAATGTATCTGCCCAAACAGTTTTCGTGGATGTAAGCGACCAACAATTATTTCCATAAATATAAGTGACCACCAATCTCCAATACATGGTGAACCCCACATACACATAAAACATATATCAAAATTTCATACACACTTACTTTTAAAGAAAGTGAAATTGTATTACTATAAATTAAAAATCATACTATAAGCTATGAATCTTAAGTGCAAAAATAATCTCCTTTTCTTTTCCTAAATAAATCTTATATTTTTTTCATATTAAAATAATAAAAAAAATCATATTTAAAAAGTCAACTTTTTTTTCATATGGAATCCCATTAATTAAAAAATATATAATTTGATTAATATCTTTTAATTTATTGAGACTTATTAAAAATAAAAATAATTTAAAAAATATAAAATATAATTGATTTATCATGTATGTGAGAGTGTAAACCCTACCCCCTCTCTCTATCTATATATATATTATAATAAAAAGTCCGTTTTTGCCCTACAAAATATCAACATTATCGAATTGAGAATGAATAAGGAAATAAATCGCACCATCACCACGCCCAAAGGATTCTCAATAAAGAAATAAACCCCACCATCTCTATCACCTATCGCCATCACCACCTCACCAAGGGCAATAACTTTATTTTGTTGATTCTAATATAAAATTGACTCTTACTTCCATTAATTCCTCCATGCTCACGGGGACGATTTTCACATTGAATCCAGGATTGATCTGATCTCGGTAGCCTAAAAAGCTGCTTTTCTTACTATCTACGCAATCATTTTTTTTGTTTCCCTTGTGCCCGGAATTTGTTTTTAAATTGTGACGTCGGTTTCCCGCTTAAGAAATCATATATATTTTCTCCAAGGGTTTTCCAATCTGTTCATTCGGAGCTCAAAGAAATTGATTTTGTTGTTACAGGCTTGCCCGCATACAGAACATGAATCTGAATTTGCCGCAGCTAGAAGCTTCTTTTTTTCATTTTGCAGAGGCTCCACAATCAGGAGATTCCATGGATAAAAACGAAGAAATTGCACATTCGCGTTGGAAGCCCACGAGAAGACAGAAAGAGATTTTGAAACAGTTGTTCAGAGCGGGTGACCATAACCCTACTCGCGCTCGCATAAATGAAATTACAGAGTTACTCAAAGTTCACGGCAACGTAGAAGCAAAGAATGTGTTCTACTGGTTTCAGAATTCTCACTCGCGCGACAAGAGGAAACAACAAAGAAAATTGGCGCGTGACGCAACAAGAGGAAACAACAAAGAAAATGAAATTAGCGGGAGCTCTCGGACTCCAATCCGCTCCTCCCCATCCAGATGTAGACTCTAATTTATTTTGCTTTGATTTTGAATATTCTTAGTAGTTTCATAATATTGATTTCTTATTTTGTACCTTTGTCTATGTTCAGCCTCTGGTGTCATTTTGGAACTCTCACTAGGTTTTGCACCGTTTTCGTTACAGGTAGTTCTGGTGTCATTTTGGAACCCTCAATACGTTTTGCACCGTTTTGGTTACAGGTAAGACAAATTTCATTTGCAGTTTATTTCATGATCTCTATTCATGATATCATAAAGGAAATTTATGATTGAATTAGTGGTAGTATTTAAGGGGCATTGTTTTTGTCTATTTTAAATTTCTGGAATATTTTGGAATTTGATAATTAGTAAATTAGAATCTGCAATTAACTTCTCTCTTGATCATTGGATTTCTAGATGTTTCTGGAATCTGTAATCATAAGGTAAACAATCTTGAAGACATTGTTGAGGGGACAAATTTATTTAAAATATTATTGTCTTTTTGATTTTAAATAGACTATTTCACATGAATATCATGATTCTATATTATAAATTCTCATAAATTTATTTAGAAACATTCTGCCTTTAAATAGATATTTCCTATGAATATTATTGTTAAATATCATGAATTCTCATAAATCTAGAGAAGAAAAACCACTAACAACTTGATTCATTCAGTCAAGATTACTAAACAATCCAAACACCTAAACTATCCAAACAACTAGTGTAACTCGAAAGAAATTTATTTTGATGATTTAATTAGTTAAAATATACCTTTGTTAACGACGAATTAATAAAAACACTTGTAAATTGTATTTACAAGATCCATTGCTCAGATGGATTTTATGTTTATAAATCTCACCAAAACCTGCGTCTATCACGGCAACAAAGACCATATTGTCAGGTGATTTGTTAATCAAAAGAAATTTGGATTTCAGAATAATGGTGGTCTCAACCAGCAGGAGCAACAAAAGAAGTCGACGCAAGATTACTCCTTCCATCAAGAAAATATTGCAGAGAGATCCAAGGGCCCACTCTTGCCCTTCCTGAACAATGGTAACTATATTTTATTTTATTTTAGTCTACGTACGTTTCCATGTTGGTTTCTTATTTGTCATTTTCTTTACGTGGTAACTTCGTTTATGTGCAGCGTCTATTGTTGGTTTCTTATTTGTCATTTTCTTTACGTGGTAACTTCGTTTATGTGCAGCGTCTAATAACATGATGTGGGAACCTGCAATGGGCATGGCCACTTTTCCGCTACAGGTAAGGAGAATTCAGTTGTCAAACCATTATAATTTGAGTAATGTTGGGTTCTTCACATATGGTGGAAAAATTAAGATGTATTTAGGTTATTGGAATATATATATGAAAAATTATAAAATTTTTCATATATATATAAAATTATAGGTGGCTAAAATTATGAGATAAAACTGCAAATGATAAATTGAATATTTTATTGCAATTCTATTTTTATTTATTTATATAGATAACATAACAGGATAATCTTATTTCATTAAATTTACGTTTTTGTTGTCCTTTCGATCCATATAAACCTATTCTACTTTTTATGAACTTCAACTATCGAGTATCAGATGTATTGTTCACTTTCTTCTAAAATTTAGGTAGAGTTTCTAATTTACGTTGTATGTTACATTATGACCAGAGGCACACAAATTCACCAATACCAGCCTTCCCCAAAGAGATGGATACCGCACGGCCAAATAATTGGCCACTGAAACAACAAAACGGAAGTGAACGTGAAAGCATTTTTGGCATCACTCTCAGCGACATCCGGAATAAAGTAGATCAAACGGATAGATGGCTGCGTCCTTCGAAGGAGTGCTCACTTTGCCCTTATACAGAGTGCAGACTTTGCGCTGATGGATGTACATGTAATATTCTGATAGCTTCCGAGGCTGAAGAACGTGACGAATTGCTAGAGTTGTTCCCTTTGCATCCTGACGGGAACCTCAGATCACTAACATATCGTGATATGTTGGCCAACAATAGCAAAATGCCATGAAGTTTTGCCAGTAGTGTTGGCCAACAATATTGGGAGAGAAAGTGGTGAATTGCTTATTATGTCAACACCTATATTTCTGAGGCAGTGGTATCATTTTTTTCTCTTATCCAGTAGATCTAAATTTGGAATTTGGAGCTGAAACGTAAAGTTAAGCAATGTTAGTTCTGGATGTCATGTTTGAGTAAGTGAATGCAAATGCAATATACGTATTATCCGGAATTTATTTCTGTGTATGAATTATACAGGTTTGGATTGAGTGTTTTTACTGTGTATGGCAAATTTGGATGGCATGTTTCTGTAAATATTGGATATCACGTTTTTGTAGATACTGGTGTGGTATCATGTTTATGTAAATATTGGTTTGCTATTATGTTTATGTAAATATTGGATATCATGTTTTTGTAAATGTTGGTTTGGTATCATGTTTTCGTAAATATTGGATATCATGTTTCTGTAAATATTGGTATGGTATTATGTTTTTGTAAATATTGGTTTGATATCTTGTTTATCTAAATATTGGCTTGGTATCATGTTTCTGTAAATATTGGTTTAGTATTTAAATATTGGATGTCATGTTTATGTAAATATTAGTTCGGTATCATGGTTGTGTAAATATTGGTTTGGTATCATGTTTATGTAAATATTGGATATCATGTTTCTGTAAATATTTGTTTATATCATGTAATTATGGGAAAATTACCAACAGATTGTTTAGACTGTTTTTTTTTCATAGTTTGTGTGTCATGTAGAGTCTAAATTAGTTGAATATGTGATAGCTTAAATGATGTGGATGTGTGATTACTATTAACATTTTAAAATATTTTTGGATTGTATAGGAAATCAATGCATATAGTGCATGTAATAAAATGAGATTCCAAAACAACATCTAAATCAATGCATCTAATGCAAGGAATCAAATATGATTACAAATGCATATCTACACTGAAATCAATTCATCTAGTGCAGGTAAACAAATATAATTAGAAATCAACATATATAATGAAATCAATCAATGGATCTAGTGCAAACAGTCAAATAGCATTAGAAATCACCATCTACATTGAAATCAATGCATTTAGAGGAAACAATCAAATAGGATTAGAAATCAATATCTAGAGTGAAATCAATGAATCTAGTGCAAGCAATCAAATATAATTAGAAATCAAAATCTACATCGAAATCAATGCATCTAATGCAAGCAATCAAAGAAGATTAGAAATCATCATCTACGCTGAAATCAATCCATCTAGTGCAAGAAACCATCTCTCCTCTCTATGTCACTCCCTCCCCTCCCCAAACACACATGTTCTCCCTCTCCATTTCTATCTATCTCTCCCTCTCTCCCTCCCTCTATTTATCTAACTCTTCTTCCCTCCCTTTACCTCCCATAAAACATACACACTCTTTCTCCATATATATTTATCTATCCCTCCCTCTTCCCCTTCTATCCCTCTCTCCCCCTTCTCTCTCTCTTCCCCCTTTCTCTCCTTTTTCCCTCTCTCTATATCGACCTTGTCACTCACTCTCTCTCTCTCCACCTTCCTCTCTCTATGTCTTTCTTCTTACCCCTCTCTCTCTCCACCTTCCTCTCTCTGTGCCTTTCTTCTTACCCCTCTCTCTCTCTCTCTCTCTCTCTCTCATACTCTCTCTCTTCCTTTTCCCTTTCTCTCCCACGTCCCTCTATCTCCCCCCTCTCTCACCCTCTTTTCACTCCAACTTTGTCACTATCTCCCTGCCTCTCTCCTTCTCTCTCCTTTTATCCCCCCTTCCTTCAATCTCTCCTTCTTCGTATCTCTATCTCACCCCCAAAACATACACACACTATCTAACTCTCCCTTATCACTCTTTCTCTGTCTCTCTCTCCACTTTTCTCTCTCTTATTTTGTTTCTCCACTCCCTCTTTCCGCCTCCAACTCCATCTCTATGTCCCTCCCTCTCTCCTCTCTCCCAAGTCCTCTCTCTTGTCCTTCCCCTCTCTCCCTTTCTCTCCCACCTCCCTCTTTCTCCCCCCACCTTCTCTCTCTCTCCCTCTCTCTCTTCCCTCCAACCGTGTCACTATATCCCTCCCCTCTCTCCTTATCTTTCTCCACTCTCTTTCCCTCCATATTTATGTCTCCCTCTCTCTCTCTTACTCTTACCTCCTTCTCTCACTCCGCTCTTTCTCTCTCTCTTCATCCCTCCTCTACCTTCTTCATTTTATCTCTATCTCTCCCTTGTCACTCCCTTTATCTCTCCATATTTATCTCTCTATGTCTTTTTTCTTCCCTACATATATATCTAGAGTTGATATATATGACAATATATTAATATATATTATAATATAAAAAATTGAATAATATAATAAATTTAATATTGTATTAATCCAAAGCTATGAAATTTAATAATATTAAGATTATAATATATTAATATTAGATTTAATGATATTTTTTACATGGCTTGATAAGGAAATTTATAATAAAACTACATCAAATTAATATTTTCAAATATTACAACCTTGATGTGGAAATATTTATGTATTTATGATTGATTCAAATTATGCTATATGATAAAGAAACTTTTAAAACCTATGAGATAATTTATTGTCCATTCAAATTATATATAATAATATATAGTTATACATTAATAATTAATCTTAGTCCATTATTAAGATTAAAAAGTTATATATAACCTAAAGATTCAAGCTGTATATAATTAAAAATTCAAGTTAATGTTTTGGTTGACATTAGGGAAAATTATTTTTATTATTTTTTGAGGACGTGACATACTTAGGCTCAAAAAAACATTTTAAAATATTAATATTAATTTGGTAAGGCTAATAAGTTGTTAAAAATAATTGATAAACTTTGAAGCTTTAATGGCCTAGAAGGAGGAGGCACAAGCACTTTTGAAAACTGAAGGTGAAACTAGTGAAGGTATTTTTGAATTGAAATGTTTTATATCTATTTTATATTATTTAATGAGATTTGTTTATAAAAATTGGTATATATTTATTTTAATTTTATATTTAGTATATGTTGATAGATATTATATTTATTAGAGTGAAAGATTGCTATAAAATAATAATAATAATAATAATAAAATTGTATTTTTAAAGATTCTTTTCATCTTAAAACATAATAACTGTGTGATTTGAAGTGAATTTGATAACGTGTTTTATTATAGAAAAATGTTTTATTATATAATTTATTACGGGTGGATGAAGTCCCTCCTAGGGAAATGTAGTTGCTTCCAAAGTGAATTAGGCTACCTCTCACAAATTTAGCTATTTCTTAGCTCACAAATCATAGATATAGGTGAACTTATCTAATGTGACAAGCAATTAAGGTCTTGCTACCTCTACTCTAGCAAAAAACAATCCAAAAACTAATCGTTCCTTCCTTAGAGAGGAAGTATTGCCTTGATCAGATATTGATCCAGGACTTCAGTGATAGCTCAAATTTCAAAGTGTTCGAAAGAGTATCGAACCTGAACATTTGGATAGATCTTGTCTTCCTAATTCTGGCACTGTGAATGATTCAAAAAACAAACACCCGATGGAGGAGTTATCAAATTTTGAAAAGTTTAGTAAAACTGCAATTTTCAAGAATAAATTGATATTTGGAAATATTAAAAAAAGAACTTTGCAAGGAATATTCCCTAGAATATTCTCTAGAATATGCGCTAGAGTATTCTTTTTGGCTGACCAATCCGGAGCTGACACGTGGCAAGCCTAGAGGCCACCACTTCGCCATGGAATTGTGTTGTAAAACTTTGGATCGAACCCAAGACCTCCAGCAAGCTAGCCGCAAGTGCTACCACCTCTGCTACAAATTGTTTCTTAACAATCAATGGTCAATGGTTATATTTGTGTTGTGATGGTTGGCGGTTTGGGGGTTAGGACCGCCATCGGCCTTACCCGCCTATAGTCCCAAGAGATTGTTAACATGTCGTCATTTGCCAATGTTAATCTCCGGTTATGTATCTGTCAATGTTAACTCCATTGCCATGTGCCCACTACAAAACTAACAGTAAAGGTTGCGGTTAGTGGGAGTGCTTAGCGCTTAATTAATTATGGATTAAGCCTAACTAATCTTGGATTCGTTTTAAACACATGATTAGAACTAAAGTTGTTTTGTGCATAATTAAATAGTTCTTATCAGTAGTTAATACAAGATTAGCAGTTAGCATTGAAGTTGGCGGATTCCACTATTTTCAGGCTTGCTTCCAGATTTAGTGGCCCTAACTACAGTTCTTCTAGATTTGGAGGAGGATTTCTAGGGAGAAACTGTTTGATTCACTCCATGAGCAATTTTCGACCTAAGAGAGTGAAACAAGAGTCTACCTAGGTTAATTTGGGCCTGCTGAAGCCATTGGAATAGTCTAGAGAAGCTGAAGAAGCCATCTTCAAGAATATTTTCATCTAGGGAGATTTTGGAGCTTAGGGCCACAAGGGGTTGGAGGCTATTGCAGGAGCTACCAGTATCCATTCTCAACAAACAAATAGTTGTTCCTAATTGTAATGAACCTTATGAATTCATTGTAGGTATTTTCAAGAGCATTTGGAGACCTCTAAAGGCTAAGATACTAAAGGGAAGTTTCAGGTGGTCGAGTGCCATCCATGGAGGAAGGCCTAGATCGGGAATGCAGTGCTCATTTTGAGCAAATGAATAGTCATTTGTTGATGTTAGATATCTCCTGGAGTCATTAGCATGGGTTTCAGAGACATTTGAATCAATTTGAAGGAATTTGTGCCATTAAGAAGCTTAGGGAAGGTCAGTGCACCTATTGAAGGAATCAAGTCCAAGGGAGCCTAGATCTGCTTACACAATGAGGACAGCCATGGCAAGGATGTAGATGGTTTTCTAAGCCCATTGGTTTAGTTCAGTAACCTCTAGAGTTGAGTGTGGAACTTGTAAAATAATTCAAGCCATAATCCCAAAGAGCCAAGTCGAGTTGACAGGATCTCATGGAGACACAGCCCAAGAGATCGGTGTTAACTCCTTATTAAATTTGTTGTTATGTGTGATTCTTATTTGCTGCATTATATGTCTAGTATATGTGTTTAATATCAGAACAAACAAATCAATTTAAAGCACTTAAACAAATGAAAACAAACAAACACATACACCTGTTTCAAGTACATAATTCCTCAATTGTCAACATATGCTAGATCGTGTTTGTTTGAGCATTGAAGTGGGAGGTTCTTGTAAGCATGACAAGTTGTTCAAACCATCATTTCATATCAGATGGTATCAGAGCAGGATGCTTGATTGATAGAGCAATCTGTTTTCTTGTTTGACTTGAAAGGTGTTTAAACAGTACAAAGGATTTCACTGTTTGATTATTTGTAAACTGACTATTGTTTGAGTTTGCAAAGGTGAAGGGAAAGCTATTATTAGCTAAGTCCAGGAGAGGACAAGAATGAAGAAGGTCTTAAGGCATTCTCCTTACCCCAAGGACCTCAAGGTAATCCTTGAAGAACAAGAGGATTGATGCAAAACGGTTGTTGTATAAGAGTTTGACTATGCAGTCATTTGGTTTAGTCATTTGATGAAGGAATTTGTTAATAGATTCTGAATTTTGTTGAAGTCATTTTGTTCATTTTATAATGGCAACTTCCATAAGTGAGTTTTCAAAATCATCCTCCTTCATAAGATTCTTTAATGAAGGCTTGAAGCAAGAATTTTTCATCATGATGAATATGGTGAGAGAAATGTATGAGGATGAAAGAAAGAGCACTAGACTTCAAGAGCAGTTGAATTCCATGAAGGAAGAGAAATGGTTACTTTATAACCAATTGCAGTCCAAAATGGGATATGAAGGAAAAGGATTGGGAAAAAATGCACAGGGTATTGTTGAGCCAATAATGGTTGAGGAAAGGCTTAAGTCTTTGGGTCTTGGTTATGGACAATCTTATGGAGAAAGTTCCAAAGCAGCCATGAAGGTAATTGAAATAGTTAATAGAAGGAGTTTCATTTCAAGTTCCCTACCTCAAGTTGGTAAAGATTGTATTCTTGGGGAATGCAATAGTTTGAAACATACCTTGTAGTAAGAAGTTTTGCATAAGCATGCACTTTAACAAGAGATTTGTGAAAGCTCTAAAACAATTAAAGGAGTTGATGGTGTGCCAAAGGGAGCTTCTTTTTTAGTCGACTCACCTCTGCATGAAGGTAATAAGGGTGAAAGAGAAAGGTATAAATCTGATTTAAATCATATTTCTGTTGATCATGTAAAGCATGATAAATTTCCACATAAGAATTGGAAAAGAATTGCATGTTCTTTTTGTGGTTTGGTTAACCATAGTGTTTCTAGATGTTGGAAAAGAATGGCTGCATACAGGAAACTTTTGAAGGAAAGGAGGCAAGAAGCCAAAGTTCCATTGAAAAATGCAAATCATGCTTTCAAGAAGATGCACATGTGTTGTAGTTATTTCCATAAGCAAGGACATATTGCTGAAAGGTGTTGGACTCTGAATCCAACAATGCTTCCACGAAGGTTGAAGAAAGTGGAGAAAGAGTATGTCAAGGATGGAAAGGAATTTTCCATCATTAAGATGTTTCAGGATGATTGACATGTTGATGTTAATGTGCAGTTAAAGGAAGCGCCTTTGACATGGATTGGTAAGAAATGGTTAGAGTTCTTAACAAATTAAGGTTGCATGTCTTTTGATTAAATGGATTTCTTTGCTAAGGGAATGCAAGTTGTGGGATGGAAAAGTTGAGTATGAGACTTTCTTTATTGCATCAAAATTTATATTCATTTCAGCTTTGAAAGTACATGTACATGTGATCAAGGATCTTGTACTTATGATTGTACTTAAGAGAAAGTTTAAGGATGAAATGCATGCATGAGAATGATATGCATGAGCACAGGGATGATGATTTCCTAGAATTTTGAACATGTATGTGTGATTAAATTGAAGGGTTGATTAGTTTGTTTTAAACATGCATGCAATGTAATATTGATTGGGAAAAGTTGATTTGATCTCCAAGATTGTAAAAGGGAGATAATGATGAATGTTTCATCTTTGTAAAAGCATCGTTTGAATTATTTTTGTACATGCTTGACTTGAAGGGTCAAATGTTTGAAAGGCATGATTTTTGTCGACTTTCAATTTAGTCAATCATTTGTAAACATGATGTAAAGACATGATGATAATTCACATGATTTCAAAGTTGTTTCTTTTGTTGAAACAAGAATTTATTTCATCAAGTTCTTTTCTTATTTCGACATCATCTATAGAAGAATATTTGCAGCAACAAAAATCGCCATGGTTACATTTATGACTTTTTCATGGAAATGGCTTGGGAGCGACGATCAATGACCTTCTGTAAATTCTAAATGAGTTCAAAGAAGATAGTTCTTGATAGGAGGACAAGCACATCTAGGAAGGGAAGTGTCAACTACCTTCGAGTTTTTGTTGAAAGGCGCTAGCTATTCAGAGCAAGTGTATGGAGGCTAAAAGAAGAGGGTGTTGTACTCTCATCTACTGTTCAGATCAGTATATCAGTCTTTTGGGGTCCAAAAGATTCCAAATGGGGAGGAGTGATCAGATATTGATCCTGGACTTTAGTGATAGCTCAAATTTCAAAGTGTTTGAAAGAGTGTCAAACCTAGACGACAGGATAGATCTCGTCTTCCTGATTCCGGCACCATGAATGGTTTGAAAAATGAACACCGTATGGAAGAGTTATCGCATTTCAAAAAGCTCAGTAAAACTGCAATTTTCAAGAATAAATTGATTTTTGGAAATATTAAAAAAGAATATTTCAAGGAATATTCTCTATAATATTCGTTGGAATATTCCTTTTATCCGACCAATCAGGAGCTACCATGTGGCAAGCCCAGAGGCTGCCACATGGCCCTGGAATGGTGTTGTAAAACTTTGGTGGATCGAACCCGAGACCTCCAGCAAGCTAGCCACAAGCGCTACCACATCCACTTTGAATTGTTTCTTAACAATCAATGGTCAATGGTTATATTTGTGTTGTAATGATCGACAGTTCGGGGGTGGAGACTATTCACATGTCGTCGTTTGCCAACGTTAACCTCCAGGTTATGTAACCGCCAGTGTTAACTCCATTTCCATGTGACCACTACAAAATTAACGGTAAAGGTTGCGATTAGTTGGAGTGTTAAGTGCTTAATTAATTATGGATTAAGCCTAACTAATCCTGGATTTGTTTTAAACACAGGATTAGCGCTAAAGTTGTTTTATGCATAATTAAATAGTGCTTATCTATAATTAATACAGGATTATTAGTTAGTGCTAAAGTTGGCAGATTCCACTATTTTCAAGCCTACTTCCAGATTTAGTGGCCATAACTGGAGTTCTTCAAGATTTGGAGGAGGATTTCAAGGGATAAATTGTTTGAGTCACTCCATGAGCAATTTTCAACCTAAGAGAGTGAAATAGGAGTCTACCTAGGCTAATTTGGTCCTTCTGAAGTCTTTGGAACAGTTTAGAGAAACTGAAGCAGCCATCTTCAAGAATATTTTCATCTAGCGAGATTTTGGGGCTTAGGGCCACCAGGGGTTGGAGGCTGTTGCAGGAGCTACCAGTATCCATTCTCAGAAAACAAACAGTTGTTCCTAACTTTAATGAACCTTATAAATCCATTTCAGGTGTTTTGAGAAGCATTTGGAGACTTTTAAAGGTCAAGATGGTGAAGGGAAGTTTCAGGCAGCCTAGTTCCATCTGTGGAGGAAGGCCTAGATCAGGGATGCAGTGCTCATTTTGAGCAAATTAACAGTCATTTGTTGATTTCAGATATGTGCTGGAGATATTAGTAGAGGTTTTAGAGAAATTTGAAGCATTCTGAAGGAGTTTGTGCCATTAAGAAGCTTAGGGAAGCTCAGTGCACCTTCTAAAGGAATCAAGTCTAAGGGAGCCTAGATCTGCTTGGACAATGAGGATAGCCATGACAGGGATGTAGATGGTTTTCTATCCCATTGGTTCAGTTCAACAACCTCTACAGTTGAGTGTGGAACTTGTAAAATAATTCAAGCCATAATCCCAAAGAGCCAAGTCAAGTTGACAAGAGCTCACGGAGACGTAGCCCATGAGATCAGGGTGAACTCCTTATTAAATTTGTTGTTATGTGTGATGTTTATTTGCTACATTATATGTATGATATATGTGTTTAATATAAGAAGAAACAAATCAAGTTAAAGCACTTAAACTAATGAAAACAAGAAAACACATACACCTGCTTCAAGTACATAATTCCGCAATTCTCAACATAAGCTAGATCATGTTTGTTTAAGATTTAGAGTGGGAGGTTCTTGTAAGCTTGACAAGTTGTTAAAACCCTAATTTCAGATCACCCCTCCTCGAAATCCCAGCAAAAAAGGGGTAAAAATCAAATATATGAGAGAGAATGTGGTAATATGAAATTTTGTAGGTCCCTAGCCCTCTAGAAAAAACCATGCTTAGCTAAATATGGAATAACTAGAAACTCAAAGAATATCTTGAATTCAAGTTGGGTCCAAGTGTTTCTTAATAGTCATATTCAACAATACAAATGAGGAGAACCATATTTTACGAAGGACCATATTTCATGAATTTGGTCAGCTTATTCATGAAGCCAGGGATTCAAATATTCCACCCCCACCGAAAATACACTGCTGCAAGCATAGTTTGGATCCATTTTTTTTCTCTCTCTCAAGAGTTTTGGGACCCCAAAATACCACAAAGTAACGTTGATAAACTTCCTATTCCTAACTCTATGCTTATCTAGACATATCCAAGCCCCACCCATGAACAATTCAGCTAAGAAGTGAAGATGAAATAAGGGAACAACCAATAAATTATGAAAAAATCCCCTCCACATGTTAAATTCCACGAATGTGACCATTTGCTTCAAAATTTTCCATAAAAAAAACCCAACAAAATGCAGTAAATATGTCCTTGAATCAAGGTGTGTTTGCTAGGGTCACCAATAAAAGGAAGACAGTAAAAAAAGGAATAGAGAATCTAGCCTTTGAAAATGCAGTGGGCCATAACTACTATACAATCCTTCAATAACAAAAAGAAAATGAGACAATTACCAAAGGGGAAAATCCAAAAATGGAAGAGGTTGGGAAAGTTAATACACAACCACCCCAACCAACAAAATATGTGCATGCATAGCTGACTGACAAACATTGTCAAGGTGATCAAGAAATGGATGATAACACCCAAGAGTTTTTTTGATATAGAATATTTCAAGGAAATGGACGTGAAAAACATTGATATGCTATCCCTTGTAGAGGAATGGAGAAATGAAAACCTCACCATCATTAAGGAGATAATTCAAGTCAACACCAGAGCATACATTAGAAATCAATATATAATTCTCCATCAAGCTCAAGAACCAATTAATACCCCTAAACATGTTTCTTAGATTTCCTCCCATGGAATAAAAAGAAACACTCTGATAAATTAATTGAATATTCCAAAAGATCCAAAGAAAAAAGGGTAGAAAAGTAATTTCCAATTACTACATGACATGGGGGATTACTTGGTGAATACTAGTAAAGTACTTCCAATGGATGTCATCTTTCAACCATCTTCTCAACGACATCAATAAAATTCATCTCTTGGAACGTTGGGGGTCTTAATGGGAAATTCATGCAAAGACTCATAAAAAACAATTGCCAAGAACACCCTAACATCATGATGATTTGGGAAATGAAATGATATTTTGAGTCTTCGAACAAAATTTTAAACTGTGATTATCTAGTCGAGGATGCCTAAGGATCATTAAGAGTTATTACTATCACTCAAAACCCTTCCTCGGTTTCTCTTCAAGATTCCTTTTCCCTAGCCAAAATCCTGGTTGCTAACTTTTAGACCATTGGTTCAGCAAATTTGAGTTTCATAACTAATGTTTGTGGCCCTAGTATTCTTGCTGAAAAAAAAAATTCTTCCTTCAAAACCTTTGTATATCCTCAAATATTATAAGGGAAAACTTTTGGATTGTAGATGGAGATTTTAGCATGATAAAAAATATTAATGAAAGGATAGTTGGGTTTTGTAGACTCAATGAAGAAAGCACCCTTTATATGGCATTTATCAATCGATCCAAACTTATATATTCTAGTTTGCAGAATGGCTTATGCATTTGGAACAATAAGTGAGGAATCACATCTCAAATAGCTTCAACACCCAATGGATTCCTCATACAAGAGTCTCTTTCTATTTATAGCACCAATTTTAGGGCTTTTATTCTCGCTTGCCATGGTTTGGATCAATGGACCATAGAACTCTCTATGGACTATATTGGTAGTCCTAAGAATAGGTCCTTCAAATTCTAGGCCTTTTTGTTACATCATCTTGATTTTCTCCCCGACATAGAAAAATGGTGGAAAGAATTAGATCATTTTCCTAGGACCCTTATGTATTGCTTCTAGCAATAGTTAAAATATCTCAAAATGAAAATCAAGAATTGGGATATTGCATATTATGGTACATCCACAAAGAAAAATTAAAGTTGGAACAAGAGATGGCCACCATCCAACAAGCAATAATATCAAATGGAATATATGAGGAATTGGAACATCAAGAAGCAATCATTCACCTTCAACTGGAAGACATATTCATGCGAGAGGAAATCCTCTCAAGACAATAATCTCAATTAGAATGCCTTAAGGAGAGAGAAAAAAACACAAAATTCTTCCATAGATCCATGATCAACCATAGGAAAAATGATAGAATATCAAGCATCAAAACACCCAATCACCAAAGTGGAAAGTTATGATGCAATAGCCCAGGAATTCATGAATCGTTTTTGAACCACACTTATAGAAATGATTCTGAAAAAAGGGCTACTATTAGGAAATTAACAAAGTGCATTCCCAAATTTCTAACAATGTAACATAATGATCTCATTTTGAAGGAAATCGCCATGCAGGAAGTCAAAGAATCTATTGTGGAAATTCCTAAATATAAGTCCATAAGTCCTAATGGAACATTCTCAGGTATAATGTTGGGAAAGCAGTAGAAGGCTCTTGATTCTCCTCCTTTATATTAACAACTCTTGATGCTACATTATATCTCTTATTCCTAAAAATTCCTTCATTGTTTCTCCTTCATATTTCCTGATGTAATTTTATCTATAAAATCATTTCCAAATTTATTGCAAATCGACTAAAACTCATTCTCCCCTCACTTATCCAAATTATGGACAGCATAATAATAGCCCATGAACACATTCACTCTTGTAATTCTAATATTTTATGGGTATCCTCATCAAACTTGATGTGTGAAAAGAATTTGACAAATTGAGCGGGAAATTTATTTTTCACATTCTTACTTCTTTTGGATCTGCAGAAAGATGGATTCACTAGGTTCTTTCCCTTATTTCCAAAATTCTCTTCTCCGTCCTAGTTAATGGGTCTCCCTCTACCACTTTTGTCCCCTCAAGTGGTAATATTTAAGAGAAACCCATATCCCCTTACATCTTTCTCCTCATGGCTAAAGGGTTGGGTAGATCTATCAACTCAACCCTAAAATGTGGCTAGCTAAAAGGTATCCCTCTTGGTTCCCCTGATATCCCTTGTTCACACCATAGATTTATGTATCATATACTCTTCTCTTAGGAATCCCCATTATCAAATATGCCACTAGTTACCCTTAAAAACATCCTTCAATACTTCTTTTATGCTTCAAGAACCTCCATTAACATGGAAAAATCTCTAATTTTCCTTTTTAATACCCCATTAGCTCTTTGAATTCACATATCTTGTTTAATTTGTTTTCTAAGGGGCTCTCTTCCATCCAAACACCTAGGATACCCTTTAATTAGCAATCCCCTCAAACAAAAGGTATGAGAAAATATTCATATATTTTAAGACGAACTTTCTTATTAGACTTACAAATCCCTCAGTCTAGTTAGTCACTTGATCTTGCTCAAATTCATCCTTCAATCCATCCCCACCTATATTCTCTCAGCAATGGTATCCCCTAACTCCATCCTAAACAATATAAAACAATACTTAGTGTATCTTCCTCTTGGGAGTTCCAAAAGAGATCGAAATGGGCTATGTTTGCATAGGACAAAATCTATCATCCAAAAAAAGGAGTCCTTGATCTCTACAATCTATATATACTCAACAGAGCCTTAAGTGTTAAAACTTGGTAGAGATGGATAAAAAAACTAGAGGATTTATGGTAAAAATTGTAAACTGTAAGTATGCCCCCAATACCCAGGAATATCAACTCATGAGAATGATAGGCAATGTCAAGGGTTCTCATATTTAGAATGTTGCTTGGAGCTACAACAAACATCTTATCTAGGATCATATATTTTAGGAAATCATAAATGGGAATAGTTCATTATTTTGGGATGACTCGTGGCATTAGTGGCCAAAATTAGCTCAAAATGAACAAATTTTCCCAGCCAGGGACTCCCTCATTTCCAAGGGCCAAATCTTAATTGTACATTACTAGGAGTCACCCCACTGGAATTCCAAATGGTATAATTGAAATTCATGAAAGGAATGGATTAAGCATCCCTCCAAAAATTAAATAACAATAATGAAGAAAGAATTAACAAATAGAAGAATTGGAATTCAAGAGGGAAACAATATTCTTGATTGGGGTTATCATCCTTCATGAAATTTTAACCTCTCTGAAGCTTGTATTCTTCTCACAAGAAATAACAATGAGGAGGATTAAGGAAAATGGCATAAAATATGTAATCTCAAAAATTGGCCCAAAATAACTCTTTTTGTGCCTTCTACTATGCAACGAAACATCGACATGGGATAAGATTCAAATTCAAGGTTCTTAGGGACCCTCAATCTATCTTCTTTGTTTCTCCAATTCAAAAAATGTTAATCATCTTCTCAAAAAATTCATCTTTTATTCTTCTATCTCTCACCACCTTGTTATTATCTTTCAATAGACTTACAAAATAGAAAATAATGTCCTCTCCACTATACAATTTTGGTGTGACTACACTTTTACTTGTCCCATTTTCACTAGATTGTGGAAACCCATCCCAGGATTCATCCTATGCATATTTGGAAGGAGTTTAATAGACAAAAATTCAAGAATGTTGGGTCCTCCACAAACTTTATTTACCAATACATCATTAATAATATAAGGGAACCAATTTCTTATATTCCTTGATCCTCCAAAGATTGGGAATGCAATCAACCTAAAAAACAATTGTAACCAAAATTGGTCTTTGCCCCTATTCCTTAAGGTAGACTCCCCCTGTCCATAATTCCTTCCCTTCTAGCCCTTCCTTTTGGTGCCCCCCCATATGACTTAATCAAACTTAAATTTAATGGAGCCTCGAAAGGAAATCTAGTCCAAACTAGTTGTCGTGGAGTCTTTCGTAATGATAATGGCATATTCTTCATCTTTATGTAGGTTCCATATGCCTCATCACTAATAATGTTTTTTAAATCTAAGAGCTAAAGTAGGGTCTCTCAGTTCTTGTCTGCAAATAAATTCACAAGCTCATTATTGAAGGATATTCCAAGACAATTATCAATATCTTCTGCAAAATCCAATGTCAATCAGATCCTTCTAATGTCTCTAAGAGTTGGAGGCTGGAAGCTCGAATAGGTAACATTGTAAAACTCCTACAAAAAATTAGAGCTCCCCTCATCTCTCATGTCCACATAGAGGGAAACAAATTAGGTGACAAGCTAGCTAATTTTGGTCTCATCATAATAGCTCATCCCCTTGCCTTGGATTAGAGTGGGGACATTATAGACTCCATTAAAAAATACAATCAATATTTGGCTACAAAGAACCTTGTCCCCCAAGGATGGTGCCTAGGAGTGAGTGTCCCCCCCAACATTGATATGATTCCATCTCACAGAAAAGGGGGATGTAGATTCCGCTATACTTGGTGCATTGCATGTTCTCCCATTACTTTATCATTCATGGCGCAAATACGGCACAGAGTGAAATGAAAATTGAATATTACAAGTTGCATAGGGAGCTACAAGAGGGATCAACAAGAGAATTTTATCAGACTGACATAGTTGGAGGAAAAAATTAATCGTATATACCACAAGCTGACCATTCTTGCTAGGATATTAGCCAACATATCCTTCTCCTCGGATGAGGTTAGTGACCATCCAACACATATTCCTTAATATTTCCCAATATTGTTATGACTCATTGGCTTTTTGCTTGTAGCACTAGTAGTCTTTTTTTCCTTCTCATGCTGATGTATGTCAAGGTCTCGCACAACCAACCCATTTGTATAGGTTTCTTTTTACAAGATGCTTTATTTAGATGAGGTATTAGAAACCTTAGGACTTTGAACTTACATTACTACTCTAGTCTCCCTTCAAGCAAACTATTATTGGAAACTTTTGATCTATGTAATCCTCATTTCACATAATTCAAAGAGCCTATATTAAAAAAAGGAGCCTTATGAATTTTTTTATCTATCTATAGATATTTTTTTTCTTTTGGTAATAATAATAATATAATAGTATCCAAGGTTAGGAAGACTCAACACTCAAAGAGAGGGGTCCCATAATTGATGTAGAGCTAATCAATGAATTTAGGGATTTAGTCATGGACCTGAGACACAACAAAGGGAAGCGTACTCTATATATTCATACCCTATTTCTCTATTGGTGACTTAAAACCCTGCTAGCAAGAGCTTTGAAAGAGAGGTGGAAAGCATATCTAACCACCCTTCACAGCATGGGCGGAATCAGGAGTGAATAACAAAAAATTATATTTTTCATCACTCGATTAAACAAAATAATGGCTCGAATTGATAGGAATATTCCACCCATTACTCCTTCTTCTCCACTAGGCTCAAGGCAAGGGATCTAGCTCATGTTGATTCATTTAATGAGTAGTCCTTTTTATTTCATGTTGGACTTACTATGCAAAATTAATAGTGATAGTTGTCTTGATGATGTTGTATTTATTTTTGTAATTTTGAAACTCTAGCAAACATATAAATTTTGGATTTGATATGCAGTAACCATATAGTCAACAAACCTCGTTTCCCATTGGGCAGGTTGAGACCATTTGGAATATATGGAATGATCATGAAGCATCTTTATATCAATGAAAGGAAACACTGATAGCTTACAAAGCAAATAATAATGTAACAATAATTTGATTTTAAGGTCACATAAAAGATAGTCACTAAATAGGTGTATGAGACCCACGTGTTTACAAGAAAAAGAGCTAATATTGACTCAACAAGTCATCTCCCTCCAACAATTTGATTGCTAAAGTGTATGGAGATATACATACTTTACCCACTTTATATTTAAACATGTGACTTCTTACCAAGATACACATACTCTTAATCATTGCACCACTCAAACTCTACTCTTTTTCGTGAGCTTGATAAATAATTATATATTGATTTTTCATATATTCTCTAGTGATGATTTGAACTTTCTCCTTGAGACTGGTTGTGGGGTCTTTATTTCTCAAATCCTCTTCAAGACATTGCAGATCATTGTTTTTCATGTCCATTGCCTGGAAATATATGGCATTAGAAAAATATTGGATTTTATCCTCCATTTTTAGATCCTCCTGGTAATCTTTGTCAGTTGGATGAACATGCAAATATTTTGTTGGCTAGGGTGGTTGCAAATTCATTTTTCCAATCTCTTCCATTTTGAGATTTACTCATTTTCTAACTATCATTTTCTTCCATTTATTGAAGGATTTTGTAGCATGACACAACAAGAGGAAACAACGAAGAAAACAAAATCCATCTAGAGGTAGACTCTAATTTATTTTGCATGGATTTTGAATATTCTTAGTAGTCTCGTAATATTGATTTCTTATTTTGTACCTTTGTATATGTTCAGCCCCTGGTGTGATCTTGGAATCCTCACTAGGTTTTGCACTGTTTTCGTTACAGGTAAGACCAATTTCATTTGCAGTTTATTTCATGATATCTATTCATAATATCACAAAGTAAACTTATAATTTAATCAATGTCCATATTTAAGGGGCACTGTTTTTGTCGATTTCAAATTTTGGGAATATTTTGGAATTTGATAGTTAGCAGATTAAAATTTGCAATTGAACTCTCCCCTCATCATTGGGTTTCTAGATGTTTCTAGAATCTGCAATCAACATAAGCTAAACAATCTAGAAGACATTGTTGAGGGATCTTACTGACCAAGTGGAAAAATTTATCTAGAATATTAGAGTCTTTTTTCTTTTAAATAGACTATTTCACATAAATATCATGGTTCAATATTATAGATTATCATAAATCTATTTAGAGACTTTTTTCCTTTAAATAGATTATTTCAAATAAATATCATGAATATCATGAATTCTCATAAATCTAGAAATTGAAGACTACTAACAACTTGATTCAGTGAAAATTACCTAAACTATCCAAGCAACTAGTGTGACTACAAATAAATTTATTTTGATTAGTTACTATATACCTATGTTAACAAGGCATTAAAAAAACCATTCGTAAATTGTATTTACAAGATTTCTGATGGATTTTGTCTTTCCCATTATTAAATTGTTTTTCATGTAAAACTTTATATATTAAATATTTATAAATTTGAACTTATGATTATGGACTTTCATAATCACCAAAAAAATTTGTCACAAAAAAGACCATATTGTAAACCATATTTTCAACAAATTTGTATTTCAGAAAAATGGTGGTCTCAACCAATAGGAGCAACAAAATAAGGTGATGCAAGGTTACTCCTACGATCAAGAAAATATTGATCCAAGGGCCCACTATATTTTATTTTGCATTTCCCTTGAATTCTCCTCTACATATGTTACCATCTTGGTTTCTTCTTTGTCATTTTGTTTGCGTTGTACCTTCATCTATGTGCAGCATCTAACATGATGCAGGAACCTACAATTGGTATGGCCACTTTTCGGATGTGGGAACCTACAATTGGTATGGCGACTTTTCCGCTACAGGTGAGGAGTTTATGAAAAATTATGGGTTGTCAAAATTATAAGATAACTTCGTCTATGTGCAGCGGTGTCTAACGTGATGGGGAACCTGCGATTAGTGTGGCCACTTTTCCGACGTGGTAGCCTACAATTCGTATGGCCACTTTTCCACTACAGGTAAAGAGAATTCAGTTGTCAAACCATTATAATTTGAGTAATGTTGGTATCTTTAAATATGATGGAAAAATTAATATATACCTATTCTGCATCTTTTCATGGTGTACATTCTTAAGTTTGCATTCTTTCACAGGGGTATATGTAAGCTTGGGAATCATCGATCAGCCTTGATCTAGATGGCTCCTAGCTTCGTAAAGATAGCTGCTGGCTTGGTTCCATCCACTTCTTGGGGGCAAGATCCTACCCATATCGTTAGTGAAGCCCTAGCTATCACTGTCCAAGTGGTCAAGGCCTCACTTGATGAGGCTTTGAAGTTTTCTGAAAGTGCCCTAATCTGTCAGTTCAATGGTTTTTGGCTACTCTTCATAGTTGGATCTAAGAGGTATGGAAGCCTGTCATTTCTGATGAAATTAATATCTACCCCTGTGCTAGGGGATGAAATTAATATCTACCCCTGTGCTAGGGGATGAAATTAATATCTACCCCTGCGCTAGGGGTTTCTTTATAGTAGATTTTGAAAAACTTGAAAGAAAACAATGTATTCTAGATTTCGGCCCTTGGTTTTGGGAAAACTCAGGCTTATTCATGAAGCCATGGATCCCATAATTTGATCCCTCAAAAATAGTCATAACCTTAGCACCAGTTTGGGTGAGATTTCCAAACCTACCCTTGCATCTCTAGAATTTCTCTTCGCTAAGAGCCATTGGAAATGCAATTGGGAAATTTTAGTGCAGGTGCCCAAAAACAGAGGAATATGCTAGAACCACCTATGCACACATCTATGTGGAAATGGACTTCAACGCAAGATTCCCAACAGAAATAAACCTAACAAGTAAAGACTATGTGTGGAATGAGAAACTTGATTATAAAAGTGTCCTCTTCAGATGTCTAGCCAAAAATTGCCCAAAAGCCTCCCAGAAAAAATTTGATAGAATGAATCACCACAAATCTACATGGTGGGAAGGAGCACAAAAAGAACTTTACACTGTCATCGAGGAAGAATACTCTCTAGAAAACTCTCAATCACAAGAAATTGGGCAAGAAAGAAACAACTCTCAAGACAAGAAAGGGGTAAGCCCCGCCCAACAACAAAAAAGTTAACTCGATAACCCCTCAAGCATCAACAATTATGAGGAATCAAATACCGCACAAAATAATTCTTCATTTAGTAGCAAAGCAGATCTCCCAGACCCAACTTCTTCTCCTACTATCTTCAAAAGGACGAACACAACAGATTGCAAATCTAAGACCCACATGTCCCAGGAACCATAAGAGATGAAGGAGATACAAGATAAAGGAAGTTGGAAGACCGTAGAGAAAAAAATAAAGCTACAACACCAATCTCGCCAAGAAAGATGAGAATTTAGATAATTGAGAACTAGGAAAATTATAGGTCCAATAGACCAATTTGGTCTCAGTGGATGTTAACCACCACCACCACCACCACCATCATATATGTATATATATATATAAAATTATGTGTCATTAAAATTATGAGATAAAACTACAATAATTTCAGTAACATTGGGTTTATTAAATAGGCTGGGAAAATTAAAATGTATCTAGATTATTGGAATATATATATATATATATATATATATGAATGAAAAACTATGGGTTGTCAAAATTATGAAATAAAACTGCAAATGATAAATCTAATATTTTATCTCAATTTTATTATTATTATTATTATTTCATTTATATGGATAACATAACAAGAGAGGTAGAGTAGCTCTTATTACTTTTTTTTTACAATTTAAATTTAACAGTTATTAAAAATTATGAGTTTTCTTTACAATTTTATATTTGTATGTGGTTAATTATGTCTGTAGGTATGTTTATTTTAGAATTGTGATTCCATAAGTTTAATTTAATTATCAATTATTATTTGGTGAATGGCTAAATTTAAGCTTGAATATTATAGAATATTTTTAGTAGCACATAATAAATAACTAGCTTTAGATTTATTTTCAAAGTAGTTATGTATTTTTTTCCTTAGACTTAAATTTATTAAATGAAAAATATGTGATCTGAACAAGGATCATATGCAATAAGTTATGATTTTTCATGGATGTGGTATTGAGAAGTCATAGTATTGACTCATAATATTGTAACCAACTTTATTTACATATTAAAAATCTCCAAAACTGAAAAACATGAAAACAAAGACGAATTGCTAAAATTGTTTCCTCTGCAGCTAGACGGGAACCTCAGATCACGAACATATCGTGTTGGGCAACAATAGAAAAATGTCATGAAGTTTTTCTAGTTGTGTTGGCCAACAATATTAGGAGAGAAATTGGTGAATTGCTTATTACGTCAACACCTGTATCAGTGAGGCAGTGGTATCATTTTTTTCTCTTATCGAGTCGATCTAAATTTGGAATTTGGCGCTGAAACGTAAAGTTAATGTTAGTTCGACTTTAGGTATACACTCAAACCAATTTTGGATGTCATGTTTGAGTAAGTGAATGCAAATGCAATATACGTATTATCTGGAGTGTATTTCTGTCTATGAATTATAAAGGTTTGGATTCAGTGTTTTTATTGTGTATGACAGATTTGGATGGGATGTTTATGTAAATATTGGATAATATCGGTTTTTGTAAATATTGGTGTAGTATCATGTTTATGTAAATATTGATTTGGTATTATGTTTTAGTAAATATTGGATATCATGTTTTAGTAAATGTTTCAGTAAATATTGGTGTGTATCATGTTTCTGTAAATATTGGTTTGGTATCATGTTTATCTAAATATTGGTTTTGGTAAATATTGCAT
Organism: Pinus tabuliformis; assembly: GCA_031772625.1. Lineage (NCBI taxonomy): Eukaryota > Viridiplantae > Streptophyta > Pinopsida > Pinales > Pinaceae > Pinus > Pinus tabuliformis. Next base: position 264,440,254 of record CM062804.1, read on the forward strand.
ATCATGTTTTTGTAAGTATTGGTATTAAATATTGGATGTCATGTTTATGTAAATATTGGTTTGGTATTAAAAAATGTTTCTATAAATATTGGTTTGATATCATGTTTCTGTAAATATTGGAATCTTTTTTTAGATGTAATTATGGCAAAATTAACATTGTCAGTTTGATATCATGTTTATCTTGGATATCATGTTTTTGTAAATATTGGTTTGATATCATGTTTCTATAAATATTGGATTTTTTTTAATGTAATTATGGGAAAATTACCATGAGATTGTTTGGAGTGTTTTTTTCATATCTTGTGTGGCAGTTATATATGTGATATTTTAAATGATGTGGGATGTGTGATTACTATAAACATTTAAAAAATGTGTTTGGATTGGGATGGTAATGTTTGTGAATGTTTTGTTTTCTCTAGTTAAGACTAACCTAAGTACCCACGGGGATTTGAACCGGTGACCTATCGCAAGGTGTGCCTTCACAGTGCACCCATTCACCGTCGTGGGCTATAATGTTTGTGAATGTTACAATTTTTGTGTTATAGTTTTATCTGTATGTATTCTATTATTAATTATTTCGTGATGAAGAAGGGATATAACTAATTAATTCTTAATAATGTCGCTATTACTAAACATATATTGAAGACTCTAGTTTTAATAATTTACTACGTCAAGATTACTCTAATAATTTGTTTCTTCCCTAATGTTTGAAATAAGTTATTTCTTTCAAAAATATTTTGATGATTTTTTTTTTTATCTATAGTCTATTTTGCAAAGTCAAGAATAATGTATATTTTTAAAGTCCCCTCTCTCTCCCTCCATATTTATGTCTCCCTCTCTCTCTCTCTTACTTTTATCTCCCTCTCTCACTCCTCTCTTTGTCTTTCTCTTCATCTCTCTCTTCAATCCTCCTCTCTCTTCTTCATTTTATCTGCATCTCTCCATTGTCACTCCCTCTCTCTCTCCATCTCTATCACTCTATGTATTTGTTCTTCCCTACATATATATCTAGAGTTGATATATATCATGATATATTAATATATATTAGAATATAACAAGTTGAATAATATAATAAATTTAATATTGTATTAATCAAAATTTATTAAATTTAGTAATATTAATATTAATATCCATATAATCTTCTAATATTAATATGAAATTTAATGATGTTTCTTACATGGCATGATAACGAAATTTATAATAAAACCACATCAAATTAATATTTTCAAATATTACAACTTTGATGTGGAAATATTTATGTCTTTAAAGATTTTAATATATATATATATATATATATGGTTTTTCTTTTAAACATTCATTTTACAAATATTTAATTCACTGAAAAATAAAAGATTTTGGAGCAAGATTTTCTATTTTATGTTGAATTAACCATTTTCCTTTGATTCATGAAATGATATTGGATTTAGTAAAGAGTAAATAGGTGAAAAAATGTAATCAAAAGTGAACAAAGTGAACATTAAATATATATTAAAAAAAGTTTTAAAATTTTGACTAATTTGGAATATTAAAATGGTAAAAGATGTTGTTATATATAAATTTATTCAAATTTAGGTATATGGTAAAGAAACTATTAAACCTATGAGATAATTTATTATCCATGCAAATTATATATAATAATAGATAGTTATATTTTAATAATTACACTAACTCCATTAATAAGATTAAAAAGCTATATATAACCTAAAGATTCAAGCTATATATAATAAAAAATTCAAGTTAATGTTTTGGTTTGGCCTAGACATTAGCAAAAATTATTTTAATTATTTTTTGAGGACATGACATACTTACACATGGTAGGCTATAGAATGAGCCTAACCTCTCTAGGTCGTAATTTACTCCTCATTAATCAACAATTTATCTTTATAAATGCTTTATAAATTAAAACTCAAAAAAACACTTTTAAAATATTAATATAAATTGGTTCACGCTAATAACTTGCTAAAAATAATTGATAAACTTTGAAGCTTTAATTGCCAGCTCATTCTACAAGGAGGAAGCACTTTTGAAAATTGAAGGTGAAACTAGTGAAGGTATTTATGAGTTGAAATGTTTTATATCTATGATATATTATTTAATGATATTTGTTTATAAAAAGGATATATATTTATTTTAATTTTTGATTTAGTATATGTTGATAAATATTAAATTTAATAGAGTGAAATTTTTTAATAAAATAATATAATAGTAATAATAATAAAATTTGTAATTTTAAATATTTTGTTCATATTAAAACATAATAATGTGTGAATTGAAGTGAATTTGATAATGTGCTTTATTATAGAAAAATTGAAGTGAATTTGATAATATGTTTTATTATATAATTTATTAGGTGTGGATGAGGTCCCTTCTAGAGAAATGTAGTTGCTTCCAAAGCCAATCAAGCTACTTCTCGCAAACTTAGCAATTCCTTAGCTCACAAACCATAGCTAGAGGTTAACTCATCTAATGTGACCAGCAATTAAGGTCTTTCTACCACCTCTACTCCAGCAACAAAAAATAAAAAATCTAATGGTTCCTTCCTTAGAGATGAAAGCTCACCTCCTTGAAATCGCATAAAAAAAGGAGATAAAGATCAAATATATGAGAGAGAATGTGGTAATATGAAATTTTGTAGGTCCCTAGCCCTCTTGAAAAAACAATACCTAGCTAAATCTGGAATAAGTGAAGACTCAAAGAATATTTTGACTTCCAGTTGGGTCCAAGATTTTCTTAATAGTCATTCAAAAATACAAATGATGAGAACCATATTTAAGGGAGGACCATATTTCATGAATTTAGTCTGCTCATTCATGAAGCCATGTGTTCAAAGATTCCACCCCAATGGAAAAGACATTTTTTCAAGCCTACTTTGGATCCATCTTTTTTTTATCCCTCAAGAGTTTTGGGACCCTAAAATACCACAGAGTAAGGTTGATAAACTTCCTATTCCTGGCTATGTTCTTATCTAGACATATCCAAGCCCCACCCACCAAAAATTTGTGTAAGAGGTGAAGATGAAATAAGGTAACGACCAATAAATTATGAAAAAATCCCCTTTAGATGTTAAATGCCACGAATATGACCATTTGTTTCAAAAAAATTCATCAAACCAAACCCAACAAAATGCACAAGTAAATATGTCCTTGAAACAAGGTGTGTTTACTAGGGTCACCAATAAAAGGAAGACAATCAAAAAAGGAATAGGGAATCCAACATTTGAAAATGCAGTGGGCCATAAATACTACACAATCCTTTAATAACAATAAAGAAAATGAGACAATTACCAAAGGGGAAAATCCAAAAATGCAAAAGGTTGGAAAAGTTAATCCACAAAAACCCCAACCAACAAAAGATGTGCATGTACAACTTACTAACAAATATTATCAATATGATCAAGAAATGGAGAATAATACCCAAGATTTTTTTGATGCAGAAGATTTCAAGGAAATGGACGTGCAAAATATTGATATGTTATCTCTTGTAGAGGAATGGAGAAATGAAAACCTCACCATTATTAAGGAGCTAGTTCAAGTTAACACTAGAGCATACATTAGAAATCAATATGTAATTCTCCATCATGCTCATGAACCAATTAATACCCATAAACATGTTTCATCATTTTCCTCTCATGAAATAAAAATAAACACTTCCATAAATTAATTGAATGTTCCAAAAGATCCAAAGTAAAAAGGGTAGAAAAGCAATTTACAATTACTACATGACATGGGGGATTACTTGGTGAATACTAGTAAAGTGTTGCCAATGGATGTCATCTTTAAACCATCTTCTCAAACCCACACAAACACATAAAAATATATCAAAATTTCAACATACATCTCTTTAATTCTTGCTATAATTTCGTATCTCTTTAATTACTTTTAAAGTAAGCGAAATTTGTAGAAATTCTCACTGTAGATCATTCTGATTATGCAATATAACTAAAGAAAAATACTTAATATACTTCTACAATCAAACTTGTGGAAGCTTAATCAATTTGAGAAAGATAAAATGGAACACATACAACTAGAAGAGGAAACAATACACATGAAACATAGAAGAATACTCTGGGGAAAGCCTCAGATAAAAACCCCGCTATCTGTATTATCATTCAAGTGGAAATATCTCAAGATTACACACAACTTTAGCTCTCATAGTTATACAGCTCTCAGTACAATCCCTCACTTCTGCTCATAGACATAATAGGCTGCTCAAATGCCTATCCTCTGTTCTCCAAGCCTCCTATTTCCTTGCGCAGTTGTCCCTGGGTGCTCCAGCTGTAACCTTGTGTGACACTGATCTCACACATTGGTCCAACACACCGTAAAACTGCACAAATCTCAAGGAATTAATTCCTTCTGCATACAAGATACTTTATTATATGAAAATTATTGCAAATAATAGTACACTATCCCCGTCTTTAATCTCAATTGGGTCTTTTTCTGAACTGACGTGCATGAGTTATTTATGAGAAAATATGCAGTTATCTGGAGTACACTAGTTTCATGCATGTATGCATTAACTAACTAAACTAACAATTAGTTCCACAAACTGTTTGGAACTAATTTAACTGGACATAACTCAGTTAACTGAGCTAACTAATTACAACTCAAATACAACTCATCCTTATCTCCTTAACTAAGGGATAATATCCTTAATGTAGGAGAGATGTGGATATTTTGTTTACTATTGATTAAATAATTCTTTTAGCTCACATAGAAACTTTAATTCACTATTTAGAAGTACCATGATGAACTCTTATGGTAGAATCCAAGATAAAGAGAAATCACTTACATTATTCCACATTTATAGATTATCATTGGAGAAGAATCATGAGATAAATCATTGAATATAAAAATTAGTAAAAAAATGTCATTCAAAGCTATAAGATAAAGAGAAATCACTTACATTATGCCAAATTTACAGATTCTATAATACAAATTTCCTCCCAATCTTCAAAGATGCTCTTGCAAGTTCTAATAGAAAATATTTTATCAAAAATATGCTCTTTTTCAATACGGAACTGTCTCACTGGATTAAAAGCTTATAGTCTTTTACCACACAGGAGGTTTCTAATCAATTTTTTTTCGAAAATGACAAATTGGATGAACTAGTTTAAAGCAGAGCTACAAAATAGATATATCAATAAAGCTAGTCAGTGACATAACAACTTTACATTGCTTGATAGGAGAGAAGTGGATATTTTGTTTACCATTGATTAAATAATTCTTTTAGCTCACATAGAAACTTTAATTCACTATTTAGAAGTACCATGATGAACTCTTATGGTAGCATCCATGAGCTTTCCTTTATTGAGCATGATATTCTATGAGACTTCTATGTATTTGACCAGGCAGGGGCCCATAAATAAATGCACAAAAGGCTTTTTATGCCTCATAAAAGTGTACATTTGATGCTGAGATTATTTCCTTCCACTTTCTCCTCTCATAGTTGTTTTTGACCATTTTTCAATATTGAATTGTCTCACTCGATCAAAATCTTGTAATCTTTTACATTCTGCCAGCAAATAATTTGATCATGTACTTGCACATAACTTTAACCCATTTCATATTTCAAGTCATCTCTGATATCTATTTCCCCTAACTATGCCAAATTCCTACCAATTACAACTCAAACTTACGTACCTATTAAATTATCTTGTGCTAATTTGGATACACCCATCTTATATGAAATTTTATTGAGGAAATAATTTCACTTATACTTATTAAATTATTTTGTGTTAATTTGGATACAACCATCTTATATGCAATTTTATTGAGGAAATAATTTCAAACTTAAGTGAAAATTTTCCTATTAAATTATTTTGTGTTAATTTTGATAAAACCATTTATATGCAATTTTATTAAGGAAAATAATTTCAAACTTAAGTGGAAATTTTCCTATTAAATTATTTTGTGTTAATTTTGATAAAACCATCTTATATGCAATTTTATTGAGGATTTCAAACTTAAGTGGAAATTTTCCTATTAAATTATTTTGTGTTAATTTGGATACAACCATCTTATATGCAATTTTATTGAGGAAATAATTTTGAACTTAAGTGGAAATTTTTCTTCCTATGATATCGATTTTCCCTAACACTGCCAAATTTCTATCAATTATAGCTCAAGCTCATTTTCCCTCCAAATTCCTATCATTTTTTTTATTCTGAGTAGGCATTTAAGGAAGGGATAAATAGGTATGAATCCACCTAATAGATTAATTGATGGGTAAGTCCAGCTAAACTATACATATTCATAAATATTATAAATAAGTAGAAATTTCTATATTAAAATATCACATAAAAATATTTTATAATAAAACTAATTGATATACTTTAATAAGCCATATAAATTAAATAAAAAAATATAAATCTATCGTGGTAAATGATATAAACTTAGTTCATTATTTACACTGAAAATAAAATAATTTTAATAAAGATCATGGGAGTAATTTTATAATGAGTACCTGGAACTAGAATAGTCATACAGCTTCCTGGTGGAAGAAAAAACGACGAGGGCTACATCGGCTTCACATAGAATCGACAACTCTTGAGATTTTTGGAACAACCCCCTCCTCTTCGAAAACGTGACCTGCCTGGTGCGGGCGTTAGCTATTCTCTTAATTTCTATTTTCTAGCGGGCAATGTCACTCCAATTTGAGACTTACAACAAAAAAAACAAAATTCTGCACTCCTACAACAAGATTAAAAGGGCAGCAAAATTGGGTTTGTGAATAACAACCCTAAATGAACACAAGTAAATGAACAGATAATAGGGTTATCTAGTCATGAGTTTACCTTTTCCACGAGAGGCATGCTAGGCACACCAACACTAGGTGCCAATAAGTTCCAAGTTTGAAGTGTGAGTGCATTATAAATGACAAATCTTCCTCCGTTGCTTCTCATCTTCTTTCCAATAATTGATCTCAAATAACTTTAATATTAAACCATGCCAAAGCATACCAAGTCATCTCGACATATGCCGAACATGCTAAGAGTTGCGAAGTGGCAGCACATAACAAGTGTCAATGTCTATCAAGGAGATTGATGCATGTTATGAAGTGGTAGAGCATGTCGAAGAGTGCTAAATTTTGTTAGAGAGCGCCAATGCATGTTGAGGAGTGTTAGGGAGTACCAGGACAACACAAGGGAGCACTAGGTCAAAATGCATGGAAGTGAATGAATGTAATGGTGTGTGAGGGAGTGCCAATGAGTGCCAGTTGTCATGTCAAGGAGGGAGTGACAAGGCATGTTAAGCACTAGTAAGCATACTAGGGAATATCAGGGTAGGTTAAGAAGTGGTAGAGTGTGCTAGGTAGTTTCAGGGTGTGCTAACATGTGCAAATAGTGGCAAGACATGCCAGGTGCTATGGCATGCTAAGATGTGCAGGGTGCTAGAGTATGCTATCATGCATCAAGGAGTTTCAAGGTGACAAAAGGAATAACCAAGCTAAAATGCAAGTTAATGAACACATAAGAGGGTCAATAAGTCGAGACTTTATCTTTTTCAAAAGGAGCATGCTAGGCACGTTAATACTAGGTTCCAAAACATGGCAAGTGCAAATGTGTGCCATGTGCTAATGTATGTCAATGCAATATTATGCCAAGGTGTTACAGGGCATGCTAGGCATAACAGGGAATGCCAACACATGCTATGGGAGTTCTATGCTAGGCTAGGGCATGCCAACATGTGCTTGGGCATACTATTCATGGAAACATGGTCTAGGTACAAAGATGTTCCAAGACATGCGAGGTCCCAAGGAGTTTTAGTGTGTGCCAAAGCGTGTTAAGGTGTGCCATGAGTGTTGAGGAGTGCTTATAGGTCTCTCACATTAATAAAATTGACAGATCTTGATTATGTAATGAATAATGTAGTTCCTACACACACTAGTGGAACTTTATCGAAAGGGAATTTGCTAGATAATAAACCTAATAGAGATGAATGATGTGTTGACTAATAAGAAACCTGTATTTTTATTACCAGAGGGAAATTACACACACCAATTACTTCTTAATAATTAATTGACTCTAACCACTATGGCCTTGGACACATAATGAAAAGCACTCCACAACAATGGTCTTAAATTGTTACCTTTTGAAATAAAATATAGTAACATTTACATAGCGTCATCAAAAACTCATTGCAATGATCAATGATGATGAACTTTTTTTGGCCGTCACCAAAAGTAACAGAAAAGAGCATTGGTGAGGGTCAATAAAAGATCCTCACTAGAAGTGTCACCGAAGAGAGAATTAGTGATGGGCTTTTCACGAACCTCACCAAAAGTGTCACCAAAGAGAGAATTAGTGACGGGTCTTTAAAGACCCTCACCAAAAGTGTCATTGAAAATGTATTTAGTGACAAACCTTAAAGGACCATCACTATATACACTTACAACAACGTTTTTTAAGGATCATCACCGTATGCGACATTGGAGTTGGACCTTAAAGGTCCATCATAGGCATGACCCTCACCAATGACCTTTCTTCTTATAGTGATTCCATGCAAGTATAATGAGTGACTTAATAGACCACCATGCTTTCAAAAGATTTTTATTCAATTTTGGGGAAAAAATTATGATCATAATATATACAGATTGCACTAGTGCATCAACTATTTTTTGGAGAATTTTCATACCCGTTCACTATTTCTTATCATTTAATGACATAAGGTAAGACAAAAAAAATGGTGATTTTTCGACACATTCAATGATCCATCAATTTTCTTTTAAATGTGATCATAAATAAGCTAGCTAAAACTTCCCTTTTGAAGAGGACAGGGAGAGGAATCTATAGGTGATTTTTCAAATGATTTGGTGTTTTGTTTTTGAATTTATTGAATTTTCATTTCAGAGCATTTTAGAACTATCAATATCCGCAGTGACACAATTTAGCATATATTAGTAATAAATATTAGTCCTTCATGAAAATGAAAAAATGATATATCATTTGAAAATAGATTAATAACAATCTATTGGTACCAAGATTGTTGTATACATCTTAAATTTTGTAGAGATTTGGCTTCTCTAAAGTTGTCATTTTTGGAAAATTGCTGAATTTTTCCTTTTTCATTGATTAAAAACTCTCAGATGAGAGATGTAAATAAATTTAACACTCTCCTAGGAGAATTTTTTGCAACTCTAGTTTTTGTTAACCATAGAGAGTTTTCCCAAAAAACCTCTCGGTCAAGAGAATTATAGACTCATGACCAAGAGTTTCACCCAAAAAAACTCTCAAGAGAAACTAAGTGTAAGGGAAACCCCCAAAACCAAAACAAAAATAATGAGGAAATCCTAATGCTAGTAATAAAAATTAGAACATTAGTAATACCTATAACAATGATCAATGCCAAGGAGAGAACAATAATGTTCACATGAACTTCCTTTGCACACTGTCTTCAAAGGATGGTCACTATACTCACCGTTACCCATAAGCTACATATTTTAAATGATTGAAGGAATCAATGTCCAGCCGAAGCCCCCTCCCTAGCCGCCACCACCACCCACCCCTTAAGACATGTAATCTCCCTAGTATAATTTCCCTCAACCACCACAACCTTCCATTTTTCACAACCCTTTAACATAAAAAGGAGTTGTAGTTACATAATAGGAAATTTGACCATAAAACCAATATTTCAATCAGTTCCCACTACTAGGTCAAACTCAATGAGAAACTTGAACATTTTTATGAACTCAACATATATTCGTCTACAAACATGTAAGCACCAATACAATATTTCTCTTAACTTCTCTTTGACCACTTTGGATACCATCCAATTGTTGGCTAGCATGCTTTTGATTATCCCATGTTGTACTAGTGATCCTACTCCCAAAAAACCAAAGGATGCTCTATGACACACTACTATTGGTAACAAAGGGATGATCCAAGAAAATAGAATTTACAACTCAACCCGGGAGAAAATTTTAAAAATTTTAGCTCTTTGGTGTGGTTTTTTAGCTTTCTAGTTATTTGACTTTAATTCATTCCTAACTTTTACTATTTTTGGGTAGCTTTTAGAGCTTTGTAGCTAATTAATCCAAAAAAAATTCTTAAAAAATAAAGATTTGGGCCAAACCCCCTAATCAACACTTGTGCGCACTGTGGACATAACATTGACGCCATGCCCAATACTCTTACAAAATGGTTTGAGAACATTGCAATGCCTATATACCTAACAAATACAACATTGATGCCCTTTTGTTGAGGTTTTTTAGATGTTTTTGCTTGTTTCTTCTTTTTTTTTCTACAAAGCCCATGCACAAAGCCTAAATAAAGTATAGATCTAGCTTATTAGACCCTATACATAGTCATCACACCTCGGATCCACTAGGATATATAAAATTTGTGATATTTTTTAAGGTTTTTGAACTTAGTGTTGGGTTTGAATCCACACAATTGCATTGGGGATGGTTGGATCTCTGTTATCATAGTCATGTACTGTAGTTTGTGCCTATTTCTATCTAGTTTGTTGAGTCTTTTTCTTGTTTTATTACTCCCTTTATGAATGCTTACTAGTAGCTTTCATGGTTTTGGGTGTCTCTATCTTGTTTATTTTGGGATTCTTCCTTACATGTTGTGCTTCAAATTTCATTTGGTGCACTTGAATTTTCAAAGAAATAAAGAAAGGGAAGTTTGGAGGTTTAGAATGGAAAAATTAGTGGATTTGGTTTTGAATACATTAGAACATCCATTTTTTTGAGTACCTTTCCATATATCTATTTTTGATGTTATCCTTCAATAGGCTACACAAGTCCTTGAGGTTGATGTAAGAATATGGTGAACTATGTGTAGTATTCATTGATGTTGATTATATATATATATATATATATATATATATATATATATATATATATATATATATATATTGTTTTTATTATTGTTATGGTCATTGTACTCACCATTGCCCATAAGCTTCGTATTTTAAATGATTGAAAGAATCCATGTACAACCAAAACCCCCTTGTCCCCCCTGCCCCCCTTCATCATTCACTCCTTTTATTGTTCTTCAAGATGTAATGGTCATATCCTATAATAAACTATTGATTTTATATATATATCTATATATATATATATGTTGTTTTTATTATTAGTATGGTCACTATACTCACCATTACCCATAAGCTATATATTTTAAATGATTGAAGGAATCCATGTCCAACCAAAGCCCTCCCGTCCCCCCTTGCCCCCCTTTATCATTCACTCCTTTTATTGTTCTTCAAGATGCAATAGTCATATCCTATAATAAACTCTTGATTTCAAGACCTACCTTACTATTTTACATGTTAAGAATTTAGAATTTTTAACCTTCTAATTTTTTATACCAATATTCTCCCACATGTTAAAAGAATATATCAAATCATGTTTTCTCACTTCTAAACACTTTAAAAATGTGTGAGGGCTAGTAAGAGTTTTAAATTAATATAAATAATAGTCCTAATTCATCTTTTTAACATTTATAATTAAATAGTTTTAAAATTTAAAAATTTTAGATTAAATAAAGATTAATTTTTAAAATAATCATAAATGAAATTAAAATATTGTATATGTGGCCAAGGGAGGATGTTGAGCCTTCCCCACTCCTGTACCCCCTCCTAGTTCAATGGCAATGTTCGATGGAAATGCTCAACATTGCATCCTCCAATCCAATGGAATGTGGTGATGTATAGCAAGAAGGAAGAATTTGGGAGGGGGATCGAAAGGAAGAAGGAAGAATGAAGGGGATATGGAAGAAGTAAACTTGAGTTACTTACGGAAGGAGAGCTAGTTGTTCTGAGGTTTCTGGGCATGGGGGAATAGCTTGCTTCAACTGAGAAGCTTATTGGATTGAGTAGCAAGGTTCTGCTCAGTCTAGACGGGTGGTTGTGGTCTTTTGGTAAACGGGAGCAAACTGGAGGGGTTCTGAAACATTCTCATTTGCAGCAGACATTCGTAGTAGACCAAGTAAGTACTTATTATTGATTCAAGAAATTAGTTATACGAATTTTTGCATAAATTAGAATAGAAATTTTCTTAAAGTTTCATACTCTGTTTAAAATAGATAGACAATTCAGTAAATTTTTATAGAATTAGAAATGGTCATTTACATCAGCTGAGACCTTACCTAGAAATGGTCCTTTACATCATCTGAGACCTTACATTTGGTATCAGAGCCTAGGTTAGAACCCCATGAGACCTTACAGGCCCATTAAATATTGTTTTCAAGCTTCTATATTTTAACCAGCCCCAATTATTTTGTTTCTAATTTATGAAATTCAATTATGTAGTGACTTCAATTTTTCCTTGTTTGTATTTTTTTCTGTACCATATTACAGTGGAATGTCTATCAAAGAGGAAGACTGTATATAGAATTGTTGAAATTTTTCTGACATCTTAACAAGAATTATTAGAACTGCCTTATATGAATTGCCTTGTATATATCCGTTGGGAGTGCAATAAGAAAATTTATATAGTTAATAAAGAAGCTTAGCTTTGGGAAGTGACCAACTTACCAGAAACTAGAAACAATATCAAAATGGGAAATCATAACTCTGAAGCTTCACAATTTCATTACAATGTTTCCTCTCTAATTCTTCTATGGATTTCTGTGGACCTAGATTCTTTTGCTCCGCTTCCAAGGTTTTCTATGCAATTTGTTGCCCAATGATTCTTAAAAATGCTTAATTCCCCGCATGAACAACACTGTTAACTTTCTCAAGAGCTATTACATTCATCATCAACAAGCCTTAACACACACTCTACATATTACCTCAAACGTCACACTCCCCTTTCTGCCCATGTAAGTAGTGCTTTCCACCATATATGCCAATGATTATCATAATCATTAGTCTTATTCAAATGTGAATTAACCACAGAAGTTACCATGTCGCATTTGTTATAAGAGCCAGAGTTTTGTTGAACTCTTCATATTTTGGTTAAGTCCTTGCATTAGGGGCTTGGTGAGCATGTGGAAACCATCATCAGTAGCTGAGGCGCAGAATGTGGCCATTTTGTAGAAGAAAATCTAGGAATAAAAAAGGTTGTAGAGCCAGCAAAACCCTTACAATCACGATTTACATGAAAGATTCCTCAAAATTTCTTCAAGGGAGGTAGCTCAAGGCCACCTTATGGTAATAGTTTTATCCCAAAAAATGTTGGAACAAGAGCTTCCATGGCAGTTAATACTATAGCCACTGAATCATCAAACACCAGCCCATGGAAAACTAATGGAATTGCTAACAGAGGAAGACATTTCAGAGGAAGGAACATGAGAGGACAAAGCTCTTTATCTAGAAATTCACGTCCTGATTCAAGAGGACCAACACAGGTTAAATTTTGGGAATGCGGAGGACCGCATTTTCAACATAATTTTCCAAAAAATTCATCAAGTACGAAGTTTCAAGGGTTTAGTTGGTTACTACCGAAGATTTGTGGAAGGATTCTCCAAAATTTCAAAGCCGATTACAACCCTTCTGTGTGAAAAGGTTAAGTATGAATGGACAGAGGAATGTAATAAAGAATTCTCTAAACTCAAAAGACTACTGACCACTACACCAATCTTAAGAGTCCCTGATATGGACAAATATTTTATGGTATGTATTGATGCATCCAAACATGGGTTAGGTGCAGTATTAATGTAGGATAGAGGAGTAATAGCATATGTTTCAAGAAAGTTAAACCCTCACGAAGAACTCTATACTACTCATGATTAAGAGTTAGCTGTTGTAATACTAGCTTTAGAGATTTGGAGACACTATCTAGTGGGGCAAAGTTTTACACTTAAAAGTGACCATCAAAGTCTTCAATATTTGTTCGCCAAAAGAGACTTAAATGCCAGACAAAACAATGGAGTGAATTCCTAAGTGAGTATGACTTTGGAATATCATATATTAAGGGAAAATAAAATGTAGTAGTGGATGCTTTAAGCAGAAGACCACAAATATTTTCTCTCATACCTATCGAAGTAGACTTAAGACAATGAGTACTAGAATATCTCATAAAATATAGCTGGTATTTAAAGGTGACATCTAGTCTTGAGAGTAAAAAGCCAAAAGAATCTAAGTTTGAAGGATATGGACTAGAAAATGATGGAATCTTATGATTCCATGGAAGGATGTATATTCTTGATAATAGGGATCTTCGAGACACTATCCTTAAAGAAGCCCACAGGGAAGTTTATTGTGCACATCCTAGAGTAAAGAAAATGTATGCAGATACCAAGAAACTCTTCTTTTGGTCGAGCATGAAACATGATATCGTTCAATTCATTGCAAGATGTTTGGAATGTCAACAAGTAAAAGCAGATCATTGTCATCCAGCGGGTCTTTTACAACATCACGACATTCCTATGACCAAATGGGAGATTATTTCTATGGATTTTATCACTGGGTTACCTCTTACTTCTCAAAGACACAATGCCATTTTTCTAGTAGTAGATAAATTAACGAAAAGCACCCATTTCATTCCCATAAGAGACACGTCTGACGTTACTGATTTAGCTCGAGTATTCATAAATGAAATTATCAGATTTCATGGAGTACCTAAGAAGATTATATTAGATAGAGATTCTCGATTCACTTCAAGATTTTGGACTTGCATGTAGTGAACCTTAGGAACTCAATTAAATTTAAGCACATCTTATCACCCCCAAATTGATGGGAAAACAGAAAGGGTAAATCAAATACTTGAAGATATGTTGAGGATGTATGTTATGGATCAGCAATCACAATGGGAAAAGTACTTATCCTTAATCAAATTTGTATACAATAATAGTTACCATAGTTCTATCAGAATGCCTCCATTTGGAGCATTATACGGTAGACCTTACAGAACACCATTAAGTTTGGATAGGTTAGAAGATCGAGTGATAATAAAACTAGGATTAATACAAGAAATGGAAGAGTAGGTAAAACAAATTAGACAACAGTTAAAGGATGCACATGATAGAAAAAAGAGTTATGTTGATGCTCATATAACTGATAGGAAGTATGAAGTAGGAATCAGGTTTTCATCCGCATCAAACCAAATAAAAGTACTATCCAATTTGGAAAAGGGATAAAATTTTCACCCCGATTTATTGGACCATTTAAAGTCATGGAAAGAGTTGGACCTATCACCTATCATCTTGCACTACCACATAATTTCATAAAGTTAATAATGTATTTCATGTATCTGTATTAAGACATTATATAGCTGATCAATCTCATAACCTACAATGGAAGGCACTGTAGGTATCAGATGAACGAATCATATCGGTCGAACCATTACGAATACTGGAACGTAGGGTTTGACAGCTCAAAAATCGTCTAGTAGACCCGTTTAAGGTCTAGTGGGACACGTATAGTCCTGGATTAGCTACATGGGAAGATACATAAATTATATGTCAAAAATACCACAACTTGTGTCAATTTTGAAAAAATTTAAACCATGTTTTGTATATATTTTCTTTACTTTAAATCAAAGACTCAAAACCATTTTGAAATGATCATATATAAACATGAAATTTTATGACATCATATATTTTTAATTCTACTAGTACATGGAACATGTTATTGATCCTACTAAATTATAGTTATCAAAGTGAAGTTTAAATATTTGAGTAATTTTTCTTCTGATGGGAATTAAGATATTATAATTTTGTTTCATTATGCATATCAATATGATTGATGAGATAGAAATCAAAGAATGATTACATTTCAATATGAAAGTTAATGACATGAATAGAATATGGCAAAGTATGTTATACTGTAGTTGACATGTGTGAATTATACATAAGCTATTTGTTTTTTCTGGATATGTTAATGCACTTTTTATAAATGCATGGACAAGTGTTTATGATTGGAGATAATATCCATTACGAAATGACCATGTGATGACAGAAACCTCAGACCAATTAAGGCTCAAAGAGATTCCATGATAGGGTACTAACCCTGATTCTACTGGGAGGGGTGGAGGTGTTGCCCACTGTGTATCCTTTGAAACCTGGAGTAATGGGAGGACTGCGCGAGTCATGCTCCCCTAGACGTGTGATGATGGCTGCCAGATGTCTACTAGGGATTAGGTCGATATAACCAAAGCTGTCATCCTTGGAGTTTATAAATGGTTAGGCTAGTATAACTGACGCCATGACATACTCCAGTAGAGGACGGATAGGATGGGAGCGGAAGAGATTAGGAAGGATAGGATGATTTTGTAATAACTGGGGAACCTAATGAAAAAAAACATGATTATTAAAGCTATAGACCTAAAGTATTCAAAACACCAAAATGTGTATTGCTCTTACATTAAGTAAGAATTTAACCTCAATACATAAGCCTAAGAAAAATGTACTAATCGCTATCATGAATATTCATATAAGATAAAACTCTAACTTCGGGATGAAGTTTTCTGAAGGGGGGTGTATGTAGCAACCTATCTATAAAAGTAATATTAAATAAATTTTAATAAATAGATTATGTTAATCAGATTAATAAAATAATAAAAATAAACTAATGATAAAGTATTTTAATATAAGTCTAACCTTTATATTAAAACAAAATAAAAAAAAGAGGAAAGTTAATTAAAAAATCAATATATCCTTTTCAAAAAGGAATATACATGACACGACATGGAAAGGGTGTCATGAGAAAATGAAGTGGTGGGTGCTGGAGGAAGGACAACCGCTGTCAAGAATTGGTTTATAAACCAGAAGGAAGAATTTGGGAGGGGAATCGGAAGGAAGAAGGAAGAACGAAGGGGATACAGAAGAAGTAAACTTGAGTTATTTACAAAAGGAGAGTTGGTTTTTTTGAGTTTCTGGGCACGAGCGAGCAGTTTGCTTCAACTGAGAAGCTTACTGGATTGAGTAGCAAGGTTCTGCTCAGTCTGGCTTTGTGGTTTCTGTCTTTTGGTAAACAGGAGCAAACTGGAGGGGTTTTGAAACATTCTCATCCACAGTAGACATTCGTAGTAGACTAAGGAAGTACTTATCATTGATTCAAGCAATTAGTTATATGAAGTTTTGCATAAATTAGAACATAAATTTTCTTAAAGTTTCATACTATGTTTAAAATAGATAGATAGTTCAGTAAATTTTTATAGAATCAGAAATGGTCCTTTACATCACTTGAGACCTTACCTAGAAATGGTCCTTTACATCAGTTAAGAACTTACAGGTTTTGGGTGTTTCTATCTTCTTTATTTGGGGATTCTTCCTTACATGTTTTGTTTCAAATTTCATTTGGTGCACTTGAATTTTCAAAGAAATAATGAGAGGGAAGTCTAGAGGTTTAGAATGGAAAACTTAGTGGATTGGATTTTGAATACATTAGAACATCCATTTTTTTAATACCTTTCCATATCTCTATTTTTTATGTTATCCTTAAATAGGCTACACAAGTCCTTGAGGTTGATGTAAGTATCTGGTGAACTGTGTGTACTATTCATTGATGTTTATAATCCCATTAGCAAGATGCTTTAATGACTAGAACTTGACCAATTGAGCTAACCCTTTGGGCTTCATATATATATATATATATATATAGATATATATATATATATATATATATATATATATATATATATATATATATATATATATATATATATATATATATATATATATATATTTGGAAATTTGATTTTTATAGAGATTACCACTCTATCCCCAATTCCCATTACTTTGAATACTTCTATACTGGTACCTTTTTGAGGGAATTCTTCTGAAACATTCTTAAGCAACAAACTGGATAATTTGGAATTACAATCATCATAATCTGAGATAAGCATCTGGAGTTTGGATGATAACTGAATCATCTCTGATCTAGTATAATAAATTGAGGATTCTAATTGTTCTATCTTGTTCTTTAAAGAACTGATTTTATCCATACCTTAATCTGATGATGAACGTTCTTTTATCTGGAGTGGCTTGGATAGGGAATCAAATTATTTTTCTATTAACTCTTCATCTGCGAATTTTTCTTTATTCCTTCTTGCAGTGAACTGACTAGATCAAGCTGAGCCAATTCAGCTTTGACTGTTGCAATCTTCATCTACAAGTTGTCTAAAGAACTGTAAAACATCTTTACATCAGGAATAAAAGTTTCTACTGATTCAGAGGAATTGCCATCCAGATCTATTCTTCTTACATCAGGAATATCTTCTTCAGTATTAGAGGAAGAGGAACTACAAACCTCAAAATATTCACATTCAGAATGAGATATAAGATCCCATTATTTCGGATCATGAATTGTAGAGAAAATATCCATAATTTTCATTTGTTTCTTATCTTTCTTCTCTCTACGGTTATTTGCATAGTGACCTTCTTTCCCACAAATAAAGCAATTAACTTTCTTTGAAGGTTTTGATCTCTTCCTAAATACTACTCTTCTTTTGCTAAAAGTTTTTCTGGAAGGATAATATTTTTTTTTCTTAGGAAAATACCTCTCAGGCTTACATAAACAAGTAGCTTTAGATTTATTCAATGCTTTGCTCTTGGATTTTGACTGGAAACCAAAACTATATGTTTCAAGAAAAGTATTGCATAACTTGGTGCTAAAATGCATCTTCTTCTTGAAATTCTTTTTATCCTTTTCTGCAGCACACTCTTTTTGAAGTATAGAGACTATCATCTGATGGACGGTTGCAAAAGACCAATTTTCAATATTGACCTTATTAGTCTCTATGTACTTATTTATCAGATCTGGGATTTTTCCTGGCATAGAGGCTATATAATATCTCAAATATGCAACATTATGAGAGTCATGAGCTTGATAAAGAAATTTTTGCATAGTGCAAAAATATTCTTGTATATAATCAATATCACATAATTTTTGAGACAAGAATAACTGGGTACGATGAGCTGAGCCTTCTGGCACACATCCCACAAACTCATGTTTTAAAGCATCAAACAAGGCTTTCAAGGGATCTTCTTCATTTTCAGCAATTTGTGTCATATCTCTATAAGACAATTTATCCCACCACATTTTTGCAATACCAGTAAAACACCAAACAATCTGGATAACAATATGAGACCAAATTCCCTTAGTTTCTGCTTTCCTTTATAATGCCCAAGCATGAATATTATGTAGGACATTAATCACTTCTTCATTACTTAAGCAATCAATATTCACTAGCAAAGTATTACCATATCCCTTTCCTGAGGGATTATCTAAGTTTGTGGAGGTGGTCTGTAATATTTCTGAATATCTACCAAAAGGACTAGAAGCAAAAGCTTCATGAGTAGTAGTGTCCTCTTGGTCTTTCCTTCCTTTGTGTGAAAAGAAATAAGGCTCATGTCTATCTCTCTTAAAACTTGACTCACTTTGGTTAGCAGTTACTCGAGACATGGCTAATATTTCTTTTGGAGTAGATGGTTTACCATTTTCAATCAAACTTTTGAGAGTAACATAATGTTTTGGTAGTCTCAGACTATCAAGGGAAGGAAATCAGTTTAGCTGATTTCTCATTAATTCTGTTTCTCTTTGGCTAAATCTATTTCTTTCTGAATTCTTTCAATATGAAGTTTACCAATATTCTCTACCCCCTTAAAAAGAATACTTTTATGCGAGGACTCAGGTTCAGAAGAAGTGAATGTTAATTTGGAACTTGACATGTCTACTTCTCTGTAATGTGGAGGAGAAGTAGGGACCGGAAGTGCATCTCGTAAATGACCGAGAGATTTGGAAATAATACTCATATTAGAATTGATATCATTCAATTCTTGGGTATGTTCATTCTGTGTGCCAAAAATTTCATTGTAGCCAGAATGCAATTTCTTAATATGCTCTTTGACTTCTAAAACATCTCTAGCTATATCATCAATATTTTGCTAGTTTGTATAGTTGTGTAACTTTGTTGATTCTGTATCATCTGGATCACGCATATCTTTCATAGATAACCATCGTAAATTTGCTTTCTTTGTGCCACTGCTGAATGTCCTTCTATTATTTCCAGGTTCTAAATGTCTCTCACCTATTTTTGCAGATATCTCAGATTGAGCCCTTGGAGGAGAAAATATTTCAATATTAGGAATGAAGACTTGAGAATCATTTTTAGGAGAATGAGGCTCTTCAGTCTAAAAGGAAGTAGATGGGACACAAAACTGGCAATCAGCAGATTTATGAGATTGGGACCTTTGGGTCATCCTTCTTGGGATAGCTGGCATGTGTCTAGGCATAGAGAGGTAGGAAGAGGATGTAGGATCCCTACCTCTTAAGAGTGGAGATGCATTGACAGTAGACATGGAGCGAGTAAGTGTGGGAGAACTGAGCTTTAATCCAGATGTACCATCAGGATGTTAAGTCAAAGATAAGTGCTAAGGTGTCTTTGGAGTATTAAGCTAAGGGTATTTCTGTGATAATGGAACGTAAGTACTATTCCACGCATCAGGCAAAGTACATTCACAAAAACCAATCTGTAGTGGAGCAGTATTTCCAGGGCCAACAATTACTCCTTCTTTCAAAGCTTTGTCTTTCAACTTAGGATTGAGTGCAGGCATAGAAGTAGAGACAAACCATAGGCAAACAGATGCATGCCGTTAAGCAATTTGAGATTGGGGGGCAACATCAAAACCGGAAAACTGTATATAAGAATTAAGGAATTCATTGATATATGGGTCAGTTAAGGAAACTTGATAGCGAGGAATGACAGAAGACCAAATAGGGCCATTATTGAGAGGGCTCTGGAATCCTCCTAGCAAAGCATCATGAAATTTATTCATCCTGGTATCTAATACACAAGTCAAACACGAAGTATTCAAACTAGGTCAGACTAGAGGATTGATGCCGAACTGAATCATTCCTATATGAACATATTTATAACCATTCTATAACCCCCATTCTATGTCATGTTTCTTGATCAAAGGAATCTAGTAAATTGACTGACCAATAGAAAGAGGAATATTTAGAGAAGTAAATCTAAAATGCTGAGAAACGTGAAATTGAAAAACAAGAATATTATAAAGCTTATCAACTTCTATCTCTGGCAGTGTCCAATTAGGCTGAGGTTCAAATTCTTGTACCAATACTTTTTCATCATAAAGGATTTCATCATTATGAAATCTATTCAAGAATTTATTGAGGAAAGACCATCTATTCTTATGAGCTATCTTTCTGTCTTCTGGTTTCTGAAGAGTAAACTCATCCATATAACCAGCCATTGAAATTAAGTATAAGTAAGCACCTGAACGGAGGAGAGACAAAGTCTTTGTGCACCAAGAAAGCAAAACAAGACAGTCCTTCACCTTCACAGCTCTCTACCAACACCTTACTTCCAACTTAGACTAGTGGACAGTAGCTTAGACAAATACAACTCATAGGGAAAACCAGACAATATCAAATAGCTTGGACAAAGAACCATATGGCTCTGATACCATCTCTAAATATTAATTCAATGACTACGTGATGCAAGCAGATCAAGAATAAATCTTGCAGATGCAGAGCAGGGAGCTATAGAACTCAATACCAAAACCAGAAAATAAGAATGAAACCCGAATAACAACACATAACACTCAGCCAGAGCAATTCTTCATCAATTTTTGGATGATCTTTACAATGCAAGGCTCAATGATATATAGCCTTTGAACCAGTTATCCGGTCATAACTTTTACCTGGAACTGGAAACGAAAAGAATCTCCTTTCGGCTAGATTATCATGCAAGATATCATAGTCCAAATGTAGGAGTACAACAATGAGGTGTACATGAATCAAGAACTGACTAAAGAAATGTACTAACAGTAAAGATTTGGGAAAGTGGGGACAACCACTTGTTATCTTGTCCCTTAGAGGCTAAGCCATATGGGGACCGAATCTTGACATACAGAAAACAAATCTTATCAGAATGGCCGGAATCTAGGACATCGGCTCTTTTACAAAAGTATTTACACAGTGGAGATTTTTTAACTGGACCAAATCCCACGGAAACCAAAAGCAATTATTCCATATCAATTGAGGTGATGTGCAAAGATTTCATTAGAGTGATCTTCTACAATCAGTCATTGTTTTCTCTTTCTGCATGATCATGTTAATGATGAGGATCCCTTTCTTGATAATAATATGCTAATCCATTTAACTCAGGAGCGAAAACTTCATTAGGAATATATAGCCATGGGGGATCATGTTCTCTGAAACAAAAATAAAATGGGAATGAAGACAAATTTTGGGGTCTGTATTGTTCATCAACAGAATTCCTACCTTGTAAACTTACAAAGAGACTAAAATATTGGTCCCCTTCATTTGAAACAATGAATGAATCCTGATGAACTAATGTGAATTCTATGACATTATCATTCTGAGCAGCTATATGGAACTCCCACATTAGAGTACTAAGAGTACACTTAGTATCATGTTCTAACATCCAATTGACTCTCGGCATATACTTGACCAAAAATATTTTGAACCAAGGACTCCACCAATTGACAACACTATCTTTATTTATAGCAAAGAAAATGACTTTGACAGACCCATGTATCCTAGCTTTTTGATGAATGGTAAAGTAATCATGCCATGTCCAGTCAATGTTCTAGATGAATGCAAGATATGAAGGCTCTGTTTCTCTAGACAAAGTATAATAAACTCTCCAAGGTCTCTTTCTATATGGTAGCTCTCTAGCATATGACCACATGCTATCCTCAAAATCAAACCATTTTTGCAGAACTAGTTCCCTAAGACTTAATGGCAAAGACTCAAACATTTTTACAAAACAATCCCAACAAAAATGGTAATGACATTGACTACAAACTATTACTTGACTGACTCTTCTCGACTGGACTGAACTTGATGCTTCATATTGTCGCAATGGCCTGAACATTTTGATTTCTTTGATTTCTTGTGAACCTTCTCTTGTGAGCATATCAGCAAGATAATTTTCAGCACTAGATTTATAGACTATATCAAAATCAATACCATCAAGCCATAATGCCCATCTCAATAGCCTGGTACTTCCGTGTTCAAGCAGTCTTTTGTTTGCCAAAATTATCTTTATATGTTTCAAATCCATTTTGACTAAGAATCTAACACATTTTAGGAAAAAATGAAACTGTTTTATTCCTCTTTTAACACCTAGTATCTCTTTATGTGAAGAAGGATACTTTCTTTCAGTATCATCAAATCTACCTGAGGAATAGGCACATACCAGTTCTTTTCTTCCATGCTTCTGCAACAATACTATAGCCCAAGTATGATATGAAGCATATGTCTCAATAATAAATAGAAGATTAGTATCTGGCAGCTTAAGCTTTGGAAAATCTGTGATTTTGCTTTTAATGCTTCTGACTGCATTGGTCATCTCTTCTCTCCATCCTACTTCTTGCTTCCTTTATCTTTTCTGAAGGATTTTTGTATCATCTCCTTGCTTCTCATAAAACTGTCTTATATAATTCAGGCAACCAAGAAATCTTTGCAATGTTTTAATATCTGGAATAAAATCAGGAAATTTCAACAAATGGGTTAGAACATGAGGTTGCAGATTTACATGTCCTTGTTCTATATGTAGTCCCAAATAATATATCCTAACTTTACCAATCTGGAAAAAAAAAAATTGAATCTGAAAGAACACGACCATGCTTATAAACCAACTCATCAAACTTTTCTAAATGCATCTTGTGGCTATTTACATCTCTGTTGAAAACAAGCAAATCATCTATCTAGACTATTATGTACTCCTCCCCACCAAAAAATGTCTTCCATCCTTTTTTGAAATTCTGATGGAGCATTTTTCAAACCAAAAGGCATTACAGTCCATTGATATTGGCCATGAGGGACTGTAAAAGAAGTCTTGTATCTGTCATTAGGAATAATCTATACAAACTATTAAATTGTTTGTATGTTGCAAAATATTGATGATATAGCCAGAGATGATTTAAAAGTCAAAGAGCATATTAAAAAATTTCATTCTAGCTACAATGAAATTTTGGGCACACAAAATGAACATACTCAACAATTGAATGATATCAATTCTAATATGGGTATTATTTCCAAATCTCTTGGTCATTTACGAGATGCTCTTTCGGTCCCTATTTCTCCTCCACATTACAAAGAAGTAGACCTGTCAGGTTCCAAATTAACATTCACTTCTTTTGAACCTGAGTCCTCCCATAAAAGTATTCCTTTTAAGGGGGTAGAGAATATTGGTAAACTTCAGATTGAAAGAATTCAGAAAGGAATAGATTTAGCCAAAGAGAAAACAAAATTAATGAGAAATCAGCTAAACAGATTTCCTTCTCTTGATAGTCTCAGACTACCAAAACAATATGTTAGTCTCAAAAGTTTGATTGAAAATGGTCAACCATCTGCTCCAAAAGAAATATTAGCCATGTCTGGAGTAACTACTAACCAAGGCGAGTCAAGTTTTAAGAGAGATAGACATGAGCCTTATTTCTTTTCACAAAAAGGATGGAAAGACCAAGAGGACACTAGTACTCATGAAGCTTCTACTTCTAGTCCTTTTGGTATATATTCAGAAATATTACAGAGTACCTCCACAAACTTAGATAATCCCTCAGGAAAGGGATATGGTAATACTTTGCTAGTGAATATTGATTGCTTAAGTAATGAAGAAGCACTTAATGTCCTACATAATATTCATTCTTGGGAATTACAAAGGAAAGCAGAGACTAAGGCAAGTTGGTCTGATATTGTTACCCAGATTGTTTGGTCTTTTACTAGTGTTGCAAAAATGTGGTGGGATAAATTGTCTGATAGAGATATGACACAGATTTTTGAAAATGAAGAAGGTCCCTTGAAATCCTTCTTTGATGCTTTAAAACATGAGTTTGTGGGATGTGTGCAAAAAGACTCAGCTCATCATGCCCAATTATTCCTGTCTCAGAAATTATGTGATATTGATTATCTACAAGAATATTTTTGCACTATGCAAAAATTGCTTTATTAAGCTCATGACTCTCATAATGTTGCATATATGAGATATTATATAGCCTCTATGCCAGGAAAAATCCCAGATCTGATAAATCAGTACATAGAGACTAATAAGGTCAATATTGAAAATTGGTCTTTTGTAGCCGTCCATCAGATGATAGTCTCTATACTTCAAAAAGAGTGTGTTGCGGAAAAGGCTAAAAAGAATTTCAAGAAGCAGATGCATTTTAGCACCAAGTTTTACAATACTTTTATTGAAACATATAATTTTGGTTTCTAGTCAAAATCCAAGAGCAAAGCATTGAAGAAATCTAAAGCTACTTGTTCATGTAAGCCTGAGAGGTATTTTCCTAAGAAAAAGAAATATTATCCTTCCAGAAAAACTATCAGCAAAAGAAGAGTAGTATTTAGGAAGAGATCAAAACCTTCAAAGAAAGTTACTTGCTTTATTTGTGGGAAAGAAGGTCACTATGCAAATAACTGTAGAGAGAAGAAAGATAAGAAACAAATGAAAATTACGGATATTTTCTCTACAATTCATGATCCGAAAGAATGGGATTTTATATCTCATTCTGAAGGTGAATATTTTGAGGTTTCTAGTTCCTCTTCATCTGATACTGAGGAAGATATTCCTGATGTAAGAAGAATAGATCTAGATGTGAGTTCCTCTGATTCAGAAGAAACTTTTATTCCTGACATAAAGATGTTTTACAGTTCTTCAGACAACTTGCAGATGAATATTACAACAGTCAAAGCTGAATTGGCTCAGCTTGATCCAATCTAGTTCACTGCAAGAAGGAGATTGGCAGAAAAACTTGAAAGTCTAGAAAAACAGCTACCTTCTTGGAAGAGGAATAAAGAAAAATTCATAGATGAAGAGTTCATAGAAAAATAATTTGATTCCTTGTCCAAGCCACTCGAGATAAAAGAAAGTTCATCATCGGATTCAGGTATGGATAAAATCAGTTCTTTAAAGAACAAGATAGACCAATTAGAATCCTCAATTCATCATACTAGACCACAGATGATTCAGTTATCATCCAAACTCCAGATGCTTATCTTAGATTATGATGATTGTATTCCGAATTATTCAGTTCGTTGCTTAAGAATGTTTCAAAATAACTCCCTCAGAAAGATACCAGTATAGAAGTAGTCGAACTAATGGGAATTGCGGATAGAGTGGTAATCCCTATAAAAATCAAATTGCCAAAAATAAAAGATTACACTCTAGATGCTCAAATTGATTCTGGAGCCATGAGTAGTTGCTGCAACTATGGTGCAATTCCTTCCTATTATTGGTAGCCGACTAAATCATAGTTTAGAGATATTACAAAAGATGTGATGGAAATCAATCACGTAGCTCTAGGTTTTCCAATTTATTTGAATGATGTCCAGGTGAAAGTTACATTGTATAGTTTTGATACAGGTTCTGACTTTCTTTTAGGACAAGATTTTTTGAATGATCTATTGCTTGTCCCTTTTGGGAAAGGCGCAGTCACCTTCAGCACCTCTGAAGGTCCAGTCAGCTTGGCCTCGTCTAGTGATTATCAAATAAGAGTACAGTCAATAGACCAAGATTTGTCTACTACAGTCTCCAAGATTTAACCAGCATTAATAGGATTTTCAAGAATGCAGAACTTCATGGTCCCAAAACCTTGGAGAAAATATCAGACAAGCTTCGGAAAGATTTCACTGCCTCTAGGCCTGATTTATTCTGGACCCGCGAAAAGTATTTTGTGGCCCTACCTTATAAATAAAATTATGTTCCAAAGCCACAAAAAGCCAGTGATAATCATATGAGCCCCTCAAAGCAAGACTTATGTCGACAAGAGATAGCACAATTCTTAGAACATAAACTAATAGAGCCCTGTAAAAGCCCCTGGGCTTGCCCTGCATTTTATGTGAATAAAAACAGTGAGCAGAAAAGAGGTAAGAAGCAGCTCATGATCAACTATAAAGCTCTAAATAATGCCTTGTTTCCAATCCGCTATCCTTTGCCCAACAAAGAGCTATTACTTGCCAAAATTGCTAATGCCAATGCTTTCAACAAATTTGACTTAAAAAGTGGTTTCTGGCAGATAGGCATTCTTCCTAATGACAGATACAAGACTACTTTTACAGTCCCTCATGGTCAATATCAATGGACTGTAATGCCTTTTGGTTTGAAAAATGCTCCATCAGAATTTCAGAAAAGGATGGAAGACAATTTTGGTGGGGAGGAGTACATAATAGTCTACATAGATGATTTGCTTGTTTTTAGCAGAGATGTAAATAGTCGTAAGATGCATTTAGAAAAGTTTTATGAGCTGGTTTATAAGCATGGTCTCGTTCTTTCAGATTCAGAAGAAAAATTTCAGATTGGTGAATTCAGGATAGATTATTTGGGATTGCATATAGAAAAAGGACATGTAAATCTGCAACCTCATGTTCTAACCCATTTGTTGAAATTTCCTAAGGTTATTCCAAATATTAAAACATTGCAGAGATTTCTTGGTTGCCTGAATTATATAAGATAGTTTTATGAGAAACAAGGAGATGATACAAAAATCCTTCAGAAAATATTAAAGAAGCAAGCAGCAGGATGGACAGAAGAGATGACCAATGCAGTCAGAAGCATTAAAAGAAAAATCACAGATTTTCCAAAGCTTAAGATGCCAGATACTAATCTTCCATTTATTCTTGACACAGATGCTTTAGATCATACTTGGACTGCAGTATTGTTGCAGAAGCATGGAAGAAAAGAACTAGTATGTGCTTATTCCTCAGGTACATTTGATGATACTGAAAGAAAGTATCCTTCTTCACATAAAGAGATACTAGCTGTTAAAAGAGGAATAAAACAATTTCATTTGTTCCTGAAATGTGTCAGATTCTTAGTCAGAACAGATTTGAAACATATGAAGAGCATTTTGGCAAACAAAAGACTGGTTGAACAAGGAAGTACCAGGCTATTGCGATGGGAATTATGGCTTGATGGTTTTGATTTTGATATGGTCTATAAATCCAGTGCTGAAAATTATCTTGCTAATATGCTCACAAGAGAATGTTCATAAGAAATCAAAGAAATCAAAATGTTCAGGCCATTGTGACAGGATGAAGCATCAAGTTCAGTGCAGTCTAGAAGAGTCAGTCAAGTAATAGTTTATAGTCAATGTCATTACCATTTTTGTTGGGATTGTTTTGTAAAAAAGTTTGAGTCTTTGCCATTAAGTCTTAGGCAACTAGTTCTGCAAAAATGGTTTGATTCTGAGGATAGCATGTGGCCATATGCTAGAGAGCTACCATATAGAGAGAGACCTTGGAGAGTTTATTATACTTTGTCTAGATAAGCAAAGCCTTCATATCTTGCATTCATCCAGAACACTAACTGGACATGGCATGATTACTTTACCATTCATCAAAAAGCCAGGATACATGGGTCTCTCAAAGTCATTTTCTTTGCTATAAATATAGATAGTGTTGTCAATTGGTGGAGTCCTTGGTTCAAAATCTTTTTGTTCAAGTATATGCCGATAGTCAATTGGATGTTAGAACATGAGACTAAGTGTACTCTTAGTACTCTAATGTGGGAGTTCCATATAGCTTCTCAGAATGATCATGTCATAAAATTCACATTAGTTCATCAAGATTCATCGATAGTTGCAAATGAAGGGGACCAATCTTTTAGTCTCTTTGTAAGTTTCCATGGTAGGATTTCTGTCGATGAACAATGCAGACCCCAAAATCTGTATTCATTCCCATTTTATTGTTGTTTCAGAGAACATGATCCCCCAACAATGTAAACTTTGAAACGGGAACTATAAACTCAAAACGGGAACTCTGGCCAAAAAACCCCAAAAAAACATCAAAAACAGTGCTAAAAATGAAAGTGTGTATACTGGAACGATGTTTTTTTTTTAGACCTGTCAATTTTGAACGTGTTTTAAAAATGGCGGTGACTACGAAATTTACTACGAAATTTTCGTGCAAAATATAGCTTCAAAATGAAAGTGATGCTACTGGAATAACGTTTTTTTTTAGGGTCAATTTTCAAACTTTTTAAAAAATGCTAATAAAACCAATTTTTTATGTCTCAAACAAAGTTAATTTTTAAGGAAAAAACACATTAGTGTTTCTGGTAGAATATCATTTTTCTTTCCTAAGTATAAATTTAACATGTTTTCAACCACAACATGCTAGATACAAAAGAAATTGAAATTTTTTCAACTATAAAATTAAAAAACCATGACATTATGAACAAAGTATATCACTGAATGAAATCAAAAGTCTTTATTTGTATACTGAATAAAACAAACATTATATCTCTAATTTGATATTGCATTGTAGATATCTAAACATTAAAATTTATCATACTTAAGACATAATCCAACAACATAAAAATGCTTCATAACTTCTCATTTAACAACATATGGAAAACATTAATTTTATTTGAAGATATGATGCATACATCAGTTATATAATCTATCTTAAACATTTTTTCAAAATCACTCATATTTTCTTGCACACCATCACAATTCACATCTTCAGATGAGTGACTGGATGCTAACGAAGATGTTCCATATTCTTCTCTTTCATCAACTAGTGCCCCATCTGAGTCCACATGCATGCCCAACATTCCAGGTTTCAAAAGTCTTCTAGATCTATGACTGGTTTCAGCAGACTCCCATGTCAACACTATTCCTTCTGGTAACAACCTTTTCAGAATCTCTATCGTCTTGAAGCGAAGAGTTCCTCTCTTTTTTAAATTGAAGTCATAAACAAGTATGTCAACATCCTCCAATTGTAATATGTCTTTGTGGCGGCGATTTATATTTGTACCCTTTCTTTTTCTTTTTCCACCATTTTTTTTGTCAACTACCATCTCTGGCTTATACACACCATTGAATGGGTGTGTATTTCTGGCATACCAATGTACTTCAACACTTGTAACATCCTCATTTTCTGTAAAGACCTTTATAACTTTAGCAACCCAAAATGGATAGCCTTTGGGATCTTCATCTGCTAGCACTGCAATCATGCAACCCTCCTTAATATCATGTACTGAACCCCTATAAAGGTCTTCCATGGCTTCACGTTGTGCATGAGATCTTCTGGAACCAATATACATCTCTCTTTCCATTGCCTGTGAAGAATTAATAATACCTTGAGTTTGTTGTTGTTCAACAATGTTTACTTCCTCTTGTTCATTCGACACATTTTGTGGCCAAATAAATGGATTTTTCAAAGGTATATCTTCATTGGTTGTTGCTGAAATCACTCCCACCAAACTGAATCAGCAATGTCAAAGTACTCATATGTATATATAATACATTTTTTAATTTCTTCTAGGCAATCAGAATAATTTATATGTCTATTCTGTCTGCGTGCATTCTGAACTTCACCAACTGATTGTAATAACAATATTTTTTATGCAAATATTGGACGATCTGGAATGAACTTCAAAAATTGCAAACCTGATGACGGTGCCCATTCTGTAGTAGTTGAAAACTTGTTGCCCCATATTAGTGTTTTCCCATCAATTTTTTTTATACAAAATTGATGTTGGAAGCTAATATCATTAATTTGTTCAATGCATTTCCCCTCACCATATGATCCTAGAATAAACCTTCGCATGTCAACAGTTTCTTCCAACACTTCAAAAGCAGGCTCTGGCATGTATGATTTCTTAATACATTCAATTAGTGATGGCAAGCTCCCAACTTCCTTCCTCCTCAATGTGACTGAAAAACGACTGAACATCTAATCAATATGGTCATGAGTGTGCCCAACAAGAAGGAAACCAACCTTTACCTTTTGAAAAATTCTCAATTCAACAAGCATGTTTAGATACCCAAAAACAACTTGATTTTTGTTTTCACGGCAAGTGTTGTCCAATTGTAGATACAAAACTTCAGGAAGATTACCAGACCAATGAGAAATCACATCATGAATTATGGTTATGGTCAGATTTGCATCATTATGAATATTTGGAGCTGTGAAGTACACCCTTGGCAACATTTTCCCATTGAAGACCATACAACCGACCAAGTGAAACTGAATAAAATTTTCCTCTTGTAGATTTTTCGGTGTGCGAACAAAATGTGGTAAAAGTTTTTTCTTCTGGTCCATACCATCAATTATCAAACCCAAATATTTATTTGGATTACCATAACACTTATTTCGATGCTTGTACAACTTCTTCCTTTTATTTGTTTGTTGTTCGCGATGCTCCTGAAGTTCTTTGACTATTAAATCTACACAACATAAAAGAAATTCATTAAGAAATTCATTAAGAAATATGTTTTCATAGTTGATGACTATACAATTTTGAAAGTAAAAGTTATGAACACTTACCTCTTTCTGAGCCTTCACATTTGTCCCTTTTTTTATTTAAGAGAAGCACATGTACTGCAAATCCCCATCCTTGTCTTCTTAGGAATACGAACATTATTGAATTCTTTCTTCCATATCTTCACAAAATATTGATATGTAATAAATTGGCCCTGTCCCTCATCACTTTCTGCATATTCTTTGTATAAGTTGTAGATTTCTCATCTTGAAAAATTATCTGGAATATCTATTGTCTCTCTATTTGGCATACACTCTCCATGCTTTGAAAAGAAAACTTTCATCCATGACATTGCAGTATTTGATAATGGCCCAAACTGTCTTTTATAATGTACTTCTGAATAAAATGTGGGATCCTTTTCCAAATTTTCTTGAATTCTCGAGAGACGAAAATTCCCAATTGAATGAAACATTTTGAAAGCTTTTCTACACAATAATAAATTCCTAATATGATAATCATAACCTGACAATGTAGATTGCATGCAACCAACTAAATATGAGTTTTGCATGCTTTTATTCATTGACAAATATCTCTTCCTACTTTCTAATGCAAATGTGAAATCCATACGTTTCAAGCAATTTTTTTGGCAACATTCACTTGAAATGAGAGCGCTGATAGAACTTCTTCTCGTCAGATATTCTGCTCTACTCCTTGTATAACTAGAATAGTTTGCATTGATACGAAAAGGTCTGCTCCTACTCCTCGATACAATATTTCCTGGCAACATCTCCATCATTGGATCATCACTGCTGCTCTCATCTTGTTCTTCATCATTGCTGCTCTCATAGTCCTTAGAATCAGGAGTAAGAGGAAATTGTGATACTCCAATCTTTTGAAAATCATCATCTCGCGCTTCATCACTGCTGCTCTCATAGTCCTTAGAAACAGGACTAAGAGGACATTGTGATACTCCAATCTTTTGAAAATCATCATCCCATGCTTCATCATTGCTGCTCTCATAGTCCTTAGAATCAGGACTAAGAGGACATTGTGATACTCCAATCTTTTGAAAATCATCATCCCGTGCTTCATCACTGCTGCTCTCATAGTCCTTAGAATCAGGACTAAGAGGACATTGTGATACTCCAATATTTTGAAAATCATCATCCCGCGCTTCATCACTGCTGCTCTCATAGTCCTTAGAATCAGGACTAAGAGGACATTGTGATACTCCAATCTTTTGAAAATCATCATCCCGCGTTTCATCAACGCTGCTCTCATAGTCCTTAGAATTAGGACTAACTGGAAACTTTGACACTCCATTCTTTTGAAATTCATTATCACACTCATCATCACTACTGCTCTCATATTCCTTATAATTAGGACTAAGTGGACACTTTGACACTCCATTTTTTTGAAATTCATTATCACACTTTTCATCACCACTGCTCTCATAGTCCTTAGAATTAGGACTAAGTGGACACCGTGACACTCCATTATTTTGAAATTCGCCATCATGCACGTCAAAACTGCTACTCTCATAGTCTTCAGAATTAGGACTGAGTGGACACCGTGACCCTCCATTCTTTTGAACTTCACCATCACACTCTTCAAAACTGCTACTCTCATAGTCCTCAGAATTAGGACTAAGTGGACATCGTGACACTCCATTCTTTTGAACTTCACCATCATGCTCTTCATCACCGTTGCTTTCATAGTCCTTAGAATCGGGACTAAGTGGAAGAATTGACTTTCTATTCATAGTGGAAGAATTCCCGCTATATTCATCAATATGAATAGAGTTGTTACGCGATGAAGATGTTGATGGTGTATAAATCGAAACTTCACCATCAGAACAATCCATCCCTTTCAAATAGAAGATGTTGAATGATACAAATGGAGTCCCTTAAGAATATTATATAGCTTAAAGAATGAAATATTCCCTCCAAAATTATTCCCTCCAAAAATTTTCGCGAAAATATTTCCCTCCAAAAGTTTGTTAGATTTATTTACCTTTATTATTTTATTCTACAATTCATTGAAAAACATAAACTAAATTTTTTTATGAAATCAATCACTGAAATTCAAATTGTAAACTACAACTTCTATATTAATTATTCTAATAGTTAAAGTATATAATATTTACTAAACAACTAATTTTTTTTTTATTTTTATTTTATAATATATTCTAAAACAAATTAATCCCACATTCAATCCCTTGTAAAATAACTCTACAATATTCGCTCTATAATAATTTAAAACAAATTATCCCACATTAATCGTACAGAAAAACATCTTCGTAATTTCACTTATATATTAAATTTCGTTATCACTATTACTTACCTCACATCCAGGTTTTCTGAAGTTTGTTGAAAGACGTGAATTTGTGGAGCAGCTATATTGCTATCAACAACATATTCAACGAAGAATTATCGCAATTGAAAGGTAAGTTCAATTTTCTTTTCAATTTTTTCATATTAAATTAATTTAACGTCGAAGAATATTTTTTTTTTTAAATTAATAATTTTTCCAAGCCAAAATAACAATTATGTCAATCGTGAGCATGGTGGGCCCAATCAAACTCAATCACCCAATAACCGTGGGTAGGCTGTCGTCGTGCCCCCTTCCCCCAACCCATTACCGATCTTTCCCATTCACCCATGCCCTCTTCCCCCTTCTACCCTACCCATGCGCCAGCCCTTGCCACCCCCAACTCACCCACCCATGCACCCTTTCCCCAACTCTTCCTTCCCTACCCCACAACTCTCCTCCCATAAGCCCACCCCCTAACTCCCATTCCCCTCCAATCTCAACTCCTCCTCCCCTTCCTTAACGCCGGCCCCATGGGCCCCACCCCCTAACTCCTTCCCCATGCCCCCTCTCCCTCCACCCCCTTCTGCCCCCCCATCACGCACCCTACCCCCCCTTCTACCCCTACTCCTACCCCCCCCCCCCTACACCCTAACCCCTACCCCTACCCCTACCCCCGCCCTTTTGCCCCTACCCCTACCCCTCACCTACAACCTAACCCCTACCCTTACCCCCCCCCCCTTCTGCCCCTAGCGCTACCCCCCCCCCCCACACCCCCCCTACACTACCCTACCCCATCCCCCTACCCCCCCATACCCCCCCCCCCCCCCCCCCCTACACTACCCCCCTACCCCCCCTCCCTGCCCCTACACCCCCCCCCCTACCCTACCCTACCCTACCCCCCTACCCCCCCTACACCCGCCCTACCCTACCCTACCCCATCCCCCTAGCCCCCCATTCCCCTCCCCACCCCATCCCCATTCCCCCCCCCCCGACCCCATCCCCACCCTGCACACCCTCCCCCGCCCCTACCCGACCCACCCCGACCCCTCACCGCCCCCTTCCCCTCCCCCGCCCCCTCCCCGGCCCCTCCGCCCACCCCTCCCCCTTCCCCGCCCCTCACCGGCCCCCTCCGCCCACCCCTCCACCGCCCCCTCCCCCTCCCCTCCTCGTCCCCCTCCGCCCACCCCTCCACCTCCCCTGCCCCTCCTCGGCCCCCTCCGCCCACCCCTCCACCTCCCCTGCCCCTCCACCCACCCCTCCGTCGCCCCCTCCCCAGCCCCTCCGCCCACCCCGCCCTCCCCTCCCCCTCCCCCGTCCCCTCCCCGGCCCCTCCGCCCACCCCGCCCCCTCCCCGGCCCCCTTCGCTCGTGCAGGGCCACCCCCAGGCCGCCCCGCCCCGCCCGACTAGCGGCGGGTCGATTCCCGGAATCGACCCGCCGCCGGTCAGGCGGGGCGGAGCGGCCCGGGGGTGGCCCCACGCGGGCGAAGGGGGTCGGGGAGGGCCGGGGGAGGGGGGGGGAGGGGCGATGGAGGGGTGGGCGGAGGGGGCCGGGGTGGGCAGAGGGGGCTGGGGAGGGGCAGGGGAGAGGGAGGGGTGGGCGGAGGGGCCGGGGAGGGGGCGGGGTGGGCTGGGGAGGGGGAGGGGTGGGCGGAGGGGCCGTGGAGGGGGCGGGGTGGGCTGGGTAGGGGCGGGGGAGGGGGAGGGGTGGGTCGGGTGGGCCGGGTAGGGGCGGGGTGGGGTGGGCCGTGTGGGGAATGGGGATGGGGTGGGGGGGTAAGGGTAGGGGGCAGGGGGGAATGGGGGGGCTAGGATAGGGGGCGAGGGGGGGAATGGTGTAGGGTAGGGGGGGTAGGTTAGGGGGCGGGGGGGGAATGGGGTAGGGAAGGGGGGGTTAGGGTAGAGGGCGGGGGGGGGGGGTAGGGCGGGTAGGGTAGGGGGCGAGGGGGGGGAATGGGGTAGGGTAGGCGCCGGGCGCTGGTGGGGGGTGGGGGGGTGAGGGTAGGGCGCGGGTGGGGAATAGGGGGGGGTAAGGGTAGGGCGTGGGTCGGGTGTAGGGGGGGGGATAAGGGTTGGGGGGGGTAGAGGGGGTAAGGGGTAGGGCGCGGGGATGGGGGGAGGGATGGGGTAGGGCACGAGGGTAGGGGGGTGCGCGGTGTGGGGAGTGGTGGGCGCATTGGGGAGGGGCGGTCGCGGGGAGGTGGGTGTAGGGGGTTTGGGGTCGGGGGATGGGGGGAGGGGGTTTTGGGGGCGGGTGGCGAGGGGGGATGGGGCGCGGGAGTGTGGGGGGACGGTAGTGGGTAGGGTGAGGGAAGGGGATGGGGGGAAGCTTAGGGGGTTGTGGGGGGCGCGTGGGTAGGGGCTCGCCCATACTTGCCTAAATGTCTACTTAGCCTCATTATCCCTCACCTGATCTCCCGCTCGCCCATCGACCCGCCTGCCCGTTGGAGGTGGCTGGGCAATTCTGATTATACAAATAAAAAATTTATGGTATAATTTTGTTATTAATTTAATTTAATATGTTTTTTTATTTACTAATTTATGTGTTTTTTTTAGGAAAATGACATCAAGGAAAATTTTTGTGAATCTTTCTAGACCAAAGAGTCTTAAAGGTGTATCTTCAAAAAACATTGGTGAACGAACTCCACCTGAGCTCATGCCTACAAATATTTCAAGTGCTTCAAGTGATAAGAAGCTAATCTCAGATTGGAAAAGTTCAAAAGAGGTGAAATTTCCATCAAGAGTCTGGTATGTGAAAGAAAGAGAGAGCACAACTGTGAATATATATCTATACATTGATATACCCCATAATAATGAAAATTTGGAGGTGATGGGAAGAGTCATAGATATGTGTTCGGTACCAAACACTGAAGTTGTTTACGTACTTACAAAAGCTCCCAAGTCACATGAAAGGATTAAATACCGACTATCATATTCATTATATGACACGAGAGAGGTATCTACAAAGTTGTGTAAACAAATCGTATATGAGATGACACAAAACATCGTAAGTATTGTTATTTGTATTTTTATTTTGTGTTTTGAAAGTGTCTCGCTATATTTTTATAACTTTGTTTATATTAACATATGATATTTTGTTTGGCAGAATTTTGTTGAAAGCTATTCAATTAGGTTGGGAGGCATTCATTTCATAGAGCATGATATCATGAAAGTTGTCAGCCATTTTTACTCAATTTCAAAAGAAGATATGGAAAACATGGAAAATGTAGTAATTGATGATGCTACAAAACTACATCCAAAGAATCAGAAAAAAGGCCTCTGGTGGATAAATCTAGCAAGGGTAAACAAGTTACTTTTGAGGACGATGAAGTTGAAATTGACAATGAAGCATATGTTGCCATTACTGAAGATGACATTGGAACTGAAGAAGGTCGTAAAAGACCAAAAGTAACAATGCCCAAGAATAGATCTCTTGAGAATGTTATGACAAAAAAAAGTAGAGTTGAAGATCTTGAAGTAGTCATTACCAACAGTCAAGAACCTAGTGAAACTTCAAAAGAAAGCAGAGAAATCACTACACCAGGAGCTGATTTAGATGATGGCATAATCAAAACAAAACAAAATGCCATTCGACAGAATTTGACAAAGAGAAACTTAATTGATGGTGGTCGTACATTTCAGTTAAATGTCAGACAAACCTATAAGGCAAGTGAAGGACAATGCCAATATCAAATCAGAAGGCCACATCATGTGCATGTTCACAAGTTGAAGACATTGATGAGGTACAATCCATATGCTCATGTGGTTAGTTATGTGCTTCTTGTTGATCCACTTCAAGTTCCCAACAAAGAAGCATTTCATAAGTCAAAATGTTTTGAATACAATTATTATGTGCTTGGGGGGAACCATTCTGTTGAAGCTCAAAGACAATTGATGGAGGAATATCCTAATAACCCACGTTTTGAAACAATGAAATGTATCATTTATGCTGGTTTAAATGAAACAGAGGCAAAGTTAGTGGCATTGGATCATAATTCAGATAATGAATATAGGATGTCTATGACTTTGATCCAAAAGGTTAGATTTATTCATAGTGAATTCCTAAAAAAATGTGGTGGGGATAAGATAAATATTACTGCAGATTTCCGAAAGGAATGTTGTATGGAAATAGGGTATCAAATTGAAGAGAAAACCAATTCAAAAGGTGGAAAAGACAGCAGATATAGCGATTTATTCAGAGGTGTTGATAACATTTTCCAATTGGAATTTAGAACTGGAGATATTTGGAATTTGATTGATGACGTTTTTAGCATGTGGGAAGACATTGGCATTAAAAACCAGAGGGTCAAAAAGTCTAAGCCATTGATATGTAGCAACAATAAATCAGCTCCTGAACTGAAGCAACTTCCATACGATATGACCATCACGCCTTGGAGGGCGATGCAAGGAGTGAAAGATGAAAAAATTGTCAAAACAATATTATCTCGTGTGAGGTCAGGGGAATTATCATTGGAAGAAATGTCTGAAGAATTTCAAAAGTAAGTTTGCTGAATTATTTTTACTTATTTCCAGGATTATAGTTATCTTTTAAATAAAACATGTTGTTATTGGTAGTATTTGTTATACATATCATTATATTAACTTTTTCTTACTTTATCTATGCAGTCACAAAGTTTACATGAAAATTCAGGAACAAATGGTTAAACTGTTGAATGAAGATAGTTGGGATGATGTTGTACGCAACTATCCAGATTCAAGTTCTACATCAACATTAAAAGCTTTTTATCTTGCATTTAAAATGTAACTTGATTTATACATTCAGTTTTAATCATCTGTGTACTATTTTTAATTTGAAACTTACACATACATTTGTTTGTTTGGTAAAAGATGAGGAAAGAAGATAATGGAGCACCAGACAGTTTCAAGACTTTTATTGAAAAAATAAAGATTGAAAGACTGAGAAAGCAACGTATTAAGAATGTTGAACTTGATCCAACTCTTAATCATTTCATTTGGAATGGGCTAGACACTATTCAATATCAAGTAATACAAGGCGACTGTGAAGACATTGCTAAACTCGTACCAAAAAGAGATTATGCCCTGGTTATTGCAGATATTCCCCATGGTTTCAATATTCCAAACATTTACTATGATAATGACCCTTATACTTATCAAGCTTTTAATAAAGTGGTGGCGGGATTTATGGAAGTGACGTCATCACCATTATGGAGATTTGTGACATTTCATTCAGACACACAATTGGCAATGGTATTTTCAAGCTTCAAGGGGAAAATAAATTCAAGGATGCTGCTTACATAGTAAGATTTTTAAAGGTATATTTGATTAATGTTGAAAAATTCATTTATGTACAAGTTAATTGAACTTTTACTATTTTATGTTACAGGTAAAAGTCAAATCTTCTTAACAATGAAGATCAACAATTTATAAATGACTGTGAGTTCATTCATATTGATAGTTGGGCAAAAGATGATAGCCATATGTCTATGATTTTTAATCGGGTGGACAGAAAGAGTCATAGCCAAATACTGACTTATGATGTTGTTGTGAGAAAACTAACATATGAAGACAAAGAAACGAAAGTAGAGATAGTTAACATTTATCAGAAACCACAATTATTGATTAACTATCTTATAGACATATGTTGAAATGAAGGAGATTGGGTTCTGGATTTATTTTCTGTCTCAGGTAGGTTTTGCCACATGGAATTGAATTTCAATATGTTCTTTTTTTAATTAATATGTCATTGTACTAATTTACTTCATTATTTTTTTGTGCTTGATAATTAGGTACAACACTAGCATG
Organism: Pinus tabuliformis; assembly: GCA_031772625.1. NCBI lineage: Eukaryota > Viridiplantae > Streptophyta > Pinopsida > Pinales > Pinaceae > Pinus > Pinus tabuliformis. The sequence goes on from CM062804.1 coordinate 264,479,441, forward strand.
CTGCCTTCAAAAAGGAAGAAATTGCATTGCAATTGAGAAAGATCCATTACAATGCAATTTCATTCAGCAAAGAATTAATGCTCTTCAATTTCTTCCAGATGCAATGCAAGAAATTGGGTTGAAGAAAGGGGACTTTAGTGAATCACGTGTGGCAAAAAAGGCAAAGGAACCCCAACCACCATTACATGGAATGTTTGGAAAGACATATATTGGGAGATTTGCAGACATCAAAGACCCATTAGAAGAGGAAATTGCGCAAAAGGAAGCAGAAAATATTGTGGAAGATGACAATGATGAAACTCTAGAGGACGAAGAGTTTGGATTACGTGACATTGTTGATTAAATTTAAGTTATACCTGGAAATCAAGCTTTGCAATATTTTGACTCTGACATTTCATCAAAAGAATAATCAATGAATTAAAGTTGTTATGTGTTCAATATTTGTAATTTGTGATTTTCGCATTGATTTTTAAGTTAATTATTATTTTTTGAAAAAAAGTTGTTATTATTATTTTTTTGACATGAAATTCATAAAAAAAAACTATTATTTGACCATTTTTAGTTAATATTTTTGTATAAAAATTGTGATTTTGACATGTTAATTCTAGCAAAAAATTATCAAAACGTTTATTTTTTTGTTATATTTATGTTAAAAATGGTTATTTTTATGTCCATTGTTAAAAAATGTTGTTTTTTAGAAACAATTATTTCATGTGGATTGAAAAATTAATTAAGGATGTATACATATGTAGATTATCTAAAATTCAAACTATCGACTTTCTAATTTAAAAACACAAAACAATAAAAACCCCACTAAAAAAAAATTAAGATAGAGAACAAGAAAATATGAATAAAATGACCACTTCAAAAACTATCAAATTTAGAAAATATTTTTTTACATTTCACACACTAGAAAATTTAAAGTCAAAAAATAGGTCTTTTAAAAAAAGGGTGTGATGCATAATACTCACTTTTTAAAATCAGCATGAAAATCTCTACCATTCTAAAACTTAATGCACATGAAAAAAATTAAAGTTCCAAAAACCATGTTCTAGAAAAAACATGTGTATTCTGCATCACCACTTTTGAAAATTGGGTCATTTTTTTGCTATCTCCACGAAACGGGTAACAGTATCAGTTCCCATTTCAATGTTTACATTGTTCCCCATGGCTATATATTCCTAATGATGTTTTCACTCCTGAGTTAAATGGCTTAGCAGATTATTATCAAGAGAGGGATCCTCATCATCAACATGATCATGAAGAAAGAGAAAACAGTGACTGATTGCAGAAGATCACTCTAATGAAATCTTTGCACATCACCTCAATTGATATGGAATAATTTCTTTTGGTTTCCATGGGATTTGGTCCAGTTAAAAAACTCCACTGTGTAAATAATTTTGTAAAAGCACTGTTGTCCTAGATTCTGACCATTCTGATAAGATTTGTTTTCCGTATGTCAAGATTCGGTCCCCATATGGCTTAGCCTCTAAGGGACGAGATAACAAGTGGCTGTCCCCACTTGCCCAAATCTTTACTTTTAGTACATTTCTTTACTTAGTTCTTGATTCATGTACACCTCATTATTGTACTCCTACATTCGGACTATGATATCTTGCATGATAATCTAGTCGAAAGGAGATTCTTTTGGTTTCCAGTTCCTTTTAAAATATTGATGATATAGCCAAAGATGTTTTAGAAGTCAAAGAGCATATTAAGAAATTGCATTCTAGCTACAATGAAATTTTGGGCACACAGAATGAACATACCCAACAATTCAATGATATCAATTCTAATATGGGTATTATTTCCAAATCTCTTGGTCATTTACGAGATGGTCTTTTGGTCCCTACTTCTCCTCCACATTACAGAGAAGTAGACCTGTCAAGTTCCAAATTAAAATTCACTTCTTTTGAACCTGAGTCCTCCCATAAAATTATTCTTTTAAGGGGGTAGAGAATATTGGTAAACTTCATATTAAAAGAATTCAGAAAGGAATAGATTTAGCCAAAGAGAAAACAGAATCAATGAGAAATTGGCTAAATAGATTTCCTTCTCTTGATAGTCTGAGACTACCAAAACAGTATGTCAGTCTCATAAGTTTGATTGAAAATGGTCAACCATCTGCTCCAAAGAAATATTAGCCATGTTTGGAGTAACCGCTAACCAAGGTGAGTCAAGTTTTAAGAGAGATAGACATGAGCCTTATTTCTTTTCACACAAAGGAAGGAAAGACCAAGAGGACACTACTGCTCATGAAGCTTCTGCTTCTAGTCCTTTTGGTAGATATTTAGAAGGATTACAGACCACCTCCACAAACTTAGATAATCCCTCAAGAAAGGGATATGGTAATACTTTGCTAGTGAATATTGATTGCTTAAGTAATGAAGAAGTGATTAATGTCATACATAGTATTCATGCTTGGGAATTACAAAGGAAAGTAGAAACTAAGGCAAGTTGGTATGATATTGTTACCCAGATTGTTTGGTCTTTTACTGGTATTGCAAAAATGTGGTGGGATAAATTGTCTAATAGAGATATGACACAGATTGTTGAAAATGAAGAAGATCCCTTGAAATCCTTCTTTAATGCTTTAAAACATGAGTCTGTGGGATGTGTGCCAGAATACTCAGCTCGTCATGCCCAGTTATTCCTGTCTAAGAAATTATGTGATATTGATTATCTACAAGAATATTTTTGCACTATGCAAAAATTTCTTTATCAAGCTCATGACTCTCATAATGTTGCATAGCTGAGATATTATATAGCCTCTATGCCAGGAAAAATCCCAGATCTGAAAAATCAGTACATAGAGACTAATAAGGTCAATATTGAAAATTTGTCTTCTGCAGCCGTCCATCAAATGATAGTCTTTATACTTTAAAAAGAGTGTGTTGCGGAAAAGGCTAAAAAGAATTTCAAGGAGCAGATGCATTTTAACACCAAGTTATGCAATACTTTTCCTCAAACATATAATTTTGGTTGCTAGTCAAAATCCAAGAGCAAAGCATTGAGGAAATCTAAAGATACTTGTTCATGTAAGTCTGAGAGGTATTTTCCGAATAGAAATAAATATTATCCTTCGAGAAAAACTTTCAGCAAAAGAAGAGTAGTATTTAGGAAGAGATCAAAACCTTCAAAGAAAGTTACTTGCTTTATTTGTGGGAGAGAAGGTCACTATGAAAATAATTGTAGAGAGAAGAAAGATAAGAAACAAATGAAATTTATGGATATTTTCTCTATAATTCATGATCCGAAAGAATGGGATCTTATATCTCATTCTAAAGGTGAATATCCTGAGGTTTCTAGTTCCTCTTCATCTGATACTGAAGAAGATATTCCTGATGTAAGAAGAATAGATCTGGATGGGAGTTCCTCTGATTCAGAAGAAACTTTTATTCCTAACGTAAAGATGTTTTACAGTTCTTCAAACAACTTGCAAATGAATATTGCAACAGTCAAAGCTGAATTGACTCAGCTTGATACAGTCCAGTTCACTGTAAGAAGGAGATTGGCAGAAAAACTTGAAAGTCTAGAAAAACAGCTACCTTCTAAGAAGAGGAATAAAGAAAAATTCATATATGAAGATTTCATAGAAAAAGAATTTGATTCCTTGTCCTAACAACTCTAGATAAAAGAAAGTTCATCATCAGATTCAAGTATGGATAAAATCAGTTCTTTAAAGAACAAGATAGAACAATTAGAATCCTCAATTCATCATACTAGATCAAAGATGATTCAGTTATCATCCAAACTCCAGATGCTTATCTTAGATTATGATGATTGTAATTCCAAATTATCCAGTTTGTTGCTTAAGAATGTTTCAGAAGAATTCCCTCAGAAGGATACCAGTATAGAAGTTGTTATGAAACCAGCTCAAGAAAATATAGAAAAGATAGATCAACGGCTTAGAATTCAACCTCTTCGAGGGGGAAACCTCCTTTACATTACATAAATGAACAATTCTTCGATGATTCAAATGACAAAACCTCCTTTCTATATATAGGAGTCTAAGGAGTCACAATATAATCCAGCCGACCTAACAATAATAATATAAAGCCACAAAAATAACAATAGAGGGATTCTATGGGCACATTAATAACAATATGGGGGCAATGGGGGCACAACAATATAAATAAGGGGTATAACTACAATAGTAATGGGGTAATCACTAGTATTATAGGGACCCAACATGCCCCTCGCCTTCAAAAAAGTGTTGTCCTCAACGCTTGAGTAGTTCTGGATACTTCTACATAAAATTCTCATCCTCCCATGTGTTATCTTCAGTGGATAAGTTCTTCCACTTGATAAGGTACTCTGAAATTGATCGATTCCGTAGCTATTGAGTTCTTGTTTCTATAACTACTTCTGGTTCCAATATAACTTTTCCTTCCTCATCAAGTTCTGGAAATATTGTTTGAACTGGGAGCTTTTCACCTATAACCTTCTTTAAGCATGAAACAAGGAAAACTGGGTGCAATCGAGAAGCTGCAGGAAGCTCCAATTTGTATGCCATAGTACCAATCTTTTGCAACACCTTGTACGGACCATAATACTTTGGTGATAATTTATTATCCTTCTTAGCTTTCTTGTGGGACATTTTCTTATATGGTTGTAGCCGTAGGAATACCCAATCACCTACATCAAAACTTCTTTCACTGCGATGTTGATCTGCCTGTTGTTTCATTCTGTTCTGTGCCAACACGAGGTTATCCTTTAAGAGTTGGAGGACTTGTTGTTGATGTTGGATGTGATGTTCCACTGCCTGAACCTTAGAATTTTCTCTTAAATATGATGTGATGGATGGTGGTTGATACCCATAAAGTGCCATAAATGGGGTCATTTTTGTTGTTGTATGAAAGGAAGTGTTATACCACCATTCAGCCAGAGGCAACCATTTGACCGATTGTGTCTGTTTATCATATACAAAGCAATGAAGATATCCTTCCAAAAATTTGTTTACTATCTCAGTTTGCCCATCAGATTGAGGATGATAAGATGAGCTATGAGCTAACTGAGTACCAAGACAAGAAAATAATTCTATCCAAAAATCTCCAGTGAGAATGGGATCTCTGTCACTTACAATAATCTTTGGGTTCCCATGTAACTTTTGAATTGTTTCCATAAATGCAGTGGAAAGTGTACTGGATTTAAATGGATGTGATAATGCACAAAAGTGTGCATACTTGGTAAGTCTGTCAACTACCACCATGATGACACTCTTTTCCTCAGACTTGGGTAAACCTGTGATAAAATCCATTGATAACTCCTCCCAACGTTGGTTTGGAATGGATAAAGGTTGTAATAGACCCGATGTCTTAATTGTTTCAACTTTATTTTGTTGGCAAACAAAACATTCTGCCACAAACTTTTGAAAATCTGATTTAAGGCCATCCTAAAAAAATTTCTTCTTGACCCTGTGGTAAGTTTTTAAAAATCCGAGTGCCCTCCTAAGGGAGAAGTGTGCAATTCCATAAGAATCTTTTGTTTTAGCTGGGAATTCTTACAGAGGTATAAGCGATCTTTGTACCATAACGAAACATTTTGCCAGCTAAATGTATCAGATGTACTAGAATCTTGTTGTAGCTTTCGAATAAGTGCCCACACTTCTTCGTCATTCTTCCATTCCTCCCTTGCTTCATTTATCCAATCTAGTTGGATGATAGAAATAGCACACAACAATGCTTCCGCATCCTCATCCTTTCTTGAGAGTGCATCTGCCACCACATTTTGCTTCCCTTTTTGTAGATGATTTCAAAGTCATAACCCAACATCTTTGTGACCCACTTTTGTTGCTCTTCAGAGGATAATATTTGTTCTAAAAAGTATTTAAGGCTATCATGATCCATTTTTACCTTGAAGTGTCTTCCCATTAGGTAGGGTCACCATTTCTTAAGTGCATGGAGTATTGCCAACATTTCCTTCTCATAAATAGCTTTACTTAAAAACTTTCCCTTGATTGGATGACTTTCAAAAGCAATGGGTCTTTCATCTTGCATTAGAATAGCACCAATTCCATTTCCTGAAGCATCACATTCCACAATAAAGGTTTTTGTGAAGTTCGATGTAGCTAGGACCAGTTCTTGGCACATTGCCTCTTTAAGATGTTCAAAGGCCTTTGTTGCTTCTGGTGTCCATGAAAATGCATCTTTCTTCAATAATGTCGTTAGAGATGCTGCTATTCTCCCATAATTCTTAACAAACTTGTGATAATACCCTGTCAACGCAAGAAATCCGCGGAGATGCTTTATGGATGTGGGGATTTTCCATTCCTTAATGGCTTTAATTTTGCTAGGGTCTACCTTAACTCCTTCATGAGATACAATATGACCCAAATATTATACCTCCTCGACTCCAAAGAAACATTTGGATCTTTTTTCATATAATTGATTCTCCTCCAATAGTTGTAGCACCCTGTCAACATGTTCAACATGATCCTTCCAAGACTTGCTATAGATAATTATATCATCAAAAAATACTAACACAAATTTTCTAAGGAATGGTTTGAAAATTGGATTCATCAAACCTTGAAATGTTGAAGGTGCATTGGTAAGGCCAAAAGGCATGACCAAAAATTCATAATGACCCTCATGAGTTCTAAATGTCATTTTCGGAATGTTTTCAATCTTCATTCTAATTTGATGATATCCTGAACGAAGATCCAACTTGGTGAAGTAAATTGATCCATGCAATTCATCTAGTAATTCATCAATGACAGGAATGAGGAACTTATCTTTAATAGTGAGCTTGTTGAGCTCCCTATAATCCGGACACATGCGCCATGATCCATCCTTCTTGTGCACCAATACTACTGGAGCAGAGAAAGAACTTTGACTTGGTTGAATTATACCAGCCTCTAGCATTTCTGCAACCATACGTTCAATTTCACCTTTTTGGACATAGGGATATCTGTACAGTCGGATGTTTGGAGGAACACTTCCTGGAATCAGATGAATAGCATGATCATGATCACGCATAGGTGGGAGACCTTTGGGAGTCTCAAATACCTTGGAATGATTGTCCAGGACTTTTTGGAGATCTGGAGAAATAGATGATTCTAATGTGGAAACATCTAGCGAACATAATTTTTCAATTACACCCCCTTGCTCCTTTTTTAGAAGCTTTGTCATACAATTAGAGCTGATTATCTTTCCTATTTTCCCTGCAATGCCCCTTAATTCAACTTCCTTTCCTTCCGTAGAAAATTTGATGAAAATTTCTTGAAAATTAAAAGCTATTGTACCCAAGGATTGTAGCCATTGGACTCCTAGTACAACATCAGCACCTCCCATTAGAATGGAAAGCATTGGGCTAGTCAATACATATTCTCCCATGGATAGCTTGATATTATGGCACTTTCCAGAGCAATTTATTGTTCCTCCATTTACAATCATCACTTGACACTCTGGTGCTGGATATAGGAAGCAATTCAATTCTTTTGCTACCCTACAATGAATAAAATTGTGGGTGCTTCCTAAATCAATCAACACTATTACCTTTTTCTTCTTGATTTGTCCTTCTATCTTGATGGTTTGAGGAGTGGTAATTCCCACCAATGCATTACAAGATACGGTCAGATTTATTTGTTCTTCATCTAGGCTTTGTTCCTAGTGCATATCCTCTTCTTTTGACCTTTCTTTCTCCTTTTCTTCTTCCTCTTCATAATCTATGTAGAATACTTTCTTCTCAGCACACCTATGACCTTTAGTGTATTTGCTATCACAACTATAACAAAGCCCTTTTGCTCTTTCTTCTTCCAATTGTTGTGGTGTCAACCTTATAGGTTGTGGAAGACTAGGGTCAACTGCACTTCCGTCTTTATAGTTGTGAGTGGTATGCTTTCTGGTTGCCATAATTTTACTTTCCATTTTTCTTGCTAACCTGAATGCCTTCTCTAATGAATCAGGTTCCCAAATGCGAACATCATGTTGGATATTATCCTTTAAAGACCCTATGAACACATCAATCCTATGCTCCTCTAGAGTACCTTTTACCCTTATGTTTAATTTTTGGAACTCCTGAATGTGCTCCATTATTGAACCCTTTTGTTTGAGACTTATCAATTGGCTAAAAAAAGTGTTTCTTTTTGTATCCTCATAAAGTGCTATCAATTCTTCCGTAAAAATTTCCCAAGTGATAAATTGTTTATGAGAGAAAAGGCATTGATACCATACAAACTGATTTGGTTCCAAATATAAAGTTGCCATACGTACCTTTTCTGTGTTTTGCACATTATTGAGATCGAAGAACTGCTCCATCTGTAATATCCATGTGGCGGGATCCTTGCCATCAAACTTCCTCATATCGATTTTTTGAATATGGTGGGTCTTCGATCCAACATTAGAGTCTATGGAATCATGATTAACATTTCTTTTGTTCACATCATGAGTTTCCTTTACAACCTTTTCACCATTAGTAAGTATTTCTTGTAGAAAAGTTTTCAAATCTGTCTTCAAATCTGCCATGTCTGTCTTCAAATTTGTCCTCAAATCTGTCTTCAAATCATCCATCTTAGCTTCCATGCCCTTTATCTTAGATTCCACGCCATTTATCTTGAGAGTGCATCTGCCACCACATTTTGCTTCCCTTTTTGTAGATGATTTCAAAGTCATAACCCAACATCTTTGTGACCCACTTTTGTTGCTCTTCAGAGGATAATATTTGTTCTAGAAAGTATTTAAGGCTATCATGATCCATTTTTACCTTGAAGTGTCTTCCCATTAGGTAGGGTCACCATTTCTTAAGTGCATGGAGTATTGCCAACATTTCCTTCTCATAAATAACTTTACTTAAAGACTTTCCCTTGATTGGATGACTTTCAGAAGCAATGGGTCTTTCATCTTGCATTAGAATAGCACCAATTCCATTTCCTGAAGCATCACATTCCACAATAAAGGTTTTTGTGAAGTTTGATGTAGCTAGGACCAGTTCTTGGCACATTGCCTCTTTAAGATGTTCAAAGGCCTTTGTTGCTTCCGATGTCCATGAAAATGCATCTTTCTTCAATAATGTCGTTAGAGATGCTGCTATTCTCCCATAATTCTTAACAAACTTGTGATAATACCCTGTCAACGCAAGAAATCCGCGGAGATGCTTTATGGATGTGGGGATTTTCCATTCCTTAATGGCTTTAATTTTGCTAGGGTCTACCTTAACTCCTTCATGAGATACAATATGACCCAAATATTATACCTCCTCGACTCCAAAGAAACATTTGGATCTTTTTTCATATAATTGATTCTCCTCCAATAGTTGTAGCACCCTGTCAACATATTCAACATGATCCTTCCAAGACTTGCTATAGATAATTATATCATCAAAAAATACTAACACAAATTTTCTAAGGAATGGTTTGAAAATTGGATTCATCAAACCTTGAAATGTTGAAGGTGCATTGGTAAGGCCAAAAGGCATGACCAAAAATTCATAATGACCCTCATGAGTTCTAAATGTCATTTTCAGAATGTTTTCAATCTTCATTCTAATTTGATGATATCCTGAACGAAGATCCAAGTTGGTGAAGTAAATTGATCCATGCAATTCATCTAGTAATTCATCAATGACAGGAATGGGGAACTTATCTTTAATAGTGAGCTTGTTGAGCTCCCTATAATACCGACACATGCGCCATGATCTATCCTTCTTGTGCACCAATACTACTGGAGCAGAGAAAGAACTTTGAATTGGTTGAATTATACCAACCTCTAGCATTTCTGCAACCATACGTTCAATTTCACCTTTTTGGACATAGGGATATCTGTACAGTCGGATGTTTGGAGGAACACTTCCTGGAATCAGATGAATAGCATGATCATGATCACGCATAGGTGGGAGACCTTTGGGAGTCTCAAATACCTTGGAATGATTGTCCAGGACTTTTTGGAGATCTGGAGAAATAGATGATTCTAATGTGGAAACATCTAGCGAACATAACTTTTCAATTACACCCCCTTGCTCCTTTTTTAGAAGCTTTGTCATACAATTAGAGTTGATTATCTTTCCTAGTTTCCCTGCAATACCCCTTAATTCAACTTCCTTTCCTTCCGTAGAAAATTTGATGAAAATTTCTTGAAAATTAAAAGCTATTGTACCCAAGGATTGTAGCCATTAGACTCCTAGTACAACATCAGCACCTCCCATTAGAATGGAAAGCATTGGGCTAGTCAATACATATTCTCCCATGGATAGCTTGATATTATGGCACTTTCCAGAGCAATTTATTGTTCCTCCATTTGCAATCATCACTTGACACTCTGGTGCTGGATATAGGAAGCAATTCAATTCTTTTGCTACCCTACAGTGAATAAAATTGTGGGTGCTTCCTAAATCAATCAACAATATTACCTTTTTCTTCTTGATTTGTCCTTCTATCTTGATGGTTTGAGGAGTGGTAATTCCCACCAATGCATTACAAGATACGGTCAGATTTATTTGTTCTTCATCTAGGCTTTGTTCCTAGTGCATATCCTCTTCTTTTGACCTTTCTTTCTCCTTTTCTTCTTCCTCTTCATAATCTATGTAGAATACTTTCTTCTCAGCACACCTATGACCTTTAGTGTATTTGCTATCACAACTATAACAAAGCCCTTTTGCTCTTTCTTCTTCCAATTGTTGTGGTGTCAACCTTATAGGTTGTGGAAGACTAGGGTCAACTGCACTTCCGTCTTTATAGTTGTGAGTGGTATGCTTTCTGGTTGCCATAATTTTACTTTCCATTTTTCTTGCTAACCTGAATGCCTTCTCTAATGAATCAGGTTCCCAAATGCGAACATCATGTTGGATATTATCCTTTAAAGACCCTATGAACACATCAATCCTATGCTCCTCTAGAGTACCTTTTACCCTTATGTTTAATTTTTGGAACTCCTGAATGTGCTTCATTATTGAACCCTTTTGTTTGAGACTTATCAATTGGCTAAAAAAAGTGTTTCTTTTTGTATCCTCATAAAGTGCTATCAATTCTTCCGTAAAAATTTCCCAAGTGATAAATTGTTTACGAGAGAAAAGGCATTGATACCATACAAACTGATTTGGTTCCAAATATAAAGTTGCCATACGTACCTTTTCTGTGTTTTGCACATTATTGAGATCGAAGAACTGCTCCATCTGTAATATCCATGTGGCGGGATCCTTGCCATCAAACTTCCTCATATCGATTTTTTGAATATGGTGGGTCTTCGATCCAACATTAGAGTCTATGGAATCATGATTAACATTTCTTTTGTTCACATCATGAGTTTCCTTTACAACCTTTTCACCATTAGTAAGTATTTCTTGTAGAAAATTTTTCAAATCTGTCTTCAAATCTGCCATGTCTGTCTTCAAATCTGTCCTCAAATCTGTCTTCAAATCATCCATCTTAGCTTCCATGCCCTTTATCTCAGATTCCACGCCATTTATCTTAGATTCCATGCCATTTATCTTAGCTTCTGTTAGCTTTTGTGAGCGTGACATTTGTTGCACTTGTTCTTGTAATTTTGATATATCATGTAGCATTTCTTCCTCTTCTTCATGAGTCATGCTAGAGCTTTCAGGTTCCTTGCTAGTTGTTTGCATTTTATTTCCTCAGGGCATTAGTTACCGATAATAATTCTTTACTATGCCCTTTGAATTCCTTTAAACCAAGCTTATGCAAAAATTTAAAAAAAAACTACACACCTTTTTTTCACTTTGTAGAAGCCTGATATTGAATCTGATGTATCTCTGTAATGTCAGATCATCCAGTTCTGAAATTTTCTCCTGTAGTAGCCTTCTGAGTCCTCTTTCCAATGCCACACGTATGACCCAAATTGGTATCTCCAAGGAAGCGTTATACGAAATCTCCCACAGTGACTTTCTTATAGACTAGTTCAGTAGAGAAAACTTGTACGACGTGCCACGAGTAATTGTTTCGACCTATGGATCTGAAAAATGCATACACGAAACTACAATCCGTTCTCTTTCTGTACTTTCTTACGAAATTTCAATCCAATCCTCAGAGAGAAAGTTATGACGATTTTCCCGAGGTAACCTGTTTTGAATGTAATTGAGGAGTGTGCAAAAAGACCAACTTCCTCAGATCATCTCTCTGAAAATATCGTGCGAAAGACTCTGAAATTTATACCCAAGGTTCAATGCAATTTCTTCTCAAATGGGTTTTTTTTCGACTTCTGAGACGTCACAGAAAAAAAGTTATAGCGAAAATGCCACGATGACTTGTTTGGAGCAGCGAAACCCTAGAATCCAAAGCTCTGATACCAAATGTTATGAAACGAGCTCAAGAAAAGATAGAAAAGATAGATCAACGCCTTAGAATTCAACCTCTTCGAGGGGGCAACCTCCTTTACATTACATAAATGAACAATTCTTCGATGATTCAAATGACAAAACCTCCTTTCTATATATAGGAGTCTAAGGAGTCACAATATAATCGAGCCGACCTAACAATAATAATATAAAGCCACAAAAATAACAATAGAGGGATTCTATGGGCACATTAATAACAATATGGGGGCAATGGGGGCACAACAATATAAATAAGGGGTATAAATACAATAGTAATGGGGTAATCACTACTATTATAGGGACCCAACAGAAGTAGTCAAAGTAATGGGAATTGGGGATAGAGTGGTAATCCCTATAAAAATCAAATTGCCAAAAATAAAAGATTACACTCTAGATGCTCAAATTGATTCTAGAGCATGAGTAGTTGCTGCAAGTATGGTGCAATTCCTTCCTATTATTGGCTGCCGACTAAATTGTAGTTTAGATCTATTACAAAAGGTGTGATGGAAATCAATCACATAGCTCCAGGTTTTCCAATTTATTTGAATGATGTCCAGGTGAAAGTTACATTGTACAGTTTTGATACAGGTTCTGACTTTATTTTAGGACAAGATTTTTTGAATGATCTATTGCCCGTCACTTTTGGGAAAGGCACAGTGACCTTCAGCACCTCTGAAGGTCCAGTTAGCTTGCCCTCATCCAATGATTATCAAATAAGAGTACAGTTGACAGACCAAGATCTAGTCTACTACAGTCTCCAAGATTTAACCAACATTAATAGCATTATCAAGAATGCAGAACTTCATGGTCCCAAAACCTTGGAGAAAATATCAGACAAGCTTCAGAGAGATTGCACTGCCTCTAGGCCTGATGCATTCTGGACCCATGAAAAGTATTTTGTGGCCCTACCTTATAAAGAAAATTATGTTCCAAAGCCACAAAAAGCTAGTGCTAATCATATGAGCCCCTCAGAGCAAGACTTATGTCGACAAGTGTTGTGGGGAAAAATGCCTATGCAGGACGATCCTATACACCTAAGGTGTGACAGTGCCTTAGCAACAAACAGAGACAGCTATTCTGGTTTCTTCCTTTATGAAATGTGAAAGAAGAGAGATAAAGAGACTTACCGGTGTCTTCCGTTTGTCCCTCGATCCGGTCTCTCTTCTCTTTGGGAGTTCACAGCTACTTTCCTTCTTGCTTGTCCAGCTTCAACGGGTTCCTGCAAGATCACAAGAGAACAGCTACTTGCGACAAGAGAACAGCTACTTGCGACAAGAGAAGAACACTACACAAAGACAGATATTCACATTCATAACTAGTTTAGGATTAGAAATAAACTAAACATACTAATGCATTCATACATCAAAAATACATCAGCATATAAGAGAAACCAAGATACCTTTATTGATGAATAACAAGGTTCAGGAAGAGATACAACCCAGAGGGCTCCAATCCAGCATCTCCTTCCCAGCAAATGGAATTCCTATCTTCACCCCCTTCAAAGCATTAAGCACCCAATGATTCCAATCTCAAACCAACAGCAATTCTTTGCAATAACAAAATTCCAGCCTCTAGATCTCATGGAGGAGAGATCCATATATAGATGTTTGGAGAGAGGATGAGTCAGCTTGAGATCTGACTAGTGTCCACTCCCTCTGTCAGTTCTTGAGTCCACTTGGAGGTTCTTGCTTCCACTTGGAGATTTGGAACCTCTTACTCATCACCAGTCGAATTCCCTGAGGCAAGTGTCATTTTGGAAGCTTCCTCGGTTTTGACACCTTGAGAAATGAGCCTACCACATGTCCATTCTCGTTCAGCGTAGGTAGCTAGTGTTCCATTTGACATTCAACGCAGGTAGCCAGTGTTGGCTTTGACATTCAACGCAAACAACTAGTGTAGCCACTGAAATGATCCTGAATTGACTTGTTTTTGAGCAGTTTCTAGTGGAGAATTTCTGTGAATTGCTGTGGTTTGTTAGCCTTGTTCCTCTAGGGGTAGGAACAACATGTTTAGGGACTTTGGATCCCTTAGATTATGGACATTTCATGCTCAATGTTGTAAGGCACAAAAATGTCTATAACAGTTGCCCCCTAAAGTATGAGGCTGTTTATCGGGTGAAATGCTTTATCAGAGGGATCCGAAGTTCATCCAATGCTGAGAGGAGACCTGTAAAAAGATACAATACAATACATTATTTTTCATACTGCTTTCATGATCTAGCTGAGGCGGGCATTCCCATTCTCAGCTTCATAAATTCATTTTTCTGTACATAGAACAGACAATCGTCTGGTGGTAGACTGATAATTTTGATGAAATTATCATCCTTTGAGTAGGATGATTATCTACTGCAATGATGTACATGTCAATGTCTTTATCTTTCCTGAATATATATCGGAGCCCGGATGGATGAAACTAGATCTGGGGTCTTCAAACTCGTTCGATCTTCACTCTAAGTACAAGTCGATCCATGTGAGAAATGTTATGAAGTCGAACATGGAAAGACATCGCTTGATTACCGCTCAATGATGTAAACCGTTAACAAGCGTGAGAGGAATCACCGATAATGATAATGACCCTCAAGGTACTGCAGTACAATTCACGTGGTGTGAATAAAGGACTTGGCGTCAAACACCATGCAAAATATTTCGGTCGAAGGTCGTTGATGTATACCTGTCGCCGGAAGTGAGAAACTTGTCATTGAGGTATGCAAGCTTCAAAGTACTGAAGGGGTTGTTCCTAGATCAACTTCTTGGATAATGAGCTGATGTCGACAAGAAGCGATCCGTCAAAGGAGGGCCTTAATGAATCCCACATCAGTGACACGGAACGGAGCTTAATGATTTTAATGGAGGTGAAAACGATCTGTGACATATGATTCAGGGTGGCGGTCATGAAAGGATGAAGGATAATGTATGGCAGTGGATGGGACACGGTTGACTTTTCTGAACGACTTCTCTTGAACATATGGCGACACTGATACGATGGATTGGTAGCATTACCCCAAATGTGGATGGTATGGCGAGACCATGGATGTGACCGGTGAATGAAATAACCCAACCCGATTGTGGTACGGAGGAAAAGTGTCATGTTCAAGAGCGACTTGCTACCATCAAAGTTTTCTTGAGTTTCTCCCAATTTTTCCCCAGTCATTGCTGACCAGTACCTATTTATTTTTGTCAAGATTGAGGAGGATAACATATGCTTGTTCTATAACCTGCCCTTCGGGCAAGCCCATCTCTATGTTTTAACGAGCCTAGCGATAGTGAAACTCGTTCTCGTCTAAAGACAAGTTTGTCGCTATTTAATGATTTTAACGAGTCTAACGACAAGGATAACTCGGTCCTTTTCATTTTTAGAGAGTCTAAAAAGGTACATAAAGTTAACTCCAAAAGTCCTTTTTTGTCATCTAATCCCTTAAGTTCGGAAAAGTATAAAACAATACAGAAGGGATGAGTTTTCGATAGTTTTAACGAGCCGAACAAAACAAGCGCTCGATCTTTTTGTGCAATAATCCCTCAGGTCCAAAAAGATTAAAATCTAGAGGAGGGATAGCTCTTCCTGTCCCTTTAACGAGCTGGAAGGCCAAGGACTCGGCAATCTTTTCATATTTTACGAGTCAGTTGAAAAGAGCTTAAAGAAGACTCGTCTTTTGAGGAACGAGTGATAAACAGGGTTAGCAGCTGATTCCAGGTACAGGTTGGAATTTTCCAATCACGGCAGTGTCACAAGGATGGCTAGGTGTAATCACTCTTCGCAGCTGTTCCTCAAAATGGGTAAACAAACATATGGAGGTGAACGATTGGCCAAATGAAAAGTGGAGGTGACGGTGCAAACACGACCAAGGCTTTAATGGCTGATGATATTACATTCACAGTGGTTATTTACCGGGATAGTTCATTTTTTAACGAGCTTAAACGCGGGTGGAAACATTTGCTCGATTTTATGTTTATTTTTTAACGAGCATGAACTATACGATAAAACTGCTCGGATCTTGCGTTTATTTTTTAACGAGCATGAACTTTGTGATAAAACTGCTCGAATACCCAGTCATATGATAAGAGTGTCTCATTGAGATTCTATTTTTAATGGAGCTTCATCTCATAAAGCTATGCCCCGCATCGTTTCTTTATGCAAGTTAGGAAACGACTAACCCAAAAAACAGATAAATAACCGCTCTTTTCTTGCACTCCAAAAGGTTTGCATAACCCCAGGTATAAAGTACGATTTCAAGGTTACCTCTACTTCTTTTCCTTCAAAACAATTGTTTTAAAGAGAGAGGCTTACCTCTTTCAAGTTACCCAAAGATTGTCTCGTTAATCATTCAAACAAAACACTTCCTCAGCAATGTCTACCGAAATAGACAAAGGTGAGCGGCGATGCCCGCCAACTCACATAACTTTGACAAAAGAATCTTATTCTAGAATAACCCCTCTTCCTCTGCGGACGGGGTACAGATTAGTCATATTCTCCCACGGAAACCTACTCTATACCCAAAGTTTCCCTGCCGAAGTAGACCAGGACGCATGCCCCCTGGGTTCCAGTCATATCCTCTCGGATTACTCGCGCTCATCAAGAGGATGGACCATGGGTTGAGACACTTCTTGCATGAATAGACCATTTAGGAATGGTACATGACTATTTGCGATGCGTGATCCAGGAAATGAAAGTTGGTCTACGAGCTTGACCATTCTTCCTTCATGCGGAAAACACATTACTCTAAAGAGTGAGGAGACTATAGCTCCCATGCAATATATATAGTCTCGTCCAAGGAGTAGTTTATAATCCAAGGGTCCTTGAACGACCATCACGTTCATTTGAACGGTCTTCCCTTTCAATGTTATGGGCACATTGGGGAGGATCCCTAAAGGTCGACTGGTTCCTTTATCAAAACCTGATAGATTTCTCATTTCAGGAAAAAACGCTGGTGAACCAAGCGCTTTCCAAGCAATAGAGGAAAGGATACTCACAGATGCCCCCTCATCAATGATAGTGCCAGCCATTACCATTCTGTATATTTGAACGATAATTCTGAATGGTATGCTTGCTGGCAACCGGGGTCTGCCTAGTTGGTTCCAATCGAAGGACACAACTAGGTTGCTTGGTGGTGGGACCGAATAGACGGCCGGATATCGCTCTGAAGAACTTCCCTCCTGCGATAAAGGAATGGGGGCATTGCCCCCTTGTTCATCAGAGTCAGTGTTGATGAAGAGAATTTGGACGGTGTTGTCTTTATTCTCCTCTGTGATGGTATCATTCGAAGATAGAGCCTCTGAAGGCAAAATCGGGTCAACTTCCGCCTCAACCTTTTGACTTTCGTCAGGCATGGATCCAGACGGTTCATCTTCAATGATAGGTGCTTCGGTTGACCACCTGGGCGGGCCAGCCGGGTTCTCAACTAGTGAAGGACTTGGCAGGAGTTTTTGATATCCAGGAGGAAGTTGCGCTCGTAAAATCGGGCGATCTTCCAAAACTCTTTTAGCCTCGTCTAAGAAGGGACAACGGTAGATGGCGTGGTCGCCTTCACACAGTTTGCAGGGAAATCTAGCTTTTCCTCTCTGTCCTGGGACTTCACTTTCACTAGTCGACGGTGAGCAGTCAACATGGCTATCAGAGGTTGATGCTACCGAATTGTGAAAACGGGGAGACCAGTCCCTTAGTATCCGAGGGATGCAGGGACAATCTCTGTGGAAGTGGTCTCCCTTGCATATGACACATGGAAATATAGGCCTGGTCAGTGTTGTGTGTGGATTTTTGTTAGACGACACTTGTTTGTCCCCAGTCGCTTTTGGCTCCTTCTTCTTCTTCTCTTTCTTCTTCTTTTCCTTCTTCTCCTTAGGAACTTGGATTTTTGTTTTACCAGTTCTGTCAAACGAAGATGAAGGAGGAGAGGAAGAGTTAGATGAGGTAGAAGGCTGGTTGGCAACTCCGGTCTGGTCTAACTGTTGACTCGACTGTTCAGGAATAGTGGTGTTCTGAACGACATTGGTTGAAAAGAGCCAGACTGGCAGGCAAATTGTCAGTCCTGGAAGCAACAATGTGGCCATGTGGGGCGCACCAACATCTCCCCAAGAGGAGAAGGGACTAGGATTTCCACCAAGGGGAATTCCTTGGTTGGTGTGCTCCATTTTTTCAACCTAAAGATCAACGCAGGAATAGGGGTGATTGTTCCGTTTAAAATAAATTTTTAACGACGCTTAGACACAACTTGCTTTTTCAGTTTTAAAGAGTCGAGAAAAAGCTAAAGATGACTCTAGTCTCCTTCGATGTTTTAACGAACCCGAAGTGACAAATGCTCGGATGGACTTTTTCCGTTATAGAGTCTGAAAAAGGCCAAAAGGAACTGCTCTGGAGTTCTAGGCAGAGGGTGTGCCAAACTTTTCACAAAACCGCAGAATAATTTTTAGGGTACGGGAGGTCAATCTTCCTGAATGTTGTGTTCAGTGCATTGTGATCAGTAGGGCGGCCGACACGGCTTCATAAGGATAAAGGTTTTATGCCTATAGGGGTCTCCCAATATATACGCGACGGTACGTGGGAGCACAATCCGTACTGGCGGTATCGTCCCTCAGGAGGAATCACCCACCATCCACGAGATCGACAGTCACCAGGCTTAACGACGCTGGAACACGTCTCTAGCCTAGACCTCTATGTTGTGCGTTATGTTGCAAAGCGTTGTTAAGTTCATTCAATTTATTTTAGGTTGATCTTTTTAGAAGTTTGCCTTTCAAGGTTCACCACGAGATGTATGATACAATTCCTAAATGCAGTCTAAAGATTATAAGCAAGCTTTATATGTTTTCAACTTTGAAAATCCTAGCTACTAAGGGAAAAGAAAGACACCATCTTTTCTCAAAGAGCAATCAGCACACTCTAATGCACTTTTCCTAAATCCAACATGCAAACTATCAAAATGCAAATGCACAATGCAGGTGTTTGTTTTCCGCTTTCTTAGTATTGATGCCTACACAGAAAGCTTTTTGTACAACTTTGAATTTGCTTTTAAATGACAAATACAAACAAGTTTACTTTTTCGAAATCAGAGAGGGTAGAAGAGATTACAACACTTAACGATTTTCGAAATGAATACTTGTTTCGACACTTAAAAGAGACAAACTCAAACCAATAAGCAAGAGTAAATGTATAATCAATCTGCAAACAGCCAATGAACTCTCTTCCAAGATCACAATCAACAGATCTAAATCAAGGGCTACAGGATGACTATTTCACTCATGCGAAGGAAAACTGCAAATGACGCCACAAACACATAAAAAACACTCACAGTCTTTTGTACAAAAGGAGGCGGAATTTAAGCAGACAAAAGGAGTTATCAGACTGGTACCTATGCTGGTTACAGGCTGCAAAAATCAGAGATCAAAACAAGGCAAAACAGAGCAGAGAACCCCTGCTGCACAAGGGCAAACTGGTTCAACGCAACCTCAACACAGGGGTTTTGACATTCAGCGCAGGTAGCCTTCATGGGACCTGCGTTGAAATGCAGAATCCCTTCACTGGGTCTGCGCTGAAGGAGAAACTCTCGTTTCTCACAGGTTCTGGGTCACAGATTGCTATTTAATTCATTGTTTTAGGCCAAATAAAAGCAACAAGCAAGGTGTAATCAAAGGGATGCTTTGAGGGAGTACTAAGATCTATCACAAAGGATCATCAAATCATTTGTGAGCCCATTGTTCGGATCATAGACAAGTCCAGTGATTGGATCAAAGCAGCAACTGTCTACTTTTCATCCGGGAATAATAGATGCAATTCGATTGTTGCTGTCAAGTCTATGAAACAAACAATGATAGAAACACAAATAAAATGACTAAACAAATCTCCCCAGTGGAGTCGCCAATTTTTTGTGGGGAAAAATGCCTATGCATGACGATCCTATCCACCTAAGGTGTGACAGTGCCTTAGCAACAAACAGAGACAGTTATTCTGGTTTCTTCCTTTATGAAATGTGAAAGAAGAGAGATAAAGAGACTTACCGGTGTCTTCTGTTTGTCCCTCGATCTGGTCTCTCTTCTCTTTGGGAGTTCACAGCTACTTGCCTTCTTGCTTGTCCAGCTTCAACGGGTTCCTGCAAGATCACAAGAGAACAGCTACTTGCGACAAGAGAAGAACACTACACAAAGACAGATATTCACATTCATAACTAGTTTAGGATTAGAAATAAACTAAACATACTAATGCATTCATACATCAAAAATACATCAGCATATAGGAGAAACCAAGATAGCTTTATTGATGAATAACAAGGTTCAGGAAGAGATACAACCCAGAGGGCTCCAATCCAGCATCTCCTTCCCAGCAAATGGAATTCCTATCTTCACCCCCTTCAAAGCATTAAGCACCCAATGATTCCAATCTCAAACCAACAGCAATTCTTTGCAATAACAAAATTCCAGCCGCTAGATCTCATGGAGGAGAGATCCATATATAGATGTTTGGAGAGAGGGTGAGTCAGCTTGAGATCTGACTAGTGTCCTCTCCCTCTGTCAGTTCTTGAGTCCACTTGGAGGTTCTTGCTTCCACTTGGAGATTTGGAATCTCTTACTCATCACCAGTCGAATTCCCTGAGGCAAGTGTCATTTTGGAAGCTTCCTGGGTTTTGACACCTTGAGAAATGAGCTTGTCACATGTCCATTCTCGTTCAGCGCAGGTAGCCAGTGTTCCCTTTGACATTCAACGCAGGTAGCCAGTGTTGGCTTTGACATTCAGCGCAAACAGCTAGTGTAGCCACTGAAATGATCCTGAATTGACTTGTTTTTGAGCAGTTTCTGGTGGAGAACTTCTGTGAATTGTTGTGGTTTTTTAGCCTTGTTCCTCTAGGGGTAGGAACAACATGTTTAGGGACTTTGGATCCCTTAGATTATGGACATTTCATGCTCAATGTTGTAAGGCACAAAATGTCTATAACAACAAGAGATAGCACAATTCTTAGAATAGAAAGTAATAGAGCCCTGTAAAAGCCCTTGCGCTTGTCCTAAATTTTATGTGAATAAACACAGTGAGAAGAAAAGAGGTAAGAAGTGGCTCGTCATCAACAATAAAGCTCTAAATAATGCCTTGTTGCCAATCTGCTATCCTTTGCCCAACAAAGAGCTATTACTTGCCAAAATTGCTAATGCCAATGTTTTCAGCAAATTTGACTTAAAAAGTGGTTTCTAGCAGATAGGCATTCTTCCTGATGACAGATACAAGACTCCTTTTACAGTCACTCATGGCCAATATCAATGGACTGTAATTCCTTTTGGTTTTCATAATTTCAGAAAAGGATGGAAGACATTTTTGGTCAGGACGAGTACATAATAGTCTACATAGATGATTTTCTTGTTTTTAGCAGAGATGTAAATAGTCACAAGATGCATTTAGAAAAGTTTTATGAGCTGGTTTATAAGCATGGTCTCGTTATTTAAGATTTAGAAGAAAATTTTCATATTGGTAAAGTTAGGATAGATTATTTGGAACTGCATATAGAACAAGGACATGTAAATCTGCAAACTCATGTTCTAACCCATTTGTTGAAATTTCCTGACGTTATTCCAAATATTAAAACATTGTAGAGATTTCTTGGTTGCCTGAATTATATAAGATAGTTTTATGAGAAATAAGTAGATGATACAAAAATCCTTCAGAAAAGATTAAAGAAGCAAGCAGCAGGATGGACAGAGGAGATTACCAATGCTGTGAGAAGCATTAAAAGCAAAATCACAGATTTGCCAAAGCTTAAGCTACCAGATACTAATCTTCCTTTTATTCTTGAGACAGATGCTTCAGATCATACTTGGGCTACAGTATTGTTGCAAAAGCATGGAAGAAAAGAACTAGTATGTGCCTATTCCTCAGGTACATTTGATGACATTGAAAGAAAGTATCCTTCTTCACATAAAGAGATACTAGCTGTTAAAAGAGGAATAAAACAGTTTCATTTGTTCCTAAAATGTGTCAGATTCTTAGTCAGAACGGATTTGAAACATATGAAGAGCATTTTGGAAAACAAAAGACTGCTTGAACAAGGAAGTACCAGGCTATTGAGATGGGCATTATGGCTTGATGGTTTTGATTTTGATATAGTTATAAATCCGGTGCTGAAAATTATCCTGTTGATATGCTCATGAGAGAAGGTTCACAAGAAATCAAAGAAATCAAAATGTTCAGGCCATTGCGACAAGATGAAGCATCAAGTTCAGTCTAGTCTAGAAGATTCAGTCAAGTAATAGTTTGTAGTCAATGTCATTACCATTTCTGTTGGGATTGTTTTGTAAAAAAGTTTGAGTCTTTGCCATTAAGTCTTAGGGAACTAGTTCTACAAAAATGGTTTGATTCTGAGGATAGCATGTGGTCATATGCTAGAGAGCCACCATATAGAGAGAGACCTTGGAGAGTTTATTATAATTTTTCTAGAGAAGAAAAGCCTTCATATCTTGCATTCATCCAGAACATTGACTGGACATGGCATGATTACTTTACCATTCATCAAAAAGCCAGGATACATGGGCCTGTCAAAGTCATTCTCTTTGCTATAAATATAGATAGTGTTGTCAATTGGTGGAGTCCTTGGTTCAAAATATTTTTGGTCAAGTATATGACGAGAGTCAATTGGATGTTAGAACATGATATTAAGTGTACTCTTAGTACTCTAATGTGTGAGTTGCATATAGGTGCTTAGAATGATCATGTCATAGAATTCACATTAGTTCATCAGGATTCATTGACAGTTGCAAATGAAGGGGACCAATCTTTTAGTCTCTTTGTAAGTTTCCAAGCTAGGATTTCTGTCAATGAACAATACAGACCCCAAAATCTATATTCATTCCCATTTTATTGTTGTTTCAGAGAACATGATCCCCCATGGCTATATATTCCTAATGAAGTTTTCACTCCTGAGTTAAATGGTTTAGCAGATTATTATCAAGAAATGGATCCTCATCATCAACATGATCATCAAGAAAGAGCAAACAGTGACTGATTGTAGAAGATCACTCTAATGAAATCTTTGCACATCACCTCAATTGATATGGATTAATTTCTTTTGGTTTCCGTGGGATTTGGTCCAGTTAAAAAATCTCCACTGTGTAAATAATTTTGTAAAAGAGCCGATGTCCTAGATTCCGGCCATTCTAATAAGATTTGTTTTCCGTATGTCAAGATTTGGTCCCCATATAGCTTAGCCTCTAAGGGACGAGATAACAAGTGGTTGTCCCCACTTGCCCAAATCTTTACTTTTAGTACATTTCTTTAGTCAGTTCTTGATTCATGTACACCTCATTATTGTACTCGTACATTCGGACTATGATATCTTGCATGATAATCTAGTCGAAAGGAGATTTTTTTGGTTTCCAGTTCCCGGTAAAAGTTATGACCGGATAACCAGTTCAAAGGTTATATATTGTTGAGCCTTGAATTGTAAAGATCATTCAAAAATTAAGGAAGAATTGCTATGGCTGAGTGTTATGTATTGTTATCCAGGTTTCATTCTTATTTTCTTGTTTTGGTATTGAGTTCTATAGCTCGGTGCTCTGCATCTGTGAGATTTATTCTTGCTATATATATATATATATATATATATATATATATATATATATATATATGGATCCCAAAGGGTTAGCTCAATTGGTCAAGTTCTAATCATTAAAGCATCTTGCTAATGGGAAGTCACGGGGTGAATTTGCCCTTATGCTATTGGGTTACGCTCAACTAATGAGTGAGCCAAACTTAATACTCTTGAATGTATCTGCCCAAATAGTGTTCGTGGATGTAAGCGACCAACAATTATTTCCGAAAATGTAAGTGACCACCAATCTCCAATACATGGTGAACCCCACATACACAAACATATATCAAAATTTCATACATACTTATTCTAAAGAAAGTGGAATTGTATTACTATAAATTAAAAATCATACTATGAGCTATGAATCTTAAGTGCAAAAATAATCTCCTTTTGTTTTCCTATGTAAATCTTATATTTTTTTCATAATAAACCAGTAAAAAAAATCATATTTAAAACATCAACTTTTTTTTAATATCTAATTTCATGATAAAAATCCCAAAAAATCATATTTAAAACATCAACTTTTTTTTCATATCTAATTTCATGATAAAAATCCAATTAATTAAAAAATATATAATTTGATTAATGTCTTTTAATTAATTTTAATTTATTCAAACTTATTAAAAATAAAAATAATTTTAAAAATATAAAATAATTCATTTATCATTGTATGTGATAGTTTAAACCCCCACATATATATATATATATATATATATATAATAAATTATAATAAAAAGTCAGTTTTTGCCACACAAAATATGGACATTATCGAATTGAGAATGAATAAGAAAATAAATACCACCATCACCAAGTCCAAAACATTCTCAATAAAGAATAAACCCCACCATCACGATCACCATCCCATCACCATCACCATCACCATCAGACCAAGAGCAATAACTTTATTTTGTTGATTCTGATATAAAATTGGGTCAGTCTTCCATTAATTCCTCCATGCTGGAATTCCTCCATGCTCACGGGGACGATTTTCACATTGAATCCAGGATTTATCTGATTTCGGTAGCTGTACGAGATGCCTAAAAAACTGCTTTTCTTACTATCTACGCAATCATTTTTTTTGTTTCCCTTGTGTCCGGAATCTGTTTTTAAACTGTGACGTCGGTTTCGCGCTTAAGAAATCATATATATTTCCTCTAAGGGTTTTCCAATCTGTTCATTCGGAGCTCAAAGAAATTGATTTTGTCGTTACATGCTTGCCCGCATACAGAACATGAATCTGAATTTGCCGCAGCTAGAAGCTTCTGTTTTTCATTTTGCAGAGGCTCCACAATCAGGAGTTTCCATGGAAGAAAACGAAGAAATTGCACATTCGCGTTGGAAGCCCACGAGAAGACAGAAAGAGATTTTGAAACAGTTGTTCAGAGGGGGTGACCATAACCCTACTCGCGCTCGCATAAATGAAATTACAGAGTTACTCAAAGTTCACGGCAACGTAGAAGCAAAGAATGTGTTCTACTGGTTTCAGAATTCTCAATCGCGCAACAAGAGGAAACAACAAAGAAAATTGGCGCGTGACACAACAAGAGGAAACAACAAAGAAAATGAAATTAGCGGGAGATCTCGGACTCCAATCTGCTCCTCCCCATCCAGAGGTAGACTCTAATTTATTTTGCTTGGATTTTGAATATTCTTAGCAGTTTCATAATATTGATTTCTTATTCTGTACCTTTGTCTATGTTCAGCTTCTGGTGTCATTTTGGAACCCTCATTAGGTTTTGCACCGTTTTCGTTACAGGTAGTTCTGGTGTCATTTTGGAACCCTCACTAGGTTTTGCACCGTTTTGGTTACAGGGAAGACAAATTTCATTTGCAGTTTATTTCATGATCTCTATTCATAATATCGTATTCATAATATCATAAAGGAAATTTGTGAATTAGTGATAGTATTTAAGGGGCATTGTTTTTGTCTATTTTAAATTTTGGGAATATTTTGGAATTTGATAGTTATCAAATTAGAATTTGCAATTGACCTCTCTCCTAATCATTGAATTTCTAGATGTTTCTGGAATCTGTAATCAACATAAGTTAAAGAATCTAGAAGTCATTGTTGAGAGATTTTATTGACCAAGTGGACAAATTTATTTAGAATATGAATATCTTTTGACTTTTAAGTAGACTATTTCACATAAATATTATAATTCTATATTATAGATTCTCATAAATTTATTTAAAAACATTCTGCTTCTACATAAATTATTTGAGATGAATATTATTGTTGAATATCATGAATTCTCATAAATCTAGAGACGAAAAAAAACTAACAACCTGATTCAGTCAAGATTACCTAAACAATCCAAACACCTAAACTATCCCAACAACTAGTGTAACTGGAAATAAATTTACACCTAAACTATCCCAACAACTAGTGTAACTGGAAATAAATTTATTTTGATGATTTAATTAGTTAAAATATACCTTTGTTAACGAGGAATTAATAAAAAGATTTATAAATTGTATTTACAAGATCCATTGCTCAGATGGATTTTGTCTTTCCTGCTGTTAAATTGTTTTTCGTGTAGAACTTTATATATTAAATGTTTATAAATCTCACCAAAACCTGCGAATCACGGCAACAAAGACTGATGGTTTGTTAATCAAAACAAATTTGGATTTCAGAATAATGGTGGTCTCAACCAGCAGGAGCAACAAAAGAAGTCGACGGAAGATTACTCCTTCCATCAAGAAAATATTGCAGAGAGATCCAAAGGCCCACTCTTGCCCTCCCTGAAAAATAGTAACTATATTTTATTTTGCATTGCCCTTGAATTCTCCTCTACGTAAGTTTCCATCTTGGTTTCTTATTTCTCATTTTCTTTACGTGGTAACTTCGTTTATGTGCAGCGTCTAACATGATGTGGGAACCTGCAATTGGCATGCCCACTTTTCCGTTACAGGTAGGCAGAATTCAGCTGCCAAACCATTATAATTTGTGTAATGTCGGGTTCATCAAATATGAAAGAAAATTTTATATATATATATATGAGAAAATTTATGACTCGTCAAAATGATGAGACAAAATTGTAAATTCAATTGAGACAAAATTGTAAATTGTAAATTGAATTATAATTATAATTATAATTATAATTATAATTGTTATTATTATTATTATTACAACATTTTTTTTTCCACTGGAAAAATCCGTAAACATTTCATTAAAGATGGAAAGTTTACATATGTAGATGCGTGTCGCATATGCCCAATTTGTC
Organism: Pinus tabuliformis; assembly: GCA_031772625.1. Lineage (NCBI taxonomy): Eukaryota > Viridiplantae > Streptophyta > Pinopsida > Pinales > Pinaceae > Pinus > Pinus tabuliformis. The sequence continues at coordinate 264,506,486 of CM062804.1, forward strand.
ATTGGTACCTCTGTACATTTACAAAAATAAATACATTTATCTGCTGTTGCACAATATTGCTGTATGGTCGATATAGTTCAATGAGTTTTTGCAAAAAGGCATCCATCAGTTTACAAAAATTACAAAAAATACAGTACTGTGTACTGTTGCTGTCCTTCTACTATTTTGATATCAGTTCTCATGCAGACCCACAGTAGGATATTGTGGGTCTATACATGGCCGATGGTAAAACTTTTGCTCCTGTTGTTCCAAAATCTAGGTTATCTCCCAGTGTCCTTTCTCCATCAGGGTGGCCTCCTTATTATTACAACATAACAAGAGAGATAAAGTAGTTTTTATTAGTTTTTTTTTACATTTAATATTTGTATTTGCTTAATTATATTTATTTTTGAATTGGGATTTTATAAGTTTAATTTAATTCTGGATGATTATTAAATGGACAGTGGAATTTAAGCTTGAATATTATAAAAAAAAATTAGTAGTGAATGAAAGGGGTTAGATTTATCTGAGTAGTTATGTATTCTTTTCTTTTTATTTAAATTTATTAAATGAAAAATATGTGATTTGAACCAGGGTCATATCCAATGAATCATGGTTTTTCACTCATGTGATATAATAAGAGGCCCATAATATTGTAACCAAATTTATTTACATATTAAAAATCTCCATAATAAACTTAAGTTAAATCTCCATGGTAAAAATCCTGTAGTAGCCCACCATAACAAAATGGCATGAAGTTTATCGAGTCAGATCACTAACATATCGTAGTGGCCAACAATAGCAAAATGGCATGAAGTTCACGTCAGATCACTAACATATCGTAGTGAACAACAATAGCAAAATGGCATGAAGTTCACGTCAGATCACTAACATATCGTATTAGCCAACAATAGCAAAATGGCATGAAGTTTTGCGATTCGTGTTGGCCAACAATATTGGGAGAGAAAGTGGTGAATTGCTTATCATGTCAACACCTATATCCAGTCGATCTAAATTTGGAGCTGAAACTTAAAGTTAAGCAATGTTAGTTTGAAAAGTGAATGCAAATGCAATATACGTATTATCTGGAGTGTATTTTTGTGTATGAATTATATAGGTTTGGATTGAGTGTATTTCTGTAAATATTGGATAAAATATTGATTTGGTATCATGTTTCTCTAAATATGGGATATCATGTTATTTATTAGTAATGTATCATGTTTCTTAAATATTGGATGGATATCATGTTTTTTTTGTAAATATTGGTTTGGTATCATGTTTCTTTAAATATTGGATATCATGTTATTTATTAGTAATTTGGTATCATGTTCCTTAAATATTGGATGGATATCATGTTTTTTGTTTTTTTTGTAAATATTGGTTTGGTATCATGTTTCTCTAAATATTGGATATCAGATTTTTATAAATATTAGTAGTTTGGTATCATGTTTCTTAAATATTGGATATCATGTTTGTGTACATATTGGTTTGATATCATGTTTCTTTAAATATTAGATATTTTTTATATTTAATTATGGGTAAATTACAATCAACTTAGATATCATTTTTGGGATTCAACTGCGTTAAGTAAGTCATTCAAAGTATGACCATTTCCATGAGAGGTAGTCGTAAAGTGACTAATTTCTCATGATTTTTGAATAGTTCACTTAGCACTCATTGCATCGGGTGATGCTCACAGGGGTGAAGAAGTGGGATTGAAACTAGTGAAATGTGGAGAACGAATCACATAGCATCAATCATCACTTCCGGGGCTTGCACCCGGTAACCAGGACTTCCCAGGAGGTCACCCATCCCAGAACTCCTCTGGCTCAAGCGCGCTTAACTGTGGAGTTTTTCCCCACAATCAAGCCCACTTAGCTTGCTACCCCATTTGCAAAACCTTAGCAAGTATTGTGCCTCATGAACCATTCAGGTAGAGATCCCTTGACTCTTTTTGAATTTAAGTATGGGGTATTTTCGCAGTGCATTATATTAGATATCATTTTTGGGATTCAACTGCGTTAAGTAAGTCATTCAAAGTATGACCATTTCCATGAGAGGTAGTCGTAAAGTGACTAATTTCTCATGATTTTTGAATAGTTCACTTAGCACTCATTGCATCGGGTGATGCTCACAGGGGTGAAGAAGTGGGATTGAAACTAGTGAAATGTGGAGAATGAATCACATAGCATCAATCATCACTTTCGGGGCTTGCACCCGGTAACCAGGACTTCCCAGGAGGTCACCCATCCCAGAACTCCTCTGGCTCAAGCGCGCTTAACTGTGGAGTTTTTCCCCACAATCAAGCCCACTTAGCTTGCTACCCCATTTGCAAAACCTTAGCAAGTATTGTGCCTCATGAACCATTCAGGTAGAGATCCCTTGACTCTTTTTGAATTTAAGTATGGGGGATTTTCGCAGTGCATTATATTAGATATCATTTTTGGGATTCAACTGCGTTAAGTAAGTCATTCAAAGTATGACCATTTCCGTGAGAGGTAGTCGTAAAGTGACTAATTTCTCATGATTTTTGAATAGTTCACTTAGCACTCATTGCATCGGGTGATGCTCACAGGGGTGAAGAAGTGGGATTGAAACTAGTGAAATGTGGAGAACGAATCACATAGCATCAATCATCACTTCCGGGGCTTGCACCCGGTAACCAGGACTTCCCAGGAGGTCACCCATCCCAGAACTCCTCTGGCTCAAGCGCGCTTAACTGTGGAGTTTTTCCCCACAATCAAGCCCACTTAGCTTGCTACCCCATTTGCAAAACCTTAGCAAGTATTGTGCCTCATGAACCATTCAGGTAGAGATCCCTTGACTCTTTTTGAATTTAAGTATGGGGTATTTTCGCAGTGCATTATATTAGATATCATTTTTGGGATTCAACTGCGTTAAGTAAGTCATTCAAAGTATGCACTGCGAAAATCCCCCATGCAAAACGTTGATATGATATCTCTTGTAGAGGAATGGAGAAATGAAAACCCCACCATTATTAAGGAGCTAGTTCAAGTCAACACTAGAGCATAAATTTGAAAAATCAGTATATAATTCTCCATCAAGCTGACGAACCAATTAATACCCCTAAACATGTTTCTTCATTTTCCTCTCATGAAATAAAAAGAAACAAGCCCATAAATTAATTGAATATTCCAAAAGATCCAAAGAAGAAAGGGTAGAAAAGAAATTGACAATTACTACAAGACATGGGAGAATACTTGGTAAATACTAGTAAAGAATTGCCAATGGATGTAATCTTTACACCATCTTCTCAACCACATCAATAAACTTCATCTCTTGGAACGTTGGGGGCCTTAATGGGAAATTCATGCAAAGACTCCTAAAAAATAAAATTTTCCACGAACACCTTGACATCATGATTATTTGGGAAATGAAATGCTCTTTTGATCCTTTGAACAAAATTTTAAACTGTGATTATTTAGCCTATGATTCCTAAGGATCATAAAGAGGTATTACTATCACTTAAAACCCTTCCTCAGTATCTCTTCAAGATTCCTTTTCTCTAGAAAAAATCCTAGTTGCTAACTTTCAGACCATTGGTTCAACCAATTTGCATTTCATAGCTAATGTTTATGGCCCTAGTATTCTTGCTGGAAAAACATTCTTCCTTCAAAACCTCTGAATATCCTCAAATCTTATAGGGGAAAATTTTTGGATTGTAGGTGGATATTTTAGCATGATAAAAGAATATCAATGGAAATAAAGTTGGGATTCGTAGAGTCAATGAAGAAAGCACACTTTGTATGGAATTTATCAATGAATCCAAACTTATATATTTGATTTCACAAAATGACTTCTGCACCTGGAACAATAAGAGGGGTGGCACATCTCAAATAGCTTCAAGACCTAATGGATTCTTCATAGGAGAGTTTATTTATGTTTATAGCACCAACTTTAGGGATTTTAATCTCCCTTTCTATGGTTTGGATCAATGGCCCATAGAACTCTCCATGGACTACAATGGTAGTCATGGGAAGAGGTCCTTCAAATTCTAGGCCTTTTTGTTACATCATCTTGATTTTCTCTCTAGTGTATAAAAATGGTGGAAAGAATTAGATCATTTTCCTAGTACCCTTATGTATTGCTTCTACTGGAATTTAAAATATCTCAAAAAGAAAATCAAGAATTGGGATATTAAATATTTTGGTATGTCCACAAAAAAAAATTAAATTTGGAACAAGAGATTGCCACCATCAAACAACCAATAATATCAAATGGCATATCTCAGGAATTGGAACGTTAAGAAGTAGTCACTCACCTCCAACTAGAAGAAATATTGAAGCGAGAGGAAATCCTCTGGAGACAACAATCTCAAGTAGAATTCCTTAAGGAGGGAGAAAAAAACACTAAATTTTTCCATAGATCCATGATCAACCACAGGAAAAATGAGAAGTCAACACCAGATCATACATTAGAAATCAGTATGTAATTCTCCATTAAGCTCATGAACCAGTTAATACCCATAAACATGTTTCTTCATTTTCCTCTCATGGAATAAAAAGAAACACTTCCATAAATTAATTGAATGTTCCAAAAGATCCAAAGAAAAAAGGGTAGAAAAGCAATTTCCAATTACTACATGACATGGGGGATTATTGGTGAATACTAGTAAAGTGTTTCCAATGGATGTCATCTTTCAACCATCTTCTCAACCCAACACAAACACATAAACATATATCAAAATTTCAAAATACATCTCTTTAATTCTTTCTATAATTTTGTATCTCTTTAATTACTCTTAAATTAAGTGAAATTTGTAGAAATTCTCACTGTAGATCAATCTGATTATCCAATATAACTAAAGCAAAATACTTAGTCTACTTCTACAATCAAACTTTTGGAAGCTTAATCAATTTGAGAAAGATCAAATGGAACACATATAACTAGAAGAGGAAAAAATACACATGAAACACAGAAGAATACTATGGGGAAAACCTCAGCTAAAGACCTCGCTATCTGTATTATCATACAAGTGGAAATATCTCAGGATTACGCACAACTTTAGCTCTCACAGTTATCCAGCTCTCAGTACAATCCCTCACTGTTGCTCATAAACAGAATAAACTACTCATATGCCTATCCTCTGCCCTCCAAGCCTCCTATTTCCTTGCGCAGTTGTCCCTGGGTGCTCCAGCTGTAACCTTGTGTGACACTGATATCACACACTGCTCCAACGCATTGTAAAATTGCGTAAATGTCAAGGAATGAATTCCTTCTACATGCAATAGATTTTCTTATAGGAAAATTCTTGCAACTGATAGTACATTGTCCCTGTCTTTAATCTGATCCGAACTTAAACAGGAACGCAACAAATTACATAAATAACCATAAACACAGATATGCAGCGGAAATAATACTTCATTTCATTAATATAAAATACTAAAATACGCTTACAAACAGTAATGGAAATAAACCAGCTAGGGCGATGGTAGCTTATCTCTGAGAAGAGATGTGGTGGCTACATGCCTATGAACTGTGTTACAATGAGGCTTGAAGGCCTATTTATTGTTGAGAAACAATGGAAAACCCTTAACATTCAAAAACCTAACTCTAGAAGATGAAACACCAAACTGTGGGCCCCGTTTGGGTAAATTGGTACATCAACTTCCCAGGGTCGTAAATTTGGCATACAATCTCTGTTTGACACGTATAATAGCTCGTTAGAAAGATCTATCCGAGCACTACCACTTTTGGAAGGGAAACATCGGTCCATGGACCCATGTTGCCCCTAGATTTTCCAAAAAAATGTCGTTTAGGGCCTTAAAATGGCTCCAGAAGTTCAGGACCCAAAAAACTGCTATAAATAGTAAGTTGTGCTACAATTAAGGAAACTGAAAATGCTGAGAGAAACAATGGTGGGGGTCTAGGTGGACTTGGCAGGTGGCCACCAATATCCACTTGTATCATTCTTCCCCCCTTAGGAAGCAATGGTCCCCATTACATTGAGTTCCTCCATGAGATGAGGAAACTTTTGTTGAACTTGGTCCCTAGAGATCCACTTGCCTTGGTCAAGCAGTTGGCCTGCTTTGACAACTCGATACAATTGGATATTCTATTGGCAAGTGTTCTTGATCTGTTTGTCCATGATCTGATCAGTTTTAGCTTGTTCCATGCAATCGAGACTTAATTATGTGGGTGTGAGCTATTCTACAATGTCGGATATGTCTAGCAATGGTGGAAAGTATGGCCGAAGGCGGTCCACATTGAGCACTGGGTGTAGGCCAAGGAATGGTGGAATGCTGAGTTCAAATTCATTGTCTCCCATAGCCTTAGTAATGGTGTAAGGACCGTATCACAGTGGTCTCAGTTTCCAATAGGCTCTAGTAAGGTGTTTGTTTTTCAAATGCAACCAGACTTTATCGCCCACCTGAAACTTGTGTGGCAGCCGATGTTGATCATGCCATTTCTTGTACTTGGCATTTGATTTCTCCAGAATGTCATGGACCTGCTAGCGAATATGTTAGATGTGCTCAATGAAGCTGGTTGCCTTGTCTGTTTCAGACTGGACATGAGCCAAATCTGTGAGATTAGCTGCAAGTGGCATGCCCACATCAATGGGGCATAGTGGCTAGAATCCCAAGCCCAGCCGAAAAGGGTTGTGGCCAGTCGAGCTATGAAGAGCTCGGTTGTAGCTGTGATGAACATAGGGGAGGCTCTCATCCCATGTGCATGGATGCTTTGAGTTGTACATGCGTAGAATGTGTACAATCATCCTATTGACAACCTCTGTTTGCCCATCATTTTGAGGATGGAAGGTTGTGTACTTAGTGAGTTTGGTGTCCAACCTTGACCAAATATTGGACCAAAATGTACTGAGGAACTAACTATCCCGATCTTAGATGATAGACTGTGGGATCCCAAAGTACACCCACACTCATTCAAAGAAGAGTTTAGAAGTCGCTTCTACTATGATATTCTTCTTACAGGCCGCCATAATGGCCATCTTCAAGAACCTGTCCACGACCACAAAAACACAGTCCTTTCCATGCTTAGTGGAAGGAAGGCCTGACATGTAATCCATGGAGATGGATTCCCAAGGTCGACTAGGGGTAGGCAGTGGGGTATAGAGGCTTTGCTTTTTGATGGTTGGTTTGGCAATGGCACAGGTAGTACATGATCTGATGTACTTCGCGACATATTGTCGAAGATTCGGCCAATAGAAATACTTTTGCAGTACTTCCATCGTTTTCTTGACCCTGAAATGCCAAGCAGCCCATCTGTAGTGTGCTTCCCAAATCATCTTGGCACGCTCGCTTGAAGGAACACAAAGGTGACCTAGGTGGCATAATAGGGCATCCTGAAGGTGAAAATATGGAACATGCCAACCCTCTAAGATTGTTTGGTATGTGTGGCCAAATTCTAGGTCGCTTTTGTAGAGAAGTGGCCAATCAGAAGTCTCGTGCCCACAAGAGTTCAGCACAATGGTTAATGCCATGATCGGTGGTCGACTGAGGCAATCTGCAAAATTATTGGTGTTGCCCTGTTTATACTTGATATTCAAATGGAACTGTTGCAAGTATGTAGACCACTTCTGATGGCGATAATTTTGCAATTTCTCTTGGGTTTGTATGAACTGCAGGGGTCGATGGCTTTTGTGGATGATTGTTTCCTTTCCCAAAATGTAATGCTTCCATTGTCGGCAGGCCTGCACAATGGAATACATCTCTTTATCATAAGTGGGATACTTCTGGATTGTGTCTGAAAGTGTTTCACTATGATATGCCACTGGATGCCCGTGTTGAGTAAGGACTGCCCCAATAGCATAGTCAGAGGCATCTGTCTCGACCTCAAATGGTTGTTGTAAATCTGGTAATGCGAGCACTGGTGTTGTGCAAAGGTGATCTTTCAACTCTATGAATGCCTTCTGTTGAGATTCAGACCAAATAAATTTTTCTTTGGCTCCTCCCTTGGACACTTGACTCAAGGGCCAAGTGATATGAGAAAACCCCAACACGAACCTACGGTAGAGGTTGGCAAGACCTAGAAAGTTGCAGAGCTCTGTCAGAGTGGTTGGAGATGGCCAATCCCAAATGACTTGGATCTTGGATAGATCCACATGCACCCCCCGTTCATCAATAATGTATCCCCGATACTGAACCTAGGTCATGCCAAAAGTGCATTTCTCCAAATTGGCACATAGCTTGTGTTGTTGCAGTGTTTGGAGAACCTATCATATGTGGTGGAGGTGCTCTTCCCAACTTTAGCTGAAGATCAAAATGTCATCCAAGTATACCACTACAAATGAGTTGGTGAATGGCCACAAGATGTCATCCATTAGCCTCATGAAGGTTGCAGGAGCAATCATTAATCCGAAAGGCATAACCAACCATTCGAAAAGGCCCTCCTTGGCTTTGAAGGCAGTCTTCCACACATCAGAGGGTTCGAACGGTCCCTGGTGATATCCTGAATTTAGATCAATCTTGCTGAAATATTTTGCCCCATTTAGTTGGTCCAGTAGGTCATTAATCCATGGGATCGGGTAACTATTATAGACAGTGATCTTGTTTAGTGCCCAATAGTCAATATAGAGTCTCCAAGTCCCATCCTTCTTTTGTACCAACACGATCGGGCTCCCATAAGGAAATGAACTTAGACGGATGTGACCTTTCTGCAACAACTCTTGAATCTGTCTCTTGATTTCATTGTTCTCCAGAATGGAGTGCTGATAAATTGGTCCATTGGGTAGTGGCACACCTGGGGTCAGATCGATGGAGTGCTTGACCTGACAGTGCAGAGGAACCCTTGCAGGGGAGGTGAAGATTTCCTCGCACTCCTTCACGACCTTGTCCATCTGTAGTTGTCGTGCAGAGGGGCCCTGTCTGGAGGCCATGGCCATTGTCTTCTTCTTTCCTTGAGGGCGTATCATCAGGAAAACAAATTTCTCTGTTTTGGAAATGAGCTTACTGCATTGTTTTACAGTAATAAAAGAGATGGTGGTAGGCAGTGCTACCTTTGGTGTCCTGTACAACTTATTTCCCAGTGTAATAATAATAGCATGAGGCCTTGATTCATACACAACATGTTGCTTCCACAAGTATGGTTGTCCTAATAATAGATCAAAAACTTCAAGGGGGGCAATGTCACACAATACGTCATCCGTGAAGGACTTGATGTTGTATGGAAGGCGACACTGCTCGCTCACGCGAAGATCCCGTCCTTGGTGAAGCCACATGATGGTGTACGTTTGGTGATGCACTGTGGTCAGTAAGCCCAACCACTTCACGACCTTTTTTGAAATGAGGTTATTTTGGCTCCCACTATCAAAAATGAATTGTAGCAGAGAACCCTTTACCCACATCTGGGAGTGGAAGAGCCACTCCTCTTCCTCTGGATCTTCGCGTTCATTTTTCTGGATCTTGGTGGTAGCAACAGTGGCGTTGGGATCCGCATCAATGATCTACTTCCCTTTGTCATTCCCCTTGTCGGATTCTGACTTAGAGTCGGAAAATGCATCTGATTTTGAAACCTTTAGCTCAGCCACCAGTGACTGCTTGGCCCGACACTCACTTGTGTAGTGAGTGGAGCTCTTATGGAACTCACACCATTTTCCCATGTCCTTTTTTGGCTTCACGGCATTGTTCTTTGTTTGCAGCTTTGGCGGCTTGTCTTGGGTTGCCCTGCCTTGGCTTTGTCCTTTGTTCTGTGGTTTAGGGGCACCTTTCCCTTGCTTCAGATTCACAAATCCAAAGTCTCGCTTCTTTTGTTTAAACTTTTACTCGACCTTGACGGCATATCGGTATGCTGTGCTGAGTGAGGAGATGTTCAGGAATTCTATTTCTTTCTGGATGTACTTGTGCAGGCAGCCGCAGTATTTCAGTATCAAATGCTGCTCCGTATCCTTGATACCCAACTTTGTCTGAAGGGTATGGAAAATATTGGTGAACTCCAGCACGTCTTGGTCCCTTCCCTGCTGCAGCGTGGTCCACTTTATGTATTCATCCTCATAGCTTCTGATAGGGTAGTACTGCTCCTAGATGGCATCTTGGAATGAATTTCAGGTGGGTGCAGCTGTAATTAGTGAGCTAGTATTTTCATCCTTCTACTCGCAATAGGTTTCCCACCAGTCCTTGACATGGGGGGCTGCTTTGAGAAGAGCGAAAACAATCTTTTCCCGACTCGAAAATTCATGAACAGAAAAATAACCCTCTAGCAGATTTAACCATTTATCTACGGCATCTAAGTCTATCTGACCCTCGAATATGGGGATTTCAAAATTAACTTGTACCTTAAAGGGCGTGGCGTTTCCAGAGTAGCTGTTGGAAGTTGATGTGTCGCTTCTAGGTAGCCGCTGAAGGATCTGGGCAAAGTTGTCCATCATCGCTTTCCGTTGTCGCTCAAGGGCTTCTTCAAGCAATATTTTGATAGGATCTCCTACCCCCTCGTCTTTCTTCTCATCTTCCATGGGAGGCTGTAAGGATTTGTGAGGCTGGTCTGGCAAAGGTTCGACCAGTTCAAGCCCTAACTCCTTATATCCCGACCTCGTTGGGGACATGCAAAGAAAAACAGAGAAAAAAAAGCAAACCACTCTGATACCACTGATCCGAACTTAAACAGGAACGTAAAAAATTACAAAAATAACCATAAACATAGATATGCAGTGGAAATAATACTTCATTTCATTAATGTAAAATACTGAAATATGCTTACAAACAGTAATGGAAATAAACCAGCTAGGGAGATGGTAGCTTATCTCTGAGAGGATATGTGGTGGCT